>SSNP01000173.1:611647-713755 GCA_006937955.1 Pachypanchax playfairii | reverse complement strand
AAACTAGCCTATGAGAGCAAAGAATACTGTTTCCTGCCCCGCTGCGCATGGCAATGTCAGACGTTTTCTTTTCCTGTTTGCTATGTCTTATGCTACAGCTTTTAGCCAGCAGCATGCTAGGCGTCGTTTCAACTGCGGGAGCTGCCGAAAACTAAAGAACAAAGGAGTTGTGATGAAACAGATTCAGGCCGTTCGAACTCGGGTTATCACCACCTGCGCAGTTTGAGAGATTAAAACTAAAAGAGAAGTTGTTGATCTGTTTTCACACCCACTATGAAGGTAAAAACACCTGTGGAGCTAAAATATTCAACAGAAACCTCAGAAAAACCGTTTTTAATGGAAGGGCCTCTTTAAAGTGGCAGTGGGTCAATTTGAACTATAAATAACGTGTCAATAGGCATGTTCGGATTCAAAGCAGGCTTTAAAATGTCATAGCGGCTCCTAAAAAATTTTATTTTATAATCCCGATTTCCAAATTTCTAGACTTCCACTTTAAAATCAAGGTTTTCTGGCTCAGCACTGGTTACGGAAGCTCAATCTAAAACATCCCCACAATCAAGTCTCATTGTTTCTACTTTTTCCCACTGACGGGTGACATGCAGATAACTCTGATTTGGTTTTGGGATTTCTGCTTGCACTGAATACAACAAGAATGAATGATGTTTTATTTATGGTGTACATTATATTAAACAAAAGCAACATCTCTCTCCAGAAAACAGTACGCGATCATGTTACCATGAAAAACAAAAGGAAACATTGAACCGATAAAAAAAAAAAAAAAAAAAAGACAATCAGTGTGATACAATCGTTGTTTTCTTAGCACGAGTTGGTCAAGTATGAGCAGTGGCTAACGTTAGCCAAGAATCTCATGTATTTCAGCACTTTGCTGCCATTTTCTGTCATGAATTAAAAAGTATCACACATACATTTTACAGTGTAAGAATCAGAAAAAATACATGATGTAGTAAAAAATAGGAAAAAAGAATAACAAATTCCCCAAAAAATACAAGTTTTCATGAGGATTTTTACCCTTAAAGGCAAATATTTCATCAAGTTGTTGTAAACTATTGGCTGCACCTTATTTGCCAGGAGAACAGAGTCTCACTTCAGTTTTATTTCTCTATAATCAGATACAGTTATGTGAAAGAAATAACATTGATTCTTTGTTTTTACACCTCTAGTGGAGTGTAACATCTCCTCGTGTGTGTCGGCGTGTAGCCCTGAAACCCCTTTAACACATTAACCTGCTGATGAATCTTGTGTGTGTGTGTTTGAGCTTACAGCATCACTTCTGAGGGAGTGAAGGAGATCTTTCTTTATTTGTGTGTCACTGAGGTAGAATGAGCGATCAAGAAATTGAGGCTGACTGAGGTTTATATGAGGTCTTTGAGTCAAGGCATACTGGTAATGTCAAATACAGATCAGAATCGCACAGCAAACACAGCACCACAATTATTACTGAGTAGATATCATGTTCCTGAATAGTTTTTGTACCTGAGGTTTCAAAAATGGTGTAAAAGCACTGTCAAAAAGTGAAATCCTGAGTGTGGTAAAATGAAATGTCAACACTGCTGTTGACTCAAGTACGAAATGCAAACTTAAAAAAAAAAAAAAAACAGCAACTATTATTTCAAAATGAAATATCCACGTTTAAAAACCTCTTTTTTTCTTTATTCATCACTGTTCATGGAACAGTCATAAACAGATTTATAACGGAGCATATTGAGGTTATTTTTCGAGTAAAAACTGGATATTTCATTTTAAAATGAAGCCTTTCACATGTTTAAGTTGTTACATTAGTAAAAAAAAAACTGTCATGTTTAAAACACTTGATATAGAAACATGTTAAAATGGTTCTGTTTGGTTCCTTTTCTTGTTTTTCTCTTTTTTTAAGCCCTCTCATTTTAGCCTATAAATCTGCCACTGTCCCTAACTTTCTCCAAATAAACACAAAACACATGCGTACACACACACACACTCACAACTACACTAACTAAAACTCACTGGGAAGGTTGAGAGAGCTGGCAAAGTTCGGGAATAGTTCCACATTAAGGGGAAAACCTTTTTCTTTCACGTCTTACTGAGAGATTTCGGAAAGATAAATCCAAATGAATAAAAAAATAATAATCTCTCGAACATCTGATGTTTGAGAAATCACAAACACTCAGTCATAAGCAGAACACATGTGGACTGTTGATTTTAACAGACAGGCCATGAATTTAAGGCCAAACTGGATTATTTTGCTTGTAGATTTTATTTGGATAGTTGTGATTTTTCTTCTTTGAAGTGGGGTTCTGTGAGAAGATGATGAGCAGTCAGTGTCTTACCTGCTTTAAATAACCTTCTGAATTATCCCAGTTTCGAAAATAAGCAGATTAGTTTAGATTTAACAGTCCCATCTCAAAACACGCTGGCTACACTGCCATTCATTTTGCATCACGCAGTTATTTACGCATAAGTTGTAAGTTAATTGCAATAAAAAGGTCCATTACATTCCACGTGGAGGATGTATGACAGAAAGAACACGTTAAACATCCCTGGGTACATAAACTGTTTGAAAACTGAGGAATCAAATCGTGTTTGTTTGTTTCTCATCATATATGACAACATGTTTCATATAACTTGTGACACACCAAGACAGACGCGAGACTTGTATGTAAGCGGTAGGTTTGTGAAACAGCATCAATTACAATAAAATCTTTGAGATTCCAGCTGTTTTGGGACATCTGTACAACAAGTAAGACACTGACTGCTCCGCAGAACTCCCGCTGTAAAAAAATCTGAACTAGAATTTTAAATTCTCATCTTCTCTGAAGGTTAAAAACTTTTATTCTTTTACAAAATATTTTTAACCTGATACAGGTTTTCTCTTCCAGGAGGGAAATTCTCCCATTTTTAAGTGATGAGAATCCTCTGGAGGTTTATTAGAAGAATAAAAACGATAGAGCATCTTTACTGTTATACAAGCTTGTCAAATATTATAAAATATAGATAGATCTCAGTATGATTTTTACTTAAAATAGGTTTACATTTAATATTTCACCTGTTTGCATATAAAATTAGAAGCAAGACTGTGAATGTAATTCCCTAAATGTGGAACCATGCCTTAAAAAAAGAATTAAAAGATCAAATCCTCCAACATTAATGAAGAGTTTGTTCCCTTTAACACTAACGGTTTTAGGCAACAACGTATCCGGGGTGCTGTTCAGATCAGGAGAGTAAATGATTTTTGAGGCTGTGTGTGTAGGTGTGTGTGTTACTGATTTCCCATCACAGATAGGAGTCAGATTGTACCCCTTGTTTGCTTGAGGCCAAACATTGAGGTAGAGGTATCCCATCTACTCCCGTTTCTCCTGCGCAGGCACCTGAGATGACGAGGGCCCCTCCTCAGCCTCCTCCGAAGGGCCCTGAAAGATTGAAAAAGGACCCAATAAAAAGGTCATTATCTCTTTAGGTGACTCATACTGCTCAGGGTTATGAATCAACACAAGAAAGAGGCTGTAAATACAATAATGAGTGTTAAAAATTTCATTGAGCGATTGCGTGCAAGCGAGCAGGTTTCAGCCATCAGACCTAGAAACGTAAGGAAGAAGACGGTTACATCAGGAAACAGAGAAGACAGAGGAAGAGCGCAGTTAGATCAGATTTCCCCTCTCTACACTGACTCATTCTTCCCCTTCATGTGCGTGCCTCTGAGAAAGGAGTCTGCCTCAACGGTTTCAGTTCTTTAAGTATCTTAACCTCTTTGACTAACTGCTAAACAGGGAGGATGCGATAAAACAGACGAGGGGCATCAAGTGGAGTAGCGGCCCCGCTTTGGTGAACGCTTGTTGTGCAATGCTCTTATGCGTTGAGCTCCAAAAAAAAGAAGAAAAAGGAAGAAATTTGAAGTTTCTAAGAAATACTAGGTGTATGTTCTCCAAAAAGTGGAAGTGATGAAAGGATGTTTGCAGGTGTGTGTGGGGAATTCAGCACCACAATCTGAGACTTTCCAAGCCACATCGCCATAAAGTCGGTTTAATAAATACTCAACTTTCTGATAAAGGATGGAGTTTGGTTCTTCGACGTACTCCAGTATCCTCTTACAGACCAAAACTATTCATGTCAGATTAATTAGTGACTCTACATATCTCCCTATGTGTGTCTGAATGGTCGTTAGTCTCTATGTGGCCCTGTGATGGACGAGCGACTTGTCCAGGTGTAACTCCGCCTCCCACCCAATTCATGCGCAGAAAGTTTGACCATATCATTCAACACAGTCAAAAAAATAAAAAGAAATAGAAAATATTTCTGTTGATTGAGCCAAAAGTTCCTAAAATTTTCTGGTTTATTACAACAGATTCGATCTTACTTCAGACGTTCATGACCTTCACCAAAAGCCACCCAAACCCCCTCACATGATTTACCTTGTACGATTCAACACATCATTTTAACCCTCTCATACACAGCGCAGTGGACGGCTGTTCAACAGCTTGTATATTTTTAAGGATTTGGGAGGTTAATTGTCACATCCACTGACAATGCATTCTTATAATAATATCATAGTATAATAATCTATAGGAGTTTATCCAATAGATGTTTCAAAATGCACATTGTCCGCTTCATGAATAATCATAATAATTTAACAACTCCATAAATGTATAATCCTGTAATAAAAAATACAGTCATTTATTATAATAATATACAGTACAGACCAAAAGTTTGGATGCACCTTCTCCAAACTTTGATCTGTATTGTATAAACCAGAAAAACATATGAAATACAAAGAAAGTACCGTACTACCTAATTTTAATATATTAGTAGTATTAGTACGTCCTAATATTATGCAACCCTACAGATTTTATTTAACAAAATACAATGTGTAATTCAATATTATTATATTATATTTATATATATTTGTTCTATTTTTGTCCTAAAATGTTTATGAATGTTGCTTTTATGGATGTATTTTTGACCACAGCAGGATTCAGCTGCAGGATGATTCTTTAACCACAGACTCAAGCCACCATCAATACAGAAACCATCTTTTCACATACATATATATCAGATTGTACCTTTGGAAATCTACAGCGACGTTGTGGTTTCACAGAATGTACTTGCCTGAAGTCGAATTTAGAGTTAAAGGAGATCAGAGCTGGAAACCAACACTAAAGCATCACTTGTGACTGGAACTTTAGTCAAAAGGCAAAACGCGTGACGCAGAGTGAGATTTTCTGTCAAACTGAAGCTGATGTAGCACTCTTACAAACACTCCACCTTCAGTTTGAGCTGATTCTTGACACTATTTTAGATCTAGAGGGTAGATCTGTAGAAGATAGCAGAAGGGTTAGATGATTCTGCAACAGACCTGCTGCTTGTTGTGCTATAAGCTGGAGATCTCAATACAGCGGTTAAATGTCTCCCAAAATCGTGGGGCGATGTACATCGACAATTTATACGTGTTTGAAGCCTGTCTGATTCAAGATGGCGGCCACAGCCAATCAACCTTAGAAAACATAAACATGACAAAAGCTCCGAGCAGATACTGAGCTAAGATTTGGTGTGGAAGAAGCCGAGGTTCGTTCACAACACATTCTTGAGATATTACGTGAGGTTGTTTGGAACGATATTGTCTTGGTTAAAATCTGGCGTGAAAGGTGGCGAGTGAATTGCAACGAACGCTTGATCTTTGACACGAGTATCCCTGAAGCCTACAAAAATCTTCGTGAAATTATTGCCTCCCTCGGTTCACTAAGGATCAGCAAAACTATTCGCGGAGCATCACACCTCTTTTGTTCTCACGCTTTTGCGACGCAAATACAGCAATCGCATTATCACATTCCACAGTGCAACGACAGAACTGCTGCTTCAGCAGCGGAAATACTTTCTTACTCTGTGTTCATTTGGATCGTGTTTCATTTACGTTAGACAGTCTGTTTCACATAAGTTGACTGAGCTGATCTGATTAGACGCTGCATGTGGGCGGAGTCAGTGTGTCAATGTGATCGGCTCACACTAGCCAATAATCGCTCAAAGTCATCTTTTTTCCATAAACACCGTGTTCTAGGCCAATCAGCTTGGGTTGAAACTTGTAATGCCGTTATGAATGAAACGTGTCCAGATGTCTGATATCCATGTAAATCAGTTTTTTTAGACGCTCTGGTACAAAAACGATTTCAGACCAGCAATCAGCCACGGTATCAACAACAGACGATCATGTGACATCATTATCATCATGTTGACTGTTACTGATTATTACTGACTAGATGTTAACTTGATGTTAATTTTTTTTATAAACTCAGTAGGATTATACAATCAGCTGATGGCCAGTAATGTGTGAAGTCAATGACTGTGTTTACATGCAGCCAATAACCCTTTTAAAACCCGAATATTCACAATAACCCGGTTCCGCTCGGCCATGTAAACACCGACAAAAAGCCGAATATGCTCATAACCGGGTTTTGAAAAAAAAAAACAGTTTTTACCCCTGGGGTAATCCTTTTCTAACCCGAATATTTAGTCCTGTAAACGCGTATCGGCATAACCCCATCAAAACGTGTGTTCTGCACATTCTCTATTTGCAAGGAATCTTGGTCTTTTGAGAAGAGAGACTCTGCGCCAGCACGCTGGAAGTAAACATGGCGAGACGCAGCACAGCACCACACTTTTGGAGCGAGGAGGAAACAATTTTTTTCACCAGTCTGGTGAAAAAAATGAACATTATGTCTTTTGTTGACGGCAGAAAATACAGAAATATCAATGTTGTTGTTTTTGGATACAGGAAGAAGAATCGGAAATGACGCACATTGCCTCCTGAAGTAGTCCGTACGTCAAGACGCTACCCAAACATCTGCGTTTAAATCGGGTTATTACAAGTTTCATGTATACAGGGGTAAATCTCTCTACTTATGCATGTAAACGGGTTATTCTGAACATTTCAGAATCCCGAATACTGACCATAACCCGAATATTGGCTGCATGTAAACATAGTCAATGATACCTGGATTGTCTTGTGTAAATGAGTGCTTACAACATTGTCTCTGGTGTGTGGGGGGGGTTACAGGGAATTACATTTCCAGACATATTAGTGCTAATTTTACAGCCTTCAAAGTTTTTTTATTTTCCTCACCTGCTGCTCTTCAGTCACTTCAGGAACAACTTTCCGGGGCTGTGAAAAAAGAGCCAGAAGAATCAATTAAACACAAAGAGAAAGAGAAGAACAGCAAAAAGCACCAGATGGCACATCAGTATGGATCCATACCCATTTCCTCGGTCGTCCTCGTGGTCGTCTCTCCCCCACAGGCTCTACCTTCTAAGAAGAAACACACAAACTCATTAACTATCATGCTAACTGCACAGTGTCTTCCTCAGTATTACAGACTTTAAACATGATCATTTTATATTGTGTTCAAACTAAGAATTCACAATATGAGGATTTTAAATCATCAAACTGTAAAATTGATCTAATTCTGTGTCCATTTCTCCTAAAAAACCCCAAACTACATTCAGCAGGCCAGAATCTAAAATGTCATGTCACATTGCAGGTTCATATGTGAAATGCCATGTTGTAACAAGTTTAACAAATGCAGTTGCCTGGCAATAATTGTTTCCTCAGAGTCAGCGATGTAGAAAAAAGCAACAGTACAGAAGCAAGCAATATTTATTCACATTTCTTTAAAAATCTGATTTCCAGAGGTAAAGATCTGCAGTGAAACGACCTTAAAACACAGCTGCCAACAGAAGAAGAGCACATTTATCCTCTGATACAACAAGTTTCCCCAACATACCAATATTTTTGAGGATTTATCTGAGCTGAAAAGACGTATTTGTGCAATTAAATGTACCTGGAAAATGTAAATACAGTCTCAGGTGTAGAACTGTCATCGATATTTTCTGTATTTGCTAAGATTTCACAAAGGAATTCTAAATAAATGTTTAAATATATTATAGTTTCGTCTTAGAGTTTTAAATTATATCCTATAAAATCTAATATCACTGTTTACAATCACATGAAAGAGGAATTATTTCATGAACAAGCAATAACAAATAAAAATGATACTTTATACCGATGGCATCAGGGTTTGTACATTTCTAAATATATAAGAGGGGTGGTGAGTTTGAAACCTTCAGTGCGGTTCTGGGGCCTTTGTTCTTGCTGCCTTTTGGTCGCCCCCTCGGTCGCTTTGGAGTCGGTGGTCCAACAGGTTCCTTTAGAGAGAAATCAAATCTGGAGCCACAACTAACCAATAAAAACTGTTTTTTCTAATCAAAATTACAAAAATAAAAGAAACACAGAATGCATTTCTCTTATTTCCACTGAATGTTTAAGCACACGGGTTTGGACGAGGCTGCAGGTGCGTCCTGAAGCCGTACCTGCTGCTGTTTCCGTGGTCGACCTCGTCCCCTGCGCTGAGGCTCCTCTGGAGACTGGGCGGGACTCGACTGAGGAGATGGCTCTTTGGTCCCACTGTTACTCATGCCTGCGTCTGTCCACCTGCTTCAAAGACCGTGGGCATCAAAGCCTGGAGCAGCGGCCTCAAGGGCTTAAAGAGGAGAAAAGAGCTGAATGTCACAAGCTGAAGACGTGACCACAAGGACAGAGAAAAACAATTAGGGAAAAAATCTGGATAATATGAACTCTACTACAACATCCAACATCAGGACTCACTGAAGAGTCACTGAAACATTTTCCAAGTGCAGCCGTGGGAACTGCTTATACATAAGCCTTGGCACAGAGGTCTGGCAAACACAGGGAAACATGAGAGTGGTGTGCAAAGACTAAAAGTAGCACAGAAATTCACAACTCAATCTGCCATGCAAAATCTGCATCTACTGTGTTCCGTTCTGAGGTTTCATCTGTCCAGTGGGAAGTTCTAATGGGGGAGCTGTTGATGGCGGGACGATGCTGATGCAAGTGTCACAGTCAAAAAAACATGCAAACACACGCAAAATCTGAGTGCAACACCTGCTGAGGTCCGCTCAACTTTTAGGATTATTTCCTATTTCTCTACTCATATATTTTAAAATGAAAAAAAAAAAAAACTCAAACATTCTAAGCTCCTTTAATTCACAACTAATACATGTCAAACTGTCTGCATTAAACACAAGTTTCAAGGTGTTTAGAACGTTCAGACTGCATCATATTCATAGTTTATTATCTCAAAAAGTTAATAATGAAACTCGCACTCAGCTTTAAACCCAGATTAGAGTTTAAAGCAACTATATGGTCAATAATACCCCACTTTTTCACTCTTATTAATTCACTTCCTAGCAGCTAAATAAATCTACTCCATCATCTGATGCTGGACTCCACTGACCGCTGCGGGTCTCCCGGGGTGGTCGTTCGCTCAGGCTCCGGGAGGAATGTGCCAAACGCTAATTGCCGACACAGCCTATCAAAACGGCCGCACCGAAGCAGGAAGTAAAAGTAATTTGAGAAATACGTCCTCGCTGAAACAATTTCGAAAAGCAAACGAGACGCGCGACGTCGCTTCCAAACAAGAACGAGCTCCGAGGCGCGCGAGGTCCACTCAACAAGTCCAGAACGGGACTGAATGTACTTTTTGCATATGGGCGGCAATAGAGACCGTAAATACACACTCTCGTGCGTCGTTAAAGGAGGGGGGGCGGAAAACCCCCCACCGGAGAGACGAACCCTCGTGAGTTTAAAACAAAAAGAGAAAAAACCTCGAGAAACTGGCACATGTTGACGCCAAAACAACAGTCGAGGCCATCGGTGTTTTAAAGCGGAAAGTCTCCGCTCGCTACACAACATCCCCCCTTGTTTTCATCACTTGCGCAACCCATCTTTTCAAAATGCGTTTGGTTTTTAAGGTGATAACACAAGTCCGGGAGGGGAGAGAAAGAGGGAGTGTGTATGTGTTGGAGGAGGAGGAGGAGGGGGGGGAGACCGTGGAGCTAGAACAAACTTTCCCAAGGACAAAGACAAGAAACACAGGTGCAAAAGCTCTCCTTTCAGACCAGCTTGTGTGAACACAGCTTACATGAAGATACATTCAGGATTTCAGCTCCATGTTCAGGCTGAGCCGAATCCTGCAGCCATCAAGCGCGTGCACAGAAAGAGCAGAGGAAGTTGAACCTACCTTAAGTCGGTTTGCAGTTTTACCTGGAAGTTCACACACACGCTCCGTTCACTTTGTGCTGCTGCACAACTATGAAAATCTTAGTGTATCGACTGTCTCATTGGCTGGAATGAAAGGGTAACCTCTCTCACTCCCTCCCTCCCTTTCTCTCACTCCCTCCCTCCTAATCGGAAATGTGTGTGATCCCCCCAGACGTCCAGTCACGAATACCCCAGATGCAGTATAGAGGGGGGTTGCAGCAGAGCAGTATGCATTGCATACTTTCTCTATTAAAGCATGTTTTAAGAAAGAACGAGGGTAGGAGGGTTGAAACAGAGAGGACCCCGCCCCGAGCTGCTCACCGGACCACCCACTTGAGAAGGAGAAAAAGGGAGAAAGACGGGCTTTAGACTGGAGGGTCTGGTTCCGGGGTTCGCCAAAGTGGGGGTCTGGGAAGTTCCCCAAAGAAGGGAGAAAAAAAAAAGGTTGAGTTTGCTTCTGTAGAAATCATAGTGAGAGCAGATTGTCTGCACAGTTTCAAACTGAAGTTTCACTCACTTTCCCTGCTGTTATCTCCCCACCTACACTGAAGCAGATACACGGTATCATTAACTCTGCAAGTTGTAAAGGACAGCTGTATCAAAGGAACTTGTGAGGGCAAAATCTCCCGAGCAACAACCTGTTGTGCATTTGTTTGTGGAGAATCTGACCCCATGTTGGTTCAATCAATCATGTGTCACATGCAAACATGGAAAATACACATGTTCAGAAAAAAGCATTTAAATCCTTTAACATATAAAATGTAAATAGTTCAGCTTTCCAGATTAGAACCCTGCATTACTTCTATCCCTGTTATCAGACAATAATATAAAATTTTTTACAACCTAATCAATTTAAAATCCTCTTGCTTGTTTTCATTAAATGTTTTACATCTAAAATCTGTCTGAAATAAATAAATAGCCTGAGTTTTTTCTCCCTTTGTTTTCTCTCTGGCTTTTTTTTTTTTTGAAACACTTTACGTTTACACAAACTGATAAATTGAGATGAAAAGGTTCGAACCACGGTGAGCACACATTCCAGGGGCGGCTAAAGCTGAACCTCTCATGGAGTCATGTCAGGTGAGCGTCCTGGCATGAGACCAGAATATAAAGATTTAAGTTACAACAGTTAGAGTAGTTTTTTTGGGTTTTTTTCACGCATCGTTCAGCGACACTCAAAAAAAGAAAAACTTGATGTTACAGTAACACAAACAGGAATAAAAGCACCAGTCTTACTGTATTTAACTTATGAAAACTAAATGTTTTTTTGCTGCACAAAACAGACTGACAAAGAAAATGTTTGCATATTTTTTTGTGGCATTTATTAAAATTTCAGTCAGATTTCCCAGAAATTCTAGCAAGCATTACGAAGAACTTTTTAGTCAGAAGCAAATTTGATTAGTCACCTTTTTAAAAGTATTACTAAATGAAAGTGAAGAGAAAACTTTGGGGTTTTCACTTGCAAACTATTAGTCGTCGAGTCTGTTGTTTCTATTTCTGCAGAAAATGGACACGAGGGTTTTAAAACAATAACAACAACAACAAGAGAGACACGAGATACAGAACAGGGAGAAAAAAAAAAAGGTGGAGAGACGGGGGAGGGTATCCATGAGTGAGATATTCTGAGTGTGTGTGTGTGTTTGAAAGAGTTCAGTGGCCCTCTGCAGTCTAAGATTCGGTTGGACTCTGATCTTGAGGTTTATTTAAGCTGAATTCCGTGGGCTCATCAGGACCGGGTTACAAAAATCCTCCTATAGAACAAGAAAGAATGTGCAGCGCATACAGTTCTGCATAAGGCACAAAGGCATGTCTTTAGAGGTGGGGGCAGGCATCAAAAAGACAGGCAGAGGAGGGATTTCTTTTAGAGGCTGGGGGCAAAGAATGTATTTTGGAGCTCCATTCAATGCCAAGGCGAAGCAGGGGAGCTGTACAGTTTTGGAGTAATGGGTGCAGTTAAAGAGGATGTTCGGAGGTTTTAAACTCCCGCAGACATCAGCTCCTTCTCCGTCGCTGGAGGTTAAACTGGCTGCAGCTTATTTGATTTTAGTTTTTAGACCTTTATGGTTGTTAAATGACAAACTTGGCGAACGTTGACTGAGAGCAATGATATCTGGCAGCATGCTGTGTGTTTTCAGAAGGTTTACAAATAATGGGATTTATTAGAGCGGCTGTAAATAATGAAAGAAAGCAAGTTAAATCACAACTGCTGCTGAAATTTAAAGCAAAGACGTATTTAATACAAAGACGTTCATGAAAGTGAATCTTCTGTAAGACTAGGTGGGAAATAATTGTATTAAATAAGAATGAGAAATGCATTTCTTATACAAATGAAAGTTTATGAACTAATATATAGGTGTAACTCCTGTAATAAATTCTAACTGTACATTTGGTTTCATGTGTTTAATAGTTTTTAAGAGAAATCTGAGAAGAAAAAACAAAGAAATGCAGACGTGTCCGATGGATTCAGTCAGTTCTGTGTTAGATCCACCTCTAAGCCATTTCCATGACCTTCTTGATCCAGTCTACATACACAGAGACACGGATGAAAATGTTGGGCTGCCCCGGGTGTCCGCAGCGCCTCATGGGGATGATCACGCCCTCGAGTACCCAGCAGTCGGCATTCTGACACGCCAGAGGGCCGCCGTAGTCTCTCTGCAGACACACAGTAACAACACTCCGGGGTCATTATTTGTCTCTGTTATGACTGCCTGTCACTGCTGAAGTTGGAAACATCTTGCAGTCACATCTTCATCCAGTTCACTTACATTGTCCATATGGTGAAGAGGTTTGATTTATAGGAAGTTATAAATAACCCAATGTTCTCTGCCTAAAGAGATTTAAATCACCAGAAGAGCTTCTTTCTGTATTTGAGGTGTAAATTTATAACACTTCATATGCATTCATTTTTGTTGGTTTTATGTTTTGAAAACATATTTGTTTAGATGTTGCCTCCATTAACATGTATAAAGTTCATTCTTTCTATTTCCAATGTACAATAGTGACGTTGTAATATCGTCTTTACAGGTGCTGCCATACTTTCCATTTGGAGCCAGGTAGAGTCTGTACATTAGAGACACGAGGCTAAAATTAGCTTTCTAGTTTGGAAAATGTCCAATTAGTTTCCATTGAAGGGGGCGGGACTTAAAACTTACACTGCAGCCAGCCACCCCCATAACTGTTCCCGTCCTGTGTCTAGTTTATATATGTCTATGAAACTAAATGGACATTTTGTTTTCATAAATTTAAAGAGTCAATTTCACATAAATTTAATGACTTTGTGGTTATTTCTGAAGTTTTAACCAGTAATATGAAACATTTTATATCTAAAAAACGTTAGGAAACACTGATTAACAGACCTTTCTATCTATCCGCATGAAGGCTGCAACTCATTAATATACGTTACGTGAATTTGCAGGACTCAGATTGGCTAACAAACTAGCCTATGAGAGCACAGCTTCCTGTTTCCTGCCCCGCTGTGCATGGCAACGTCATGTCTCCCTTTTTGTTACGTCTTATGCTAACAGCTTTTAGCCAGCAGCATGCTAGGCGTGGTTTCAACTGCGGGAGCTGATGAATACTAACAAACAAAGGAGTTGTGATGAAACAGATACAGGCCGTTCGGACTCGGAAGAACCCGGGTGTTATCACCACCTGCGTAGTTTGAGAGATGAAAACTGAAAGAAAAGTTGTTGACCTGTTTTCACACCCACTATGAAGGTAAGAACACCTGTGGAGCTAAAATATTCAACAGAAACCTCAGAAAAACTGTTTTTAATGGAAGGGCCTCTTTAAAAATATAGCAAACATACGGCAGCTATTTCACCAATATTAGTCTTTCTGATCCAGTAAACTAACCAACTCATGGCTCACACATTAGTGCCAACTCTCATAAAAACAGTGTCCGTCTTTTCACGTTGGCCCGCCACTGTAACATACTTCAGCAAACATAAAAAAAGATTGCATTGGGAATAGACAGAATTTTTTTTTTTTTACCAAACTGCCTGAATCCAGTAAAGAAAAAAGTTTTTTTTCAAATTGTTCAGGTTTTCTTGGTTGCAGCCACCTACCTCACAGGCTCCTACTCCACCTTGGAAAGAGTTTGTGCACATCTCGTTTTCCCGAACTCGTCCTCTGAAGTATCTGTTGCATTCTGAGTTACTAATAACATGTACGTGGGCCACATTGAGCACAGTCTCATCTCCAGTTCCTTAAAAAAAAAACAATAAAGGTCTGATTAGAAACATGTAGGAAATAAAGGTCACAGAAGCTGCAGTAAGTGCAGCACATCCTTAAAGGGTCAGACGAACCTTTTGTTTCTCCCCACCCTGCGATTTCACATCTTGTTGTCTCTGGAACTATGTAGCGCTCAGGAGGAAGGCAGATCTGAGAGATACGCTCATTAAACTGGGCAGGGCTGAAGACAAAAAGCCAACAGAGTTCCAGGGAAATTAGAAAAATTCTGAAAACGTTTTAAAAGGTAATTATATCCATAAATTTCCTGCCCTTCCTCAGGGTGAAGCTGATGCGAGTGTTCCAGGTTTACACCCTGGACACGCCCATTACAGAACCATATCAATACAAAAACATTCACACACACAGCTCACATACAACTGCAGCTATTGGAAGTATGGGTGAACAAAATAACTTGTGTTTTGAGATATAAATATTATAAGAAGCAAAAAGTTTCTGTGACTGAGAAGAATTTGTTTAAAAAAAAAAAAAACTTTGGAAAGTTTAGACAGCTCACTGTGACATCATCCCTTTAAGCTGAACATGTCATGAAAACGACTCCAAAAATCATAAAATTTAAACTGTAACTGTCTTTGAACTAAAACAGAGTTTAAAATACCAGTTTAGTTTTGTAAAGTCCAACTTTCTGTGAACTATTAACATTTACATGATGTTTGTATTGTGACCATGCCACACCATTTCTGACTGAGACCATATTGACGTCTTCAGACGGTATTTGACAGCACTCACTATTCCAGTTGTAGCATGACCAGCTGAGATTCGGATGGTCCGCACACAATCTTGGTTAGAGGGATGGTTTGCACGCCGGGTTCTCCTTCTTTTGGGTCCTTGAAAAGTGTTCCCATCATGGCAGTGTACCCAGGCAGGTCCACATAGCTGTTCAAATAGAAACACTTAGACACGACTTTCATTTGAAGCATATTTAGAGACATTTAGTCTGTTGTTGGAGAGTGATGTCCTTCTTGTGTTTATACAGAGAAAATCAAGGATCAGAAGCAAACAGAGGTGTAAGGACTGAAATAAAGAATTCACTAATTAGCATCTCTAACCCACCAACTATTACAGATATGGATCTGTAAGGAAATCAATCGAATCATCAGAAAGGGACGTAAAACCCTGCAAGCAAACTGATTCTAAAGATATACAAAATGTCCTGAAAGAGAGACATTCAAACAAATGTCTCTGAATTAAATACAATCAGACATTTGAAAGTATTTTTTTGTCTCATACTAAACTGTTTTATTTGATTACTTGTCAGACAACCGATTTAAATGTTCTCAGCAAGTAAATAAACAAAAATGTATATTTGTGTTTTTAATTACACATAGACACATTTACTCTGTGTTCATTTTCAGGAAGTTTGCAGATTGCATTGTGGGTAACGTGTTTTAAGCTGTAATTTGGATGTTAAATGCAGTTAAGGAATGTGGATCTATATTTGTCACTATTAGACTGTGTTATTGTAAATCCTAGATTTTGTTTTTAACAAGTTAATGTAGATTTCATAAGAATGACGTTAATAAAAATGAAGCTGCATGTTAGAACAAGCGTCTGGCTCAAATACTTGAATCGAGTGATGTTGCCGGCACTTTTTATCACATGGCACGTTCAAGAATTTAACTTCTACTGCGCTAAATGTAAAATCAGAGAGTCTGTTTAACTGAAATACCAAGAGGAGAAACACTGCTTGGTGCTGATCACCCATCTGGGATTCACCAGAGATCCTCCACAGAAGTGGTTTCCTTTCCTGCACACAAAGAGGTCAAAGGTTACTCACAGCGCAACAGAGACTGTTTTGATAGTCCATCACCAAACGCCATCAGCTGTCAGCCTGACCTGTCTCTGAGACTCACGGTCCACGGCGAGTTCCCAGGAATTCCATTCACGATACGCAACCTCGTAACTTGTGTGCGGTCATCCCTCTTTCCACACTCACTGAATTCCACCTTCTCTGTGTTCAGGGAAAAAAAAAAAAAAAGACGCATCACTGCAAATGTTGGGAGACATGTGGACATTTTGCTCTGTGTTTATTTACAGACTGACCTACTGTTTCTGTTAGAGACACTTTCTCTCCGGCTATTTGGAAACAACAACAGAGCTGTTAAAATGCCTGATAAATAAACTAGTGCTTTACACAAAGATATTTACCGCATTGTTTAATGGCACAGTAGTCAAACTCAGTTTTGGGGTCAGTGGTGTAGCACCAGGGTCCGTGTTGGTCCCCGTCAGGGTTACGGCAATAATTCTCTGTCAGATTTGCCTCGGGGTGAGTTAGTGGGTTTATTCTAAATTAAATGAATAAATACATTTAAAAAACAAATAGTCACACAGATCCATTTGAAGCGATATGTGCCTGTCAGAAATGTCACATTTTGTGATGAATTTAATAAAAGATTAAAGTTCTACTCAGGATTTTTCTCACAGTTGTCTTTATCCTTAATTCATCCACTGGTTTAAAAAAAAAAAAAGAATTTAAAATAGAATTTAATACGAGTTGTGTTATGGACAGATTTAATATATATTTATTTTTTCTAAAAAAGAAAAACATCAACTTTTAGTAAATATTAAAATAGCACGGTACTTGGTCAGATGAGGCATGTTCACGTTCCATTTTTGGCAGGTGACACCTTTTCGAGTTTTACGGACAGCACCTCTGTAGTTTTTTCCATTTTCTTGGTAACAATCTTAAAAAAAAAAAAAATCTTAAATCATCATTGATAATTTAAAAATAAGCAAAAAACTATGGTCAGTAAATAAAGAAATACAAATAAATAAAGCCATACCCTCAGCCTCTATGTCGTCTGCACAGCGTTTGATCTGCAAGCAGAGAACAGTTCTCATCTCTGGCACAGAGGTGAAGCACCACGGAGCCTCTGAGCCATCCGGGTTTCTGCAGTAGTTTTCTTCTAATCCCCTGAATGATGTGTAACCCAGAGAGAGATTAATACAGTAAATGACAGTAAAATAAAGAAACTTGTAATGATCCGAGCTGGCTGAGTGAGTGAGCAGCATGTCATGACTTTCACATCCATACATGCACTCAGAAACTGATCTGTTTTTTTTATTTTTTATTTTTCAGAAATGCTGATTATCCATCAGTTACCATCAATTCTCAGAGGAAAATATTAGACATTAAATCAGAAGTTCAGATTTCTTGAAGCAGTTTTTTTGGGGAGACGTTTCTTACAATTAAGATTTTACTGGTAACTGGTTGAACGACCTCAGTTTGGAGAAACAGAGATTAGTTCTGATCAGAGTGATGAGTTAATGACTAGTAGGATTTATGTTGTCTAACCTTAGAAAAAAAAAATCCAATTATGGCAGTTCATATAAATTCCATTAAAAAAAAAAAGTACTCACTTGCACTCATATGTGTTTGGATAGAAAGGATGCTGATGAGGAGACTGAGCATCCCAGCGCTGACAGGGGATTCCTGTTGTTGTCTCATTAACTGTCCCGCGGTAATCCTCCCCACGCCCACGGAAGCAATTGGTGGTGAAGCTGGAGCGCTGCCTCTTCTCCACATGTGCAACTTCAGCTATTGTAAGGGCAGACAGCAAGGTAAACAAAAAACAAACAAAAGAAACGTGACAAGTATACAAAAGCAGAAATAAACAAAGTTTTTACTGGTTACCTGAAGTAGAGGAGAGAACAGGAAATAATATTAGCTGCAGCGTTGTCATAAAACACATTTCCAACTCGTTGATGCAAAAAGGATTCCAGCTTTTTATTTAAACAACAACATATTGCAGCACATGTGATTTAAATGAAGGCATTTTTTATTATGTTATGCAATTTCACCACAAGATGGTGGTATTTTATAGCTTTTTTATTGACTTAATTATCTTTGATCTCACTGAGGACCCCCCACATGATGAAATCAAGGATAGATCTATCTATCTATCTATCTATCTATCTATCTATCTATCAGGAGAACATGGGGGTGGAAATGTCAAGAACCGCTGTCGTTAAGTTATTTCTAAAGAATATGATGGTTTTCCGCTTTATTTCCAGCCTGACTTGTTTAGAATGTTTTAACAAGACCTTTTTAACCTTTTGAGTTTATCAAAGAGTGGAATTCATGTGTAATCTGTTTTGATCAATTTGTCATGTTTGATAAAGTTGAAGAACAAGAAAAAGATTTCTTAAAATTATTTTGATCATTCTGTGATGTCATATAGAGTTACACAGTTTGAATCTTTAAATTAGCAATTCTAAATTTCTTTGAGAATTTGATTTTATAAAAGTCTTTAAATTGTTATGATTTATAATCTATTCGGATTTGGAATTCTAAGTTGATCATTCTTAATTACTTTGAAATACTGGTTAATCATTGTAATTTTCAGTGATGCTTTGTAATCTTCTCCAAATTGATATTAACATGAGAAATTTCTGAGATCAAAGATGTTGTAATTTTAACAATTTATTTGAAATGTTTCTTAGAACTTAGATGTGGTAACACAGGGAGAGATCTATCTATCTATCTATCTATCTATCTATCTATCTATCTATCTATCTATCTATCTATCTATCTATCTATCTAACATGTAATTTTTCCTGGTCAGGCCACATAATTAAAGTCTTGTTATAGTTTAAATCTGCAGAAATCAAATTGAATGGTACCAAGCTGCATGAACAGAAGGAAACTAAACGGATTTGTTTTAATTAACCTCCACTGATCCTGAACCCCACAGAGAACAGTCAAAGCCTTAATCTGTTTAAAAAAAAATAAACAAATAAACAAAACAAACAACAACAAAAAAAAGAAAAAGAAAAAATGAGCATACTTCAATTGAATTCAATTATAAATCAGACAGAATCACTGCTGCCAAATCTCCTTCATCTGCATTTCAGGTGGGAAATTGAACAAACACTGAAATTTAATTTCTAAACACAACTGCAGTGATTTAATGAGTTACTGCTTCAGAGCAATATACAAGAATGGACTTATTTAACTCATTATTTAAATATTGTCTCCAATGAACCAAAATATAAACAAGAAAAAAAAGAAAGAATTTCTTAACTGTGTATTTATGATGTGCAAAAAAAGCATCTCTACAGGTTTAATGCACTGACCTGAAGCTCTGAGTTATTCAGTTTGAAAGAAGATACAAACGCATTGAAAAGATTTGCAAATTTGGTTTGTAGAAATCTGAATTGTGTTTTTCTTCTTACTGCATTTGCTGATGTCGCAGTTTTCTCTCTCCATTTCAGGATCTGTTGTGTAACACCAAGGCACCGGAGAGGCGTCAGGGTTACGGCAGTAGTTATCATCTAAACTCTTATCGGGATACCTGAAAAGTCCAACTTCTTTTATTAACATGTTCAAAAAAATGATTATTAGAATTTAAGTGTTTAGACATTGATGATGAGATTTTACTTTTCTGGTTGGTAGATATGTTGGTGAGGGAACTGCTGATCCCATCTCTGACACTCTCTGCCGCTCGCAGTGTGATCAACCTGCCCTCTGTATTCCTCTCCGTTACATGTGATGCAAACATCTGCAATCAAAAAACAGAAAGGGACGAATGGTTGACGAGGAAAGTTACAATAAATTCTCTTTTTTGCGGATCTTTATCCGGAAAGTAGGTCAGATGAATCACGTGTGCTGTTAGAAACAAATCTGTAAGAAAAATACAGTTTACAAATAAATGCATACATTTATTCTTAGGTTTAACTGTTTCTATTTAGTTCTATTCACACATAAATCTGTCTTTTTACTTTTCCATTATATGGATAAATAAAAACTCAGATTTCTAAGCACACCATGTGTACTTTCTAATCCAAATTTAAGGAAAACGTCTGAAACATTTAAGATTCTGTAGTTAATTTAACTTTTTTGATACCGTCTTTGCACTGAGGGATGTTGCAGCTCTCGTAACGTCGCTCAGGATCAGTGGTGTAACACCACGGACCGATCCGATCCCCATCTGGATTTCGGCAGTAGTTCAGCTCCAAACCATTTGTAGCTGAAGGAGTCCACCTGAGACAAACAGGGAGTTTTTTGTTGAACAAAATGCTGAACTAAATCTGATATGAAGGATTTTAATGCTTTAATGTAAGTCCTTTGAACCTGCTCTTCACCAGCTGTTAATACTTCAAATGTTTTACTGTATGGTTCTGTGAGAATATGTGAATAATTTACATTTTACACGGATCTTTTATCAACATTAGTTTGGAGGAACAGAATTTAGTGTTGACAAGATCAACAAACTAAGACCTTGTCACTTGGGATCAGTTCAAAAAATAAATTATAGATATAAATTAAAATAACATGCAAATGCTGCTTTATAAACATCTTTACCACCATCAGTTTTAAGTAACTCAGTTATTTATAAAGAATTTTAAAGCTATTTATATTTGGAAAGTCACAGAGTTAGCAATCTGTAACACTTCTTACGGTCAAAATGTCCCAGTATTTCAGCAGAATTACATTGAAATGTAAAGTCAATAGTGGAGTAAAAGTTTATGTAATATTATTTGCATAAACTATGAAAATTTCACAGCCTTTAACATTAATTTTGTTTCTGTTTCAGTGTAATGAAATCATTAATTTTAGATAATTCTTCCCTCCATCACTAGCATACATATTGCGTGAAATACTGCACAGTACTTTGGATAACACAGGACAACGACTGGAACACAAAAAAATCCTCTGCCGTCGTGTTTTTTCATGTGCTGTTTTGCCAACGTGATTTAAAGTTGCACAACCCTGGTTCCAAGAAAGTTGGCACACAATGTAGATTGTAAACAAAACAGAAAGAAACTCCCTATCCTGTACATGATTTGTACATGTCCAAAACTTTGTGTCTTTTTTAAGTGTTTGGCATCTGAAAACACCCACGACTGGGATTTTCTCACTTTTCAAGTTCTTGGATGCATTTCAGTCTAAAGGTTTTATCTGTCTTCCGGTCGCAGATACAGATACAGATCACTTTTAATTGGAAACAAATCTGATCTCCAGTCAGTCCATGTGTTGTAATGATTACAGAATTCGTTTTGACATTATTGTTCTTAAATACAGGACCGTTTATTCAATTCTCCTTCGTACAGGAATTCAATCCAAAAGGTTTTCTGAAAAGGCAACTGGACGTTTTTTCTTGTATTTTGAAAGTAATTTACCTTTTTGACGTTTTACTAAAAATCTCTTCAGACCTGCGGATACCCTGACTGGACTTTCATCAAATCAGCCAAGAAATCTATAAAACACTTGGAAAAACAAATGCTGTTATGCGACATGTTGCTGGAGTATCACAATCCCCAAACTTAAGCTCCCATATACACCTCAAACCAAACAGGACCCTCGACAGAAACGGGTCCAACTTAAATATAAAATACTCCGACACAAACTGAGTGATGAACACAGTCCAGTCCAGCGAGGAGGGTTCAGACCTCTACAGAGGAGAAACTAAACTACCTCCACAGACACATGGTACAACACGAGAACCAGATCTTCAGGTCCAGACTCAGCTGGACACCTACACATTAAAGAGGACATTTCATACACATTTCATGACTTTGTGGTTATTTCTTAAGTATTAACCAGTAATATGAAACATTTTATATCTAAAAAACGTCAGGAAACACTGATTAACAGTCCTTTCAATCTGTCTGCGTTAAAATTCGGGTGGTTCCGGCTCCTTCCGTCAGGCTGCTTCGTCAGCAGCTCGTTCATATTCATTGTTCGAATTTGCTGGACTCTGATTGGCTAACAAACTAGCCTATCAGAGCAAAGAATACTGTTTCCTGCCCCGTTGCGCATGGCAACATCAGACGTCGTGTCTTTCTGTTTGCTACATCTTATGCTAACAGCTTTTATCCAGCAGCATGCTAGGCGTGGTTTTAACTGCTGATGCTGCTGATGAATACTAACGAACAAAGGAGTTGAGATGAAACAGATACAGGTCGTTTGAACTCGGAAGAACCCGGGTTTTATCACCACCTGCGTAGTTTGAGAGATAAAAACTGAAAGAGAAGTCGTTGACCTGTTTTCACCCACTATGAAGGTAAGAACACCTGTGGAGCTAAAATATTCAACAGAAACCTCAGAAAAAACGTTTTAATGGAAGGGCCTCTTTAAAGAAAGAAGACACTCTGTGAGGACAGAAATGTCCACATTTTGGACAGAAAAGACAGGCAGTAATGTATGTTTTCATCCTAATTTTATTCCTTGTTTAGGAATTTAGGAATTTGTTTATTTTCTATTTTGCTTTACTTCTTGATTTGCTGTATGTTAAGGTGTGCTATAAATAAACTTGACCTGGTACATCTAATGCTGATTGAATGCGGCGGCGGCGGGGGAACGTTACGACAGTGAGCTTTCACAGGAGACCAGTAGGGGGAGAGCGAGAGCAAAACTTACTTAGTTCTGCTTTAACGACTCTCAGAGTGTTAAGTTTGTCTTGACGTTTCCCACCCGACTCATTTACTACTTTTTTTTTTAACTTACCAATAAACTTAAAATAATTTTACATAATGTGCGCAATTAAAAAATAAACTAAAAACAGACGTCAGGTCATTTATTTCTGGCTTGTTTGAAGTCAGAGTGAAGGACTAAAAGATGAAACCACTGGAGTCTCACCTGTGATCGTGAGGAAACTTAGACCACCACTGCTGACAGGTGAGTCCACTTTTTGTGGTGAAGACTTTCCCTCTATAGTCCTCCCCCTTACCAACGATGCACTTTCTGAGATAGACTTCAAAGACAAACAAACGAAAAAGTCAAATTCTGCTCAGCAGATGTGTAACACTGATCGCTGTGCTGATACGAACGCACCTTTCTTCTCGTAAAGGTCACAGTTAACGTTTCTCTTCACTTCTGCGTTGCTTCCGTCAGCCACCCAGGGCAGGTGCTTACAGGTGACAGACGGACGCGTCTCTTGGTTGAAAGCTCTAAAGATGCAGAACAGATTTTGACAGCGACACAAATTTCCAAGAAGTGTCTCGAAGCAAATAGAAATCATTCAGATTAATTGTTAAACTGAACAAAAAGAGGCTCTAAAATGTTGTTGCTGCTAAAAAAATGTACATTTGCTTTCACGTTACATTAAAATAAATATTTATATGATTTTTATTTTACATTTTGAGTTAACCTTTTAGTCTAGGAATGTGTAAGTGGTCTTCTCTCATTTTAAATGTGCCATAAGCAAAAATGTTATCTTAAATTATCAGGAAACTGTGTCTGACTGGACTCTAAGGGCAATAATTAAAATGTTTAATGTGACACAGGTGTGTGTTTGTGTGGTATGTGCATGGGAACAGCCTGACTGGACTCTTTAGAGTGAGTGGTTTGATGTCCTGGATGAATGACAAAACAGGTGAGGACTGCTCACGGTATCTACACTGAACAAAAAAATCTAAACACAACATTTTTGTTTTTGCTCCTATTTTTTATGAGATGAACTCAAAGATCTAAAACATTTTCCACATACACAAAATAACCATTTATCTCAAATAATGTTCAAAAATCGGTCTAAACCTGTAATAATGACACTTCTCATCTGCACCTCACAGGTGTGTCATATCAAGATGCCGATTAGACAGATTATTGTACAGGTGTGCTTTAGACTGGCCATAATAAAAGGCCCCTCTGAAATGTTCAGCGTTGTGACCACCATTTGCCTCATGCAGATAAATTAATAACAAATTTAAACCTTTCCTTTTTTTTTTTAATTAAATGTTTGAGGTGTTTTGGCTCCAGTAATGATTTAAAACATCTCACTGACTCAACTAAATAATTTGTGACACAAGTCAAGACAAAAACTGAGAACTATTAGTTTTTAAAGCAAGGTGGTTCTGGTTGTATACCTGCAGTCCAGTGACAGTGAGCACCGGGTGGCACATTCTTCCAGATTCAGCCCTGGAAAGATTTGGACCCGTGCCGAGTTCCAGGGGGTTGGTACCAGCTCTCTGCCTTCGGAGCGCTGGAAGTCATTCAGAGGGCTCCGCCCTGTTTACGTATATATAACAGGATTGCAAACATGATACAAATGTGTTTTCACAAATGGATTTTTCTGTAAGTTCAGTTCTGGTGTTAAATGAAACCCAGGAAATTCCAATAGTACCACCCAGAACATTTGGGTATTAGCCTGCACACATAACCTTTGGACCAGGACTCTGCTGCTGTTTTTGTGACAGCAGAGGACCAGAATAAGCTTCAAATACAACTACAGTTCCATAAATATCATACATATCCACTAATATTCCATTACATATTACATAAGATATATTTTTCTTGCCACACAGTTTTATTTTAAATTTAAATATTACAAATTACAGCCAATTTATTCAAAATCAAACCCTTTTCTCTAAGTATAAGAAATTTTAATATTAAGACTATGTTAGTCAGTTTTAATGACCTAATAGTAAATTGTGGGTCTTACCAGAGACCAGTCCAGCAGCCAGGAGAATACAATGCAGTAGCAGTTGTTTCATTGTTAGAAGATCAGATCAGATTGTTGTTGACTGAAGTCTGATTGAAGGTCTAATGGAGTCCGAGTTTAGATGTAAAGATCGAGCATCAAATTTACAGGAAAAACAAATCCTCCTAAAAAAGTTCGGGAAAATATTGTAATTCTACAGTGAGAAGTCAGACAACAAAACAAACAATCCAGAGTAAACCACCTCTATACTGAGCTCTTATCCAAAAAGGGGCCTTATTCCTCCCCAAACAGCCAATCAATGGATTAATGAATCATTAACAAAAAGACGCACCGACGTGCGTCTGGTCGCAATTCTTCAGACAGACGCTAGAAGTCAGCAGTAACATTTCCTGCTGCTTTTTGTGTTTTTTTATGTTTTCCGGGAGTTAAAGTGAAAGTGGAGCTATTTTTACTCACCTGCTTATTTTTGACTCTTTAATCGTCATAGGACGCGTTCAGGTGAGAGAATCAGCGTCACCATAATGTTTGAACTCGATGTTAGGCTACAAATAAAAAGATTTAATCTGGATTTGAACTGAATCCAGAATATTCCTCCACTCACTGCGAAGTTGGTTGGACTTTTAATCAGCAGCTCGTAGGACATTTCTGCTAAAAAAACTCACTGCAGAGTCAAACTTTCGAGTAATTTGTTTTTATGCAAAAATGTCACATTGTATTAAAACATTTTGTTGCTTCTGTCGATAGTCCAAATATAAAAAAAAACATTTTATTGTAGTTTAAATTCAGTTTGTCATAGAGACAGTAACACTTGGTTTACTAGCAGGAATTTGTAAAGTCAAATTTGGGATTATATGTGAATGAAAATAACGAGCAACATGCTCACAGTTCTATTGTTTGGCACATTTATTACATTAAGTCAGTTCTAAAAATTATATCTTTCTAGTATCAGCATTAAATAATTTATAAAATATAATAAATCACAATATCACCAAATCGTGATCGTTTTTTTTCCTCAACGTGTCATATAAAATGTGACGTGTTTTATTAAAAGTTGAAAACTAAGTTTTAGTTTTAAAAGTTTTATTCGTTTTAAGAGGAATTTTTTTCCTCTCTTGGTCTCAGGTGTCCTTCAAAAGTAAGAGCTTTTTAATTTAGGATCAAGCGACAAGGAGGTTTTTCAAAATAAAGTCCATGGAAACCACAGAATGATCCTAATTTCAAAGTTTGTGAAACTCTCAAACTGTTTGATAAAAAGTTATAGACTGGGTTGTTTTTATGTTATTTATCTCTAAAGGTAAACAATTATTGAAAAAAAAATCTTAAAGAAGAGAAAAAGATGGATATTTCTTTTCATAAGATAGCATAATGATGTCATTGTTGTCTGCAGGATGTCAGCTGTTAAGATGGCCGAGGGGAGCGTACAGGTAGAGACCTGCAAAGCTCCACTTTTCTACAGACAATGTGAGCCTGCCCAAGGAGACGCAAAGATGTCGGTTCTTCTTCTTCATGGCATACGTTTCTCCTCGCAAAACTGGCTCAACATCGGCACTCTGGAGACTTTGGCCAAAGCCGGCTGCCGCGCCGTCGCCATCGACCTGCCAGGTGTGTCTGCTGTAAACAAACAAAAATCTGTCTGAGTTGAGAGACAAAACACGCAGCATGAACAGAAATTTTAATTTGCAAACACGGCATGAAATTTCTCCCATAAACCCAAAGTTCAAGCTGTTAAATTTGTGTTTATGTTTATTTATGTTTTATGGGAGATTCTACCAGTTTTTTTTTATTTAGAAAATGTGATAATTGATTTATATAATTACTCTTCCATTTGTAATAATGTCACTCCAGAGCTCCAGCTGCCCTCGTCTTCTTAACCCCCCCTATAATCCTGCTCTCCCGATTACCCATCTTGTCCATAGAACTCGGTCAATCCAAGTCTGCCAAGGCGCCATCACCGGTGGGGGAACTGGCCCCTGCAGATTTTCTGAAGGAGGTGTGTGAGCAGCTGAGCCTGACTCCGGTGGTGGTGATCAGCCCGTCACTCAGTGGGATGTATTCCCTCCCCTTCCTGCTGCAGCATCAGTCTCTGATTCGAGCCTACATCCCTGTAGCACCGATCTGCACCGAGAAATTCACAGCAGAACAGTATCAGAGTGTAAAGGTGTGTGTGTGTGTGTGTGGGTTTGTATTTCTGACCTCCTGGGGACCCGTTTCCTGACTTTTACTATCTTTCTGGGGTCCGAGGGTTCTTGTGGGGACCGAAGCCTGGTCCCCATGAGGGGGACTCCCCTTTTTAGGGTTAGGGGTTAGGTTTATAGGTATGGTGTGAATAGAGTTTTAGTTAGTCTTAGGGTTAGTTATAGATCAGTAATGGTTAAGGTTAGGAAAAGGGTTTGGGTTAGGTATAAATCTAGTTACTTAAATCAATGGAAGTCAATGGACGGTCCCCATAAGGATACCAAAACACACTGTGTGTGTGTGTGTGTGTGTGTGAGCATTTGTAGCCTCTCTTCTTGTTGTTTTTTAAGTGAAACTTGAGCAAAAAAAAAAAAAATGCTGAAGTACCACAGATGCCAGAGGCTGAGAGTTTATCTATCCATGTTGGTAGATGATGCCTATAACCACCCTTCCAGTTTCTTTGAGGGAAAAGATGAAACTGCTCACAATCTGAAAAGTAGTCCTCAGTATCTGGAAGTATAAAATACTTACTGTGATTTGATAGTAGCGCTCCCTCTGGATTGGGGGTAAGTCTTTGCATCAAGTATATGTTCATGTATCTTTTTAATTACACCTGTTATGAGATTTAGATCAGACCCACCAGTTGTCTCCATCTGGAGGATTTTAGGTCTCACTTGGAGGAGACCTGGACTCAGAACTCACTGAAGTGGTTGTATATCCTCTAGCTTGTGAATGCATCAGGACCTGGAGTGATCTGTTACCTTAGACTATTGTTCAGCAGCAGAAAACAGAAGATTTTCCTCTTGAAAGTCAGTAAAATGATTATGTGAAATTTTAAAAATCAATATTTAGTGATTTTCCTCTCGTTAAGAACCAAGAACTCTGTTCTGATTTGGAAGAACTGAGAGTTTACTGAACGTGACAGTCTGTAAAAGGCTGATGTTTTACACGTTTTCAGTTTGCTTGGATAAAGTCACTGAAAAAGCTTTTAAGAAAATATGTGACTGGGTGCCCTTTTGCTTCCACACAGCTGGCTAATATTCGTCAAGCGGGTGTAAACGTTAAGACAGATGTTCAGTCATGAACTTAACCTCTTAAAAATTGGATAAACACTTGTCTAAGTAACTGTACTGTCCCTTTAAACGTCTTGGATTCGTCTGATTCTTATTTGCTGGACATTTAAGGTAAATTGTAGTACACCTGCAAAAATCCCAGGACTCACAGGCTTGAATTTATAAGTGATAATTAAAATAACTTTTAACTAAAGAAAGAAAAGACTGAATTTGAATCATAAACATCTTTGTCTTCACTTGTGTGGCTTTTAGGTCCCGACACTGATTGTTTACGGCGATCAGGATGCTCAGCTTGGGGAGGCGTCGCACCGTAACCTGAGCAACCTGTCTAATCACAGAGTGGTGGTGATGAAAGGAGCAGGTCACCCCTGTTACCTGGATGACCCGGACACCTGGCATAAAGCTCTCACAGACTTCCTGAGCACGCTGTGAAGCTCGGCGCCATAAACAACAGGAGTGATTCCCTAACAACACACGAATGAGCCTGAAAAATGAGAAAAATAAGTAATTTAAGCCTCAAACTTCTCCACAAAGTGATTCTGACAGTTTAATGATGCCTGTGAAACAAGGAGCTGCTGCTTTAAAAATCTTTTAAAAGTTCAGGGACTATTTTTGTTCTTTGCTCAAAGTTGCCCGTTTTAACTCCTGTGTTTGTTCAATAAGTATAAAAACTGGCATTTGGACAACATTTCAAACTTTTTTATGAACAAAGTTGGATATTATTTTTCTGACTTATCATTTTTATTGTATATCCTATTTATTCCCCATATTATGGAGAATAAAAAAATTTATAAATGACCCAAACTTAAGCACAGATTTTTGCACACATTAAGATACTAATTTCTTTCCATTTCTTTTTCTAATCTTTTTTTTCTTGTATAATTTATCATTGCTGCCACCTTGTGGTTTGTATTGGCAACTGCAGGTTGTTTCCACCATCAAATGTGTATTTTGAGCATCTTAAAAGTATGTTTCAGCTAAAAGACAAGAAAAAAACCCCAACACAAGTGAATGAAGTGAAAAATATGAACATTATTTAATAACCGATTCTCTGTAATAAACAATTTGAAAATATTTTACAAGGAGTCACAGACACAATATTTTACAAATTTTGCCCTCTTCTTTTTTTTTTTTTCCTTTTTAAGCTTCATCTGTACAAAAAGAATGGAGCGATGTGGACCAGTGCCCAAAAAAAAAAAAAAAAAAGAAGGAGCTAAATCCTCCACACAAACAAACATTCACACCCACACGTACAAAAAAGAAAGAAACAAAAAAAAAAAACATTTCAACATCAGATCTCAAACTTATCAACAGTGCTGTTTTCCTATATATTTTCTGAAACGTCACTTTGAGTTTGATTGATTTTTATTCCTTTTTTTTTAATCTAAATTGTTATTTTTTTTCACACACTTGTCAAACATGGTCACATAGCACCAGACTACAGACTACGGAATCACATACGCACGTCTTTCCCACAGAGACACAGATTCAGCGAGGGTCAGGAGGAACGCTCATTCCCAGGCTGATCCAATTTTATTTATTTTTATTTTTTCCTCCTTTTTGTTTTTGGCAAAAGTAAATCTGTCAAACCAGAGAAATCAGATGTCAGTGTACGATTCGTAACCTGCTCTGTGGAGACCCACTCCCTGAGCTTGCCTCTCCCACCCGTTGACAGAAAACACCATCCCTGCCTTATACTATCCACCTGGTGTTCCATCACCTCCCAGCTGGGCAGAAATAAGTGCCATTACATGTTTGGTGTGCAACAAGTGCGTGTGTGCATAACGTCTTACTGCAGGTGCACGGTGTGTAGCTTTATATATTTTAGTGAAAGACCAAACAGATCCAAGAAAAGAGAGGAAATTGCAGGGAGTAACATTTCCACAGGCACGTGTAGCGTTCATTTACAGACAGCGGAAATAAAGAGGAAAAAATAATAATGGCACAGGACGGAGACAAAACAAATGCCAGGGAAGTAAAACTGCATCAAGCATCAACAGATGCTCCAGAAGAGCCAAATTTATCATCTTAAATTTAACAGTCTTAAATTTTTGTCAGTTGTCGTTCTCTCAGGTTTATCGATACCTGAGCTGCAGTTACCATGCCAGCATGATTTGTCACATCAATAACTGTACAGTGTGTAGTTATTAAGGGTCAAACTGTTTGTGCAAGCCGTTCCTGCCTCAGTCGTAGTGAGTTTTGAATGAACATCAAAGGTCAAGAGTTGCTTTTAAAATTGGAAAACTCCCACCAGCTTGCAAGCGTTTAACCAAACAGGCATCAATCAACAAGTTAAATACTAAATCAGAGCTCAATGTACTTTTTTTCTTTTTTTACTGCATAACACCAAGAAAAGCCAGCGAAGGGAGAACTTCAGGATGTGTCTGAGTAAGAAACAGGATATCAGAGCTCCGCATCAAGTAACACTAAGGCATTTAAAGAGGCTTTTGTAACTATGCTTCATTTAAACAGAAAACACTGACATTCTTTCAAGTTTTCTCATCAACATCACCACTGAATCAGTGTGATCGTCCCTTTTTCTCCATCATACACTGGATTTTGTCTGTTGGAACACAGAAACAGATGCTCACACTCTTTTTTTTTCAATGAAGTTCCCTTTTGAGGGTTTTTCCAACACATACATCCACACGCGAACAAACACACAAACCAGGCAGAACGACATAGCAGTCAGGTGGTCCTAAAAAACACTCTATGGCCGGTTAATTTGCTGTATACTGATAGTGTTTCATAGCTCTATACATGGTTTTGGAGAGAAACTGTATAGTAGCTTCATATGATGGCTGACAGGAGGCTGCGTATAAGACAGATTCAGTCCCCTGTAGCATCTTTGACATATATAAGGATGGACAACGGCCCTCCGTCTACTTTCATTGTTAAAAAAAATGAAGCCAAAATATCCCGTTTATGCGTGCAGCCACATTGTGTTTGATTTTTAAGTCTGGGGGAAAAAAAAAAATCAAAGGCATATTTTCTTTTTTAGAGGGCGGGACTTAAATCATATACTGCAGCCAGCCACCAGAGGGTGCTCTTTTAGTTTTAGCTTCAATTTCCCTCTTCATGTTCCTGTGTCCAGTTATTATATATGTCCATGCGTAGCATAGCCTTCAACATGGCTGCTTTATAAAGAAACTATACAGTAGCTCTGCTCTTATACAGCCAATGCATTCTAAAACAAAGTGCGTCAAGGCACTATGAAACAGAGTAGCTCCTAAAAATAGGAGTCTAAAAAAAAAGTTTCACACATTGCAAAGAATAAATGACAAACTGTGACTGATTTTAACCGGACAATTACTGTACGTGATCACTATATTTAGTGGCCCCTTTCTGCACTACAGTTGTACAACTTACAAATGTTGATAAGCCCCCTCCCCCCCAGCAGCGAATGTTTTTTAAAGTTTAAACAGTCTAAAAATAAATACATTAAATGATAGAAATATGATTGGCCCCTCTCAAATAAAGTAAAAACCTCCCGTGGAGCTGCAGTGAGGCTTTTTGTGTCACAAATAAAGCACATATACTGTGATTGGGAGTATTGGTGGAGAAGCCTTGTGAGGATTGACAGAGGAGAATTTTTCATCAGAGGGATTTGTTGTTGTTGTTTTTTTCTTTTTTTTTTAAACATCTGTCTAAATTCGAGGTCAGAATGGTTGATAGTAAAAGAGAAAACTCCAAGACATTAACAATGTTCCTGCAGCAACCGAACACAGATTCAGATTTTACAGCCAGAAAACACCAGCATTAATTAGTAAATGTGAAGAAAAAAAAAAAACACTTTAAGAAATATGTGATTAGCATCATGTAATTACAATAATCCCCAGTGGACTTTGTTTTTTGTTTTTTTTTAAGAGTTAATCTGTAATTAAGAGCTGCTAAAAATGAGTCAGAATTCAGCTGCTGTCTCCTCGTCCTCTCATGGTTTATCCTAGATCTAAATCTATTTCCTCTTTGTGTTTTTGGCTATAAAAATAACACCACATGAAGGTCTATCTTATTTTGGCAAGTAGATATAGTGCCCAAATTTTCATTTTTTTTTAACGCTTAGCTTGATTTTCAAATTGAAACCTAAGTATACAGCATATTTGGAATACGTCACTTCGTCAGGTAAAATTGTTCTAAACCTGACAGTATTTTTTTTCTGGTGTTTTTGTCTGTGGTGTTCTAACTGGTTGAATGATCCACGACCTTACAAGAGGCAGATGGTGGGACTCTGAGATGAAGGATAGAGAGTAAAGGAGGTGGACAGGCAACCCCAGGTCTCCAGTTTATGTAAGGTGGGAGGTCTGCTAATAAGAACCTGTCCTAATCCTGCCCTCCTTTCCATTTGGAGGGGGGGTTAGGGTTGTTTTCTCTTTTCTGAGTCGCCTCTGATGATCCAGCGGTGGTGGTGGGGGTCTGAGGACATCATTGTCGAGCAGTGGTCACAAAACGACACGAACCGAAGCGAACCAGGAAGTCCAGCACTCAGGGCTTCCAGCTTGCTGTGATGGGAAGTCCCACTATTACTTATGACTGAACCAAAGGGAGGGAACAGGAGTGGGCGGGTGAGGAGAGGGGTTCAGGGTGAGGCTAAGGAGGGCTAAAAGGAGGACGATGCTGGGGAAGTAGAGTTAATGTAATAATGAGTGAATGTGGGGACTGACAGATGGATAAAGGAGAAACAGCTGAAGGAGCAGTAAAGCGTAGACCGGTGGACGGAAGGCGTGACCTCTCCCACAGTCTGATGTATTTTCCTGCAAAAGCAGAAAAAAAAAAATGGTGGAATTACATGTCGTCTATTTTTCTTAATTATACCCTAAACCTTTTTATTTTCTTAATGGGGTTATTTTTTAATCAACTAAGCATATAAAATTCACAGTGCATTTACCTTATGAGGTTTGCAACTTATACCTGACCCCATTTAACAAGCTTGACACAAATAATAATTACACAATAATCCTTCTTTTTGTTTTGCTTATGAAATATTCCAAACTGAATGAAATGACAGCCATCATCATCCGCGTTATTTGAATTCTTTGATTGAAGTTTCACTGACAGCACGATTTCATCAGGATATTATTACTGGAATCAACATTTTTCTGTTCTATCGTCACAGTGACCGTCATTTGTTTGGGTCACTTAGCCACAATAATCTAAATCGGCTTATTTAAAACGTCGAGAGCACAGATGTGCGTTATCGTAACCCTGTGAGATATAGTTCATCTGTTCCAAATAGGCCTGAGATTTCTTTTTTCCCGTTTTATATTTTTATAGCTAAAACTTTACGATATACTGTGATTATAAGGAACAAGTTCTGGGTAGAAAACGAGTTGAACAGCAGCCAAAATCTGAGTCCAGTTTGAGGGGGTTGGTCGAGCAGGTGGACTTTTAATGCGTGACAGCATGTTTGTCACCACACTGCTATAAGTGATGCAAATTATCTTTGAATGTACTCTGATTAGTCTTATGTGCTGAATTTAGAGATGCAAATTCATCTATTTTATTTTTATTCTACACTGTCAAATTAACCAAATGAAAAAAAAGTTAATTAATAAAGCCAGTTTGTTGCTTTAATGATCATTTATTACAAACTTTAGTCTATAAAATGGGTCATTTTGGGGGGTAATTTCAGCTGGGGGTGCACTTACTAAAGTATTTCAGCTGAATTTTACATATTATTTTAATCTAAGTCAAATTAGGCTGTTGAGAGAGATGTGTTTTTATTTTTTAGGCAGTTTTATATGAGTTTACAACTTCCGTATTGAGTTTTTTAATAAATCTATATTTATACAGAGTAGATAAATGCAGAAAAACACACGTTTCCATCAACATAAATAATATCTGAAACTCTTACAGCTAGATTATTGTCAAAACAGGTGGAGGGTCCTTTCCGATAACGTGCCATAGTCATTTCTTCACATGGATTCTCCTCCCTGACTGAAAAAACGCTCAGTTAAGGAAAACTAAACCTTAACACATGAATAGCCCGTATTTTCACAACATGAGTTTATTTTCCTTCTTCTTCTGCTGATGTGTAATGTATAAAAGGATACACTCTTCTTCTTCCTGGGACAGTGTCTCTATCTCACAGGAGCTGCATGGCAGTGTTTCTGCTACCACAAACAGCAAGTTGGTGTTGCTTATCCTCTTGGCATGAATCAGTCTGCAGAGAGAGAGAGAGAGAGAGAGAGAGAGAGAGAGAGAGAGAGAGAGAGAGAAACCGCTCTGTTGACAACCTCCCTCTGCTTGCTTGCATCGTGCACTCATTCGCTAATGGATCAGCGAGATTTATGTGATAGCCTTACAAGGCTCATTTAGCGGATATTATGACCAAAACACAATGCTGATTTATCATCGGCAATTTTTTCTGCAGCTGCTAGCTAACTGTCACAGAGCTGCTGCTCATGTTATCTGCATGTGAGTGTGTATCTTGAACTTGCCTGGAGCAGTTGCCACAGTCTTGGAGAATGTTGTAGGAGCTGGTGAGATTACTGAAGTAGTACTGGGTTTGGATCATAACACAACTCCTCTCCTTCGACTCCGTTCCCTCTGCATCCACCTCGTCTGTAGCAGAGATCAGAGACATGTAGGGCAACTCAGACAGAATCCAAATGCTGCACATGTCAATTTACAGAAGAGACACAAAACATGCAAAAACACATGCATGAAATACTCTTAAATCCTGTTTTCACCCACCTGTGACAAACCAGCTGTGGTAGGCTAAACCATATAAAAGCTGTTGGAACAAGGACCTGCAGAAGGAGCAGTAGTAAATTTATTTAAATCCTAAACCATCCAAATTTGTCACAAATAACAGATGTTTTGTTAACACTGAAATGTAGCATATAAGCCAGTCAGGGAAACAGAGAAGTGGAGAAAAATGCAACTTTTTCTTGTGTCACAGTATTGCCAATTCCTTTTAACTTTATAACAACAAACGTATTTAAATTAATACACCTTGTTCTAAATTTCTAGGCCTCTATTATTAGTACTTTCCTCAAAAACTTTCTGTGCTGAATCCTACACAGTGCTACATGTAGCAACTCTTGCATACGTTTGTATTTGATCTTTTAAACAATTTAATTAAAAAAAAAAGAATGTTCTAACTGTTCATGGATAGTATCAAGTATATAGTATCATGAAAACAGAAACCAAAGCCTGTAAGAGACACTTCGTTTATCAGCTTTGAAGGAAGTTCCACCGGACAAATTCCAAGATATGAACTTTGAGACTAAACTGCTCAATTTTACAAACTCAAAAGTTATTAAAACTGCAGTCGATAAATTAACCAATACCAGCATGATTTATCTTACCATGCAGCAGCTGATGTCCACCATGCAAGGTTGACAAAATCTGCAATTGTGGGCTACAGAAACAAACCAAACAAAAGATCAAACTCACTCCATGAGCCTCTATTGGTTCAGCGCATTTTCTTCTAGTCTGCCTCTTAATTTAATCATATAGTAAACATTTTAAATACTTGGTTACAACAAACACGGGGAACACATTTAATCTAAGCAAAACACAAAATGCTTCTGTTGAACGTGCTTTCTAGAAACGTTATTTTGATCACTGAACAAGTTTTAAGCTCGTTGCTAACTGCGTTGTCAAGTGTCACTTCTCTGAAGAGGTGCCAGCAAGTCAATCTGACAGGAAATAATGTTTAAAAAGCTACTTAGAGTTATCTTCTTACCACAAACACTCCTCTTGGTGCAGCTCCAGCTTCGTTGTTCTGCATCCTCTCACACACAGACTGATAATCAAACGACTGCTTGCGTTTGTAGAAGGAGTTGTTGTAGAGCGCGTGCATCAAGTTGGGGTCGACGATACCGAGGAACTTGCCCACCTGCGAGTATGAGAATTGTTTTTTGAAGCTCTGACTGAAGCATATCTGTAAAAAAATTCTATTTTTATAGCAATAATGATGATAATAAAACCTCGCTCCAGTGTCCCTTCTGATTGGACATGATCAAGAATCCGCCATCATCTATTAAATAGCACAGGAGGTCCTGCACACAGACAGAGACGTGAATTATTACCAGGATGTGCCTAAAATGCTTTGATGCAGATGTTCCAGCTGTGCACAAGTTTAAACAACTTACATCACTGTTGGCTTCGCAGTCCATCTCACAGACCCTGTTGGGTCCACACTGTCAAAAAAAAAAACAAAAAACCCTGAAGTTAGTGAATTAGAATTACTGAACAAACAAGCACAAAATCTGTCCCAAGAACAAACGTGTCATAAATCCTAAATATTTTTATACTGTGTATGTCGTACCGTGTTTGAACCTTGACGGCTGTCTGTGTGATTGCTGGCCAGAATCTTGAATTTATCTGTCCAGGCTTCAAGGTCTAATTTTACTCCAACAACTGAGACAACAAGACGCCCCGTTACAGAATAAAATGCATTAAATGAAAAAAAAAAAAAAAATGGGGATGTTAACTGACTGGAAACATTCAGAGTTTTCGATTTCAGCTCACCTGCAGGTTTGATGGTTGTCCCTCCTATCGTAATATTCAGAGCTGTGCTGACCAGGACGCCTATAGTGTCGTTTTCTGGGTTTAGCAGCTCCCCCCCGGCTGTGAGGCAAAAACAAACAGAGAAACGAAGGGATGGAAGATGAGTTAGGAATGTTAAGTTCGGGGGGTGTAATACAGCCAAACAGAGGATCATTCACCTGAACGATATGGTGCAGTGAAGACGTAGCCCTGGTTGTCGAGGCTGCGGCGGTAATAGCTGGCGTTAAACGGCTCGGGGTCTTCCTCCCAGGTTTCTGCAGCCCTAAAAGATTTAAAACCAGAGAAACTGTAAATTTCTGATCCACACACGTCACCCTGAACCTATCAAAGTTGTTAAAAGTGTGAAAAAAGTAACATAATAAAAAAATAAAAAAATCCAAACAGCTGCAGTCTAGACAGAGCGCTGATGAAGAGTGCACTCACTTGTTTGGGAAGACTCTCGTTATGCCTCCATCTGTTGCTGCAAACACAGCCAGAAAGCCGTATCTGCATGTCAAAAGATAGAAACAGACTTCAAGAATAAATCTTCTGCCTTGAAACATGTGTTGTCGAAATCTGACGGTTCACTTTCTCTGAAACTGAAACTCACGTATTCAAATCTTTATTCTTCCACACTCTCTCGACCAGCTGCCTGATGATGCCAGTGTCCAGAATCAGGTTGTGAAGGAGCAAATTGTCACCTAACAGCAGAAGACAAAAGACTTGCAGTTTAAAAGCCTTTCTACAAAGCTGATGTGAGAATCCTAAATAAATCCATATGCCATAACCCAAAATGCATCTTAAAGCCTCTACCTCTCGAACAGGATTTTGACTTTTTCTCAAAAAAATCGGCTTATTTAAGTAACGTATTGAAAGTTTATTTGAAAACAAATTGTGACCATGAATGTTCAGTAAGTTAAAAAGCACAGAGAGATGATATTTAGATTCATTCAGATTTATTCCAGGAATTGTGATAAATCTTGACAAAAAATTCAACTCACATTGTTTGGAGTCTGGCGTCACCTTCTCCATAAGAGTAATGAAGTTGAGCAGGAACTCGGTGTTGTTGTTGGACAGTTCAAGATCATTGCAGTACTCCCTGAGAAACAGGCAAAAGCATTAAAACTGAACAACAACAAACAAAACATGGACTAAAACTCTCTTGTTAAAAGGACACACAACACAAAGGTGAAGGTAAATGAACATATGCACGTGTTACTATATGATTTTGTGCACAGCATGCATTTCTTTAAGTTTATAGTGTATCTTCAATATGGCCGTCCATCAAAACAAGAGCATTGCATGGCAGAACGAAGGTTTGACGAGTTTTATTAAAACAACACATGAGCTGGAGTCCTTTTTGTTAAAATTGAATATTTATAATATTCTCTTTATTATAACAATGAAACACTCTAAAAACTGATGTCATGCAGCACCCACACAGTAGTAGCATGCAAAATGTGTCTCCTGCACATGACCGTTATGACGATAAGTTCAGTAAAAAGTTTTCTCAAATGGTGCAATTTATCAAACTCCACACAAAAGGAAAATATTTAAAAAGAAATACAAATCGTGCAACTCCAATTGAAGATATATTTTTTAAATGACTGCAATAGGAAAATGCATCAATGTGAAGACAAGACCAAAAAAACGGATGACCATCAACGACAGCAAGCATTCACGCAGGAGGCTACCTGGGAGCAATGAATACATGTCCTTCAGACTCAAAACTGTTTGGCAGAAGTGATTCAAAATCTGCAACAGAAAGGGGAGATTATCCAGGAAGAGCAGTGGACAGCGCAGTGGGGAGTTGTGGGTAAACAGCAGCTGTTCTTCGGAAGAGCAGGGACGCAGAAGGGACTTTACCATAGCAACACGGAGGTATCATGGTAACACCAGCGTTAGCCAATATGGTGCCTAAAAACAAAACCTGACTAGATGTGCATTATGACTGCTTTGCATTCACAAGCACTCACATATTCAGTTTGAATTGTTTTTGTTCGTTTGCCAGCAAAAAGCTACAGATTATTTCTGATTTCAATCTGTTATATTTTGGATGTCTGAGATCTGACTTTACCAGACGAGATGTGTCAAGAAGCGAGATCTCAGACAGATTGGGTGTACTGAGTGCTTTTAGATCAGGCAGGCATCAACATGGCCAACTATTGCAGGGGTGGTGGGTGAAGGTCCTGATGGAACAGGTCACCCCTCAGACTGGCAGGGGAGGGGACTCAGAGAGACACAATCAGAGGAAATGCATCACATTGTGAAGGGCATGTCATAGGGCAACTTTGGTTCATCTATCAGAAACAAAAAAAAAACAGAACACAAAATATTATCCATCACTGAATCCTACACAGATGAATCTGCGATGAATCCAACATTTTTTTTTATGCTCGGTCAGGAACTAGAACGGTACAAATTAAATATTCATTTAGGTGGTAAAAATAGAGTGCCCAGGTAGTTTTCCGCCCACAGTGCCATGCATAGCCAGGGTCAGGTTTACTGAGCAAGAGTTAAGCCGTGCCTCCTGGCAGTCTGAGGGGTGAGGAAGGAGGGGAACAAGCTGATGGAGACAGGGAGAACAGAAGGACAACATAGGAGTCAGGTGTGGTGCCGAGCAGCACTGAGAAACCCGACGATATGGGAGGAGGACCTGGATGGGCACAGCTCGGCCCTGTAGGGTGAGTCTGCACGTCACAGTGCTTCACGCTATAACCAACACACTGTGGCAGCTATCAAACCACAACAGTTGAAAGTGTTTAATTAATGACAAAAAGAAATACTATACAGTAGTTCCACGACCCAAGAGAACACTACTTCTTCTACAATAACAAAACTAAATGTTTATAAGTACAGATGCACCAGATGCAGATTTGAACTCCAGATTTTACAATTAAACCATAGCTGACAATTCATTTTTTTATTTCTAGTTGCACTGAACATTTTACTGTGTTCATAATGAACGATTAAAATAACAAAAAAAAATACACATTGTACTGTATCTCCTATACTTTTTGAACCACATTATATCTTGTTCATATTTTCCTCTTTTTACACACAACTCAACTTTTTTTTTTAACAAGTTCTGAGTTCAAAATTAATTGATCGAGTCCAAAATAATATTTGGTGGAATAAACATTTATTAATAGCTTCATTTTCTTGTAATTATAAACACAGGGAATTACAGCTTGAAAAAATGTAACTCTACTAAATCTGTCTCATGTGAGCAAACACTGGGTTTCCCTAATATAATATTATAGTAGCTATTAAGGAAACATCTGCAGAAAACGTTTTCTAGTTGTTTCCTAAAACTCTTTTGCTTCATTTTGGCTTTCTGTTTAAAAAAACATTACTAGAAATTGGTAACTTTAAGCCTTCAGTAAGAACTTCCAAGTATTTAGCGCAAAAGACAAACACAGCTAGATTAGCTGATTCCAGTCGAGCCATCGGTGCATCCATACTTAGAAATGCTGATAAACTGTAATAGCTTAAGTGCAAATCTAAAACTGTGTGTGGACCTTCCTATACCATAATGTGGCAACAAACAACTATATGTTGCTCAGTGGGACTAAGTGGGGAAGTTAAAACATAAAGGTCTGGCAGTCTATAATGTAAGAATCAGTTAAACACTTAGGAACTCTATAGTGACATTGTAAGAAAAAGACAGAGAGAGAGAGACGAGAAAGGCAAAGAGAAGAAAGGAGAGAGAGATTATGGTGAGGTGGACAAAACAGTCACAGAAAGGACACGACTCCTTAAAGGTTTTCTACAGAAGAAAAGGAATGTGGAGGGAACAGAAGACAAGTTTTAACATAAAACATGAATATCTGTCATCTGTAGGTGCTGAACACGTTTTTAATAATGCTGTTTGTTTGTTTCCTGGAGCATGAGGGAGGGAGGGAGGGAGGGAGGGGAGGGAGGGTGAGGTCGAGGACTGGAGAGCCATTGTGAAAGATGTAGGATCTGAGCTGCAGCAAGAGAGTGAAGAGGAAGAAGAGAAGGTATTAAAGGATGAAGAAATAGGGATAAATAGGAAAGGGGAGGGAATCCTGAAGGCATGGCGGGCAGGAACAAAGGCAAGCAGGCTAGGACAGGTGAGGGTAGGAGGGAGGGGGGGCAGCAGGAGGAGGTTTAGGACAAGAGGTGAGGGAAGGGTGAAGGAAGCGATAGGGAGAAGGAAGTAAAAGGAAGGGAACGTGGACCAATATGGAGTATACTTGCCCTTGGTGTATAGCACTGTGTGGATCCATCAGAGAAGGAGTGAGCAAGAAAAGAAACAGGGGATCGGGTGGGAAGGGGGGAATCACAGACAATATTTTATTCAATTATTGTTTGAATAAAAATATTGTTTTCTTGAAAGAAAGAAACTAATTAAAGTCAAACAAGACAAGAGAGAAAAAAGAAATAAAGAGCAAACATTCTGTTTGTGCAAGACCAAACAAAGAAACAGAAAGAACAGAAGTAAAGACTAAACAAAACGGGATAATCCAGGATAAAAAGAACAACAACAACAAAAAAACCAAACAAAACAGTAATACTGAAAAATAACCACAACGGAACAAAACAAATAAATAAATCAAATGCACCAGAAAAATAGGGGAGTATCAGGGTCTGGACAAAGAAAGAATGAAAGAAACAACACGTGTCTCCATTCAGACCCACAAAAACCCAAACTCCCACAATTCAGAAGCCAGTTAATCCAGGCCATGTGGGAGTTTATCAATCGAATGATTCCAAAGCTGATAAACATCTCACACAGTCTAAAAACAAATAAAAATAAACTAAACAAAACCAAAAGAATTTCACACAAATAACAGAAAGAAAAGAAAATAATCAAATGATAAAACTGAGAAGGAGTGAAAAGCATGCAGATTTTCACAATTTTTTCAGAGTTATTTCAACACAGACGCTTCAGAATCATTACTTGGTGGAGAAGAGGCGAGAGCATTTGGCAAAAATAAAAAAAGAAACAAAAAAAATAATAAATAAAACAAAGGTCACCATTATTTTGACCTGAGAGATACAGTAAAACCACAGCTTTCACCTTTCTGTCAGTTCAGTTATTTTTTTCTTCAGCCAGTGTGAAGAAAAAACATCACCATTTTACAGCACAGCATGAAGACAGGAGGGAGCAGGGGGCAGAGGAGGAGTCGAGGGGCTCGGGAACCGTATGATCCTGCCTATCAGAGAGCATAGAGAAGGGGGGCAAGGGGGGAGGGGGGCGGGGCAAACGAATCCCCTTGGACACTCCATATGATGATGTTGGAAACCCGCGATAAATGACTGAATCGGAGTGTAAGATTATATTAGATACAGAGAGAGGAAACGAGAGACAGAGAAAGAGAGTGAAGGATGCTGGGTAATCTCTAGAGTACTTACACTGCACCTGAAGGATCTGGTCACTTAGGTTGGCCTTGATATGGTTCTCACTATAAGTGGGTAGTACCAACCCTAGACTGAGGTAGAAAATCAGAAACATTGAAACCAAATGTGAAATAATACACAAAAAACACACATGCAGGAATTCAGTTTATCCCCAAATCTGAAGTTCAGGTTAAAAATCTGGTAGCACACATTTTGAGTTCCTATAAGTCATGACTTAAACAAAAACAAGAAACAAACAGAAAAACATCCTTGCTTTTATTGGCCCAAATAAAGACAAAAATGTAAAAATATATATATAACGTGTTATTGCCTTTGGACATTAAAGAGTAAAGGATGAAAACACAAACTTTAACCTTGGAAGCTGCTCTGCACCTCCCTGATAAGCCTGTGCTAGCACATCTACTACAAAAATATTCTACACAACTGTTTTTTTTTGCATCACTTTCCTCAACAAGTTTATAGAATTTTCCATCCATACATTAAAAAGCCACATTAAGCTGCCTTTTTTTTTTTTTACCCAGAAACAGAACACAAGGTGTTTTTTATGTCTTTATCAAAACAGAAGTTAAGCATAGGCGGAGTTTGATTTTTGCGTCAGGGGGGGCAAAAATTGTCACGCGCTCTGACACGAACGAGTGCACGCGCGCACACAATGCAAACCCACAAAGCGCATTGCACATGATGGCACGCAAGTGACATTCACTACCAGCAACCATAAAGTTAAACTTTAATCATCATCACCATTTGATGATTTTCAAAACCAGCTGTTAAAACACTTTATACAGTACACACAGTAGCTGCTAAGCTTATAACTATTCATTTAAAGAAAGTGTCTTACCTAGTGCAAAAGTAATCGTCTTTTTTTGTGCCCTGCGTAAACACCCACAATCGTCTCGGGTGACAGCTGGGCAGTTATGTCCTCGATGTGAAGCGCAGCTAGGGCTGAAAACCTTGCTGAGACTGTCACTAACTTGCATGTAGTTTAATTGAAATAATTTAAATATCAGTATGTTTTAAAACATTTAGGCACGATTAATCTGAGCAAACACCAGAAGTAGAGCGTCCGCCATTGCTGAGGGAGCTTTCAAGAGCCTGTCAACACTAGTTTGAATGAGAGTGGAGCACTTATTGCTTTCTTCCCAACAATCTAGAGAAAACTGGAAGGAGTTGTGCCATGTTTGTTTGCTCCAACAGCAGTGGAACATTTCTGTTATTAAAAAAAAAACGGAATTCCTTGACATTACATATTTCAGCCACCAGGGGGGGCACTGCTCCCCCTGCCCCCCCACAAACTCCGCCCATGAAGTTAAGGCTTCAAAAGGCTGACGATAAAATATAACCTTGAATTGGACATCTCGTCTGCCTGAATGCAACAATTTGTCTTTTGATAATCTCAGACTGCTCTATGTTTTCCCAGGAATATTACAGGAATAAGTCACCATTAGTCTTACATTCATGTTTATTTAAAAAGTATCCATCCATTGTGATCTGGAAAATTGTTCGTACAAACTTCTTCTCTTTGAGATTTATTTCCCAACATAAAAAGTCATAAAACACAAGAAGCACTTACTTGTCCGTGTTGACAAACAGCAGAGTTGATGCGATCTTCACACAGACTTTTCATTATCCAGTTAAAACATTATCATTTACACATGCATATTCACAAGCTTTTTAACTGTATAAGATTGAGTGCTAAAATAATTGTTATGACAAAGAAACAGTTGCTTTTTCTTGTTAAGTTTACGAAATAAATTTGTGCTGGGTTTTGTACGTGAAAACGGTCCAAAGGTTTTATTTTTACCCTTATCCATGTTAAGTTTCGTTTTGATCACCTGTTGGGGACGAGGCAACTACAGCTTACAAATATAACTTTGAACCAGAAAATTTGGGACCAAAAATTGGAAGAATGAACAAGAACAACCAAAAATCAAAGTTTTATTTCACTCACTGGTTCATTTTTTTGTTTGTATCTGAACTGCATCATAATGCAGATTTAGTTTCAAACCTACTGTACCTGTAGTCTGTCCCCCTCACGGGCGTCCACGTGTACGTCCGTATGGCTTCATCGATGTACCGCTGTTAGTGACCACAAACAGATTACACAATCACATGCTGCTCAGCACATAACACATCCCATAATTACAGACGCACAAAAGACCTTGAATGTTACTATCTGATTTGGATTCATTACAACCACTTTTAGGAAGGTGCTTCTCTTTTTTTTTTTTGGTCATGATTGAGTCACATATATCGATGACTTGCCTCATCAACTGACTTAATGAGTGTCTTGATTTTCTCCTGCCCCGATCTGCCATCAATCATCTGCCGACGGATCTGAAAGGAAGTGAGAAGGTAAATTTAACAAGCACATTCAAAATGAAATAGAGAAACATTTATACTTAGTTAACATGTTTTTTTTTTTAACCTTCTCCTTGTTACTGTCCTCCAGTTCTGCATCCAGAAAGTCCAAAGTGACGGGCTCCCTGAAGTTAATGATCTGAACAGAAAGAGGAACCCAGCGGAAGATGGCGGGGGAGGACAAACATAATTCAGCTTGAATACGGTCCAAATATAGCTTCAGAATCAGAAGCAAGAAGCTAATTAGATGCAGGGAAGTGCACAGATGTATAGAGGGGGAGCGGCTACCTTGGGTCTGAGGTTGGGATGCAGCAGCACGTAACCATTTGGGTCAGTGGCAAATGTGTAGCCGTTGGCCCCGAGCTGCACAGAATATAAATGAAGGAATAAAACATAAGAACCCTCCAATAGAAAGTGAAATGAGAGTGATACAGAGTGTACAACATGCTCACTCTGTATGTTGGTGTCTTCTTTTTGATTTCATTGATCGCGACGTCTACACCCATAACCCCAAGGATGAGCTGATTCTGCATGAAGAGGACAACGTAGCTGTTAGTATATCATCCACAAACCCTGCAAACCTGCTAAGAACATGCTAATAACATGTTCCTGCTATTTCGGTTTTAGTGTGGAGTCTTGATTTGTCCTTATTTTGTGCTTTAAACAGAGTCAGAAGCTGCAGCGTCACTGCTTCAGGGTAAATAATTTCTGGACTCTGAAACTGAGACGTCTCTTCTCTGTGGTGAACAGCAGATGCTACAGTGTTGTGATGTCTGTTGTCACCTCCAGGGGGAGGTGTTGTCTCAGAGAGCCACTGCTGACTGACTGGCTGCCATGACAAATGATTGATGAAGGCAAAAATAAACAGAGAGAGGATTGAAAATAGAATCTGATACTATTATGTAGGTTTGTGTGACTTTACAGTTTCATCTCTTCAAAATACAGTGAAAGTATTTTTTTATATAATAATAACTGCAGTGATTGCTTGGCATATAAATTATACAGTGTGCCATCTGGATGAGTGCGTAACTAAGGCTGTGTTTACCTGAGAGCTTCCACTATCTGCTGTGAGGTTGAAAACAGGCATCGTCCCGGTGATGACAAGCCCCAAACCCTGAAACCATATCCAAAAAAAAACTATTGTCTACAGCAGATGTGTCAAACTCAATCAAACAGTGGAAATTCAGAGATTAGGATTAACGTTTTTCTGGTCAAAGAAAAATAAAAAAGAGTTTAAGTTTATAAAAGAGATGCATGGCTGCATTCATTTCTCATGCTTTCGTCTCTATCAGTTTTTAAAATCATTACTTCTTATGAAAACATTTCATTACAAACCATCAGAACAACTTAAATAACCCCAAACATGCAGCTACTGGTATTCTCTCTTCAAAGTTCCCCAAAACACTTGGCTGTTGAGAAGATGCACATCAGCTCAAGCTGGATTTCTGACACATATCTGAGCTGTGACTTCGCATGTCCAGCTGATCAAATGTTTGCAGATGAACTTGACACAACATCAAACAGATTACAGAGAAGTTTGCTTTCACTGGGCTTAAGCATCTTAAGCAACTTTAAACAAGCATAAAAAAAAACAAAAAACGAGTGAAGTTTCCTTATGTGAGCTGAAGACGGCTGTACTTTCAAACTATTACACTGAGCAGGTGAGTCCGACAGGAATACGTTTAAAACATCTGGTCTAGACTCAGTGCAGATTCTTCAGAAAAAAAACACCCGTATTAATTAAGAGAATAACTTAAACATTACAAGTTACGACTTAATAATTACTAATAGATTAATACAAATATAATTGCTTAAATGTGGCCAAATCAGAGTTTTAAAAAGAAAAAAAATACCTTGATCAAAATATCCTCAAAAAAATATAATTTCACACCTTTCTGAAACATTTTGCATATAGCAGCAGGTTTGTTTGGATGTTAGGACACTTACTAGTGCATCCTGGTAGACATTAGTCCACTGCACTTGCTTCCCTTTAGGCCCGGCCAGCACCATGGGACGTCCCAGCACATCCAGGTACTCCTGCAGCAGCCACATTACACAATCACCACCCACAATAAACATACATAAACAGACATTTATAGTCCTCATCACGAAGTGGCATTAAAGGCAGAACGCTTGAAGTCTTCTACTACTCATCTGTCATAAAACTACAAGACCCTGACCGGTCTCGTCTTTGCCACCACATAAACCAGCAGGCTACCAGCGGCAACAGCAGCAACAGAGTCCTGGTCCTGCCGGGCCATAAAGCCCCGAGTCCAGAGCCACTCAAGGCCGTTTTTCATCATCATGAAGGAGCTATTAAAAACACATTAAGGGCGTCAATGGCACATCGTGCTAACACACCATTTCCCAGAAGCTCCGCTGTCGACACTGGCACAGTGAGAATGTCCCACAGCTAATACGAATGGAGGTGAGAGGTTAAGTCTACTAGTGATTCATCATATTTGCTTTATTTTGTCTTTCATAGAAGCAGCCACAGCAAACAGCTTAGATATACATTTAATAAGAAGAATAAATGAGGCTTAAAGAGGACAATCACAATGTGAGACAACAGGGAAAAATGGAAAACTTGTCTATACGTCTGTCAAAAGTTTAACCCACCCTCAATTCATACTAATAAGAACTAATAAAAATCAAGTGGCTGTTAAAGTATCATAACATCAAAAGTGTAGAAAATATAATCAGCAAAAAAGTCAGCAGGTCTTATCGGACTGAAGAATAATTTACCAGTCTCTGTTTGAGAACAAATTTCCATCCACTTAGAAAAGAAAAGGTGAGTTATCACAAATGTCTGACTTTTGACACGACCCTTAATACAAAGAAGAAAAAAAAACCGAGAGCTCTGGATAAGAACACAGCTATTACAGTAAAATACTACCATGATTTTTTTTTTTTTTTTTATCGTTTGAACAGCAAGGTGCTGACAGGCGTAACCTATTCTATTATTAGCTCAATAAAAGTCCAGTTTAATGCGCCACAGGGAGATATTCCATCAGGACAGTGACAGCCAGACCTTTTCACGGGATATAGAGAAAATTTTCCGCCTGGCTAGAACAATCTAGGAAGCATAACAACCAGTCAGCAACCAGAGACACATGGCACAAAGGAAGCACCGCAGCCAGACTGACTTCAGCAGCATCAGTCTGTTGATTAAATGCTTTTTCCTTCTTCTCTGGGTATCATAGCAACTGTGATTGCAGAGAATAAATTCATCAGTGTGGTCGCTCTATAGACAAACATCAAAACCAGTGTCTGAACAGTTGATGTTGTTTTAATACAGATAACACAGAAGTATTTCCAGGACTGCTCCTGTATTCTTTCCCAAATGTGACTCAGGGCAACGCTTTGACTGTTTTACCATCTGCAACCCATCTGCGATTTGAATATTGCCAGTCTTTATCTGTTTGAGTCTACGGCATGAGTTTCTGATATTGAAAAGTAAAATGTGGCTAAATAACAAAAGGTTTAAATGTTTCTTCTGGGTGCGAGCAGCAGTCACCCACCTTCAGAAAACCTATTAGAGTAAGTGGCAGTTCTCAGAATATAAATATGCCAGAGTTAATGAAACAGCTGACAGTCTATTCTGGGGGCTGGATGGTTGGGTGAGTAGGTGGGTGTGTTGGCAGAGGAGAAAGGAGGAGGAAGGCTGTGATACAGCTTCACCACAACCAAAAGAGTCAGTCAATTTCTACAGCTGGAATGAGGTTACCCCGAGGGTCTGCAAAGGTTTCTGTACCTCGGGCAAATGTGGTATTAAAGGTGGGGCAAAGGGTCATGGGTGTGTGTGTGTGTGTGTGTGTGTGTGTGTGTGTGTGTGTGTGTGTGTGTGTGTGTGTGTATGCACATGTGACTGGAATAAAAATTTGAAGACAAGTAACAACCTTTACTTGTCTTTCTTCCTCTTCCAATTTAAAGCCCTTCCCGCTGTCTAATGTTCCATCCATCCACCCACCCATCCATCCATCCATCCATCCATCCATCCATCCATCCACCCACCCATCCACTCATCCATCCATCCATCCATCCATCCACCCATCTATTCATCCATCCACCCATCTATTCATCCATCCATCCATCCATCCATCCATCCATCCATCCATCCATCCATCCATCCATCCATCCACTCATCCATCCACCCATCCACCCATCCATCCATCCATCCATCCATCCATCCATCCATCCATCCATCCATCCATCCACCCATCCATCCATCCATCCATCCACCCATCCATCCATCCATCCATCCATCCATCCATCCATCCATCCATCCATCCATCCATCCATCCATCCATCCATCCTGCTTAATTCCGTTTAGGTTTGCAATAATCTGGTGACCTCTCTCCAGAGGTCACCTTGTTAGTGATGGGCTACACACTGTAAACGATTACACAAATGCTCACACACAGCTTGAGTCAATTTAAAACTTAACTTGCATGTTTTTGGACTGTAGGGAGATAAAAAAAACTGCACAGCAAAATATCCTGACCTGCAACCTCCTTTCTATCAGGCAGCAGCACTAACTGTCAGACAATGTAAAGTACAATCACAGAGACGCAGATGACGATTGTCCTCCAAAGACATCAAGTTGTATCTTGTTTGGAGCCAGAATATCTGTTACCTTTGAGATGTTCTCATCAAGTCTGTTCATGTGCTGTGACAAAGTTGGGATAATCAAATCTGACTGTGGTCAGAAAGGATTAAATGAGGATTAAATAATCCTATAATGATGTTTACTTAAAAGCTCTCAACCCATCCATAAGGTGCAGCAGCACAACATGCTTCATATAAAGAAAATCAGCTGAGTCATCACAAACGTGTTGCAAATATTCTATAAATCAAAAGTAATGCAAATCTGCTGTGAATCCAGACAGACCACCACCGGTTACCCAAAAAACATGTGCAATTTTTCATAGTAATTTATCCAAAATCGAATTCACTTCCTGTTCAGATAGAAACAACCAGAACAGAATGAGTTCTTAACTAGCTTGTTCACATTTAATACAGTGTACTGTATCTCACCTGAGTGTTGATTCTGATGGCTCCTATCGATGGAATTTCAAAGTAATAACCTGAAAATAAACAGAAATATTGCACTTAACCTGCTTCATATTATATTTACAGAATTCTCATCTCTTTATGTTACATCAGGTGCAAGTAAAAGCATCGTCTCCAGCTGACAGTGTTTTGGCCACACATGCACGACAGGGCTCGTGGCCACTGACCCTCCACAGTTGTGAATGTGCTGCAGGGATGTAAATGTGGAGGCTCATTGAGAATGCTGAGCCCCCAGGCACTGCGGCTGATTAGGAATGGAAGAGATTGACCGACTGGGTCAATAACCGGGCTGCTCAACAAGTTATTAAAGCCATGAGTGTTTATACAAAGAGCTGTGAAACGGAGGCAGTCTCCCCAGAATGCTAAAAAGCAGAAGCAACTTTCATTATTTTGATACATTATGCACTTGCACCACAGTGGTTAGTGCAGAAATTTCTCTTCTCGGTCTCAATTCATTAGCAAATGAGAGTGTGCAGACACTGAGAACTCACACGCATGCAGTGTTTGCTCACTGAGCTTACAATTCACTCATGCACTCACTAGAATAAATTTCAGTCGTTCACGTCTCCTTTTTTTGTATTTTAAGAGCCATAGGTCACTTCGTACTTCTTGGAGAACCTTCTATAGATGTAGGTTGGCCCTAATTCTTCTGTCACTCCAAATACACTGAATAATATTGAGATTATTGGTGTCTCTTTTAAAACACACCAGAAATTATGGCTTTTTTTGTTTTCAGATATATATAAACTAAAATTCACCCAGTAAAACCTGTGCAGCTTATTCTGAGACTTTTTATGCCTTCGTAACTTCTTGAGAGATTTAATTTTCAGCTTCAGATTTAAAACCAACACTTCAGTGAAAGTATCAAATCCACCTTTTGCGTTTCGGGTTTTATCCTCCATTTCAGCAGTTTTTTTTTAAAGAGTCAGTTTTTTTTTTTTCTGTTTTGGATTTCGTACGGGAGCTTGGAAAAATGTTCCTATTGTCGTCAGAGTCATACGGAGGTTACGGTCTTCTAAGAAGAAGATTAAGGTTTAAGCGAGACAACGGCTAGCGTCTCCACGTGTCCCAGCTGGAGTTGACTGCTGAACGTGTGGGTATTAGTTTTTTGTCAGATGAGAGCATGTAACGGGAGGAAGGTTGAGACCTGGAAGAGTCAGGAAGCTGGTGCTGCAGGAGTGACACTATCGCGTTAGTGTTGGCACAGACTTCAGTCTCATGGTAATCAATACAGGCATGAACAGCAGAGAGCATGTTGGCTCAGAGGCATAATCCTGGACTTTTCTCTGTCTGTCAGAAAGATGGCACAGTAATCACTCTGCTACCAGACGTCTAGTGCTAATTAATAACAACTTCAGGGGAGACACTTCTGAAGCACTTGGCTCCACTGGCAACAAGCTAATCAGCAGACAACCAAAACCACACATAAGGGAGCGGCTTCAGATAAACCAAAGAAACAATACTTAATCAAAACAGCAAATGACTCAAAGCGAAGTTGGTTTTAGATGAAAATAATAGTTCAGAGCAGCTGCAGATACAAGAACAGGTCAGGACAGACTTAACAAGCTCAGTGCAGATGAGATACGTGCAGACAACGTAGCTAACAGGAAGACGAGCTGAGTCAACGGGTCTGTCAGACTGTTAGTCAGAGGCCGAGCTGCCAGTCTGTCGGGTTGACTCAAAGCAGCGGCTGCTCAAAGCGAACAGACTTCAGCACCACAGTAGGTCTCACAGTAATATATCTAAAATAACTAGAGATTAAAGGGAGTGTTTTAATGCAATTTTCTGGATTAAATCTTTTTGTTGCTTTACAGTTTGAGTAAAAGTTGGACCTGCAAATGCAACAGGGTGAAGGAAATAAACAAAATGGTTTACTGTGTTTACAGGAAACAACAGCAATAAAAACATGATAATAAAGTTTTTTTTTTAGGTAATACAGTTTCTTCTTGTTTTGGTAAAACCCGAGACAAATTAAATGTAAATTAGTGTTGCTCAAAATATGACTGACTTCAGAATTCAACATAAATAAAATGTCTCTTCTTACACAAAAGCAGCAACTTGTCGGTTGCTATAACGACATAGCTAGATTTTCAAATTAATATACCGCTCTTTGCTTAAACCTTTCTTGAGTTTCAGTTTCTGTAGATGCAACATGGAGCTATTTTATTCAGTTTGCTACTTTAAGTGTCACCCTACAGGCACCGTCTGAACACGTGTAGATTTACCGTATAGCATCAAAAATGAGGAAAATCAAATGTGAACTAACTTTAGTAACAATGCTCAAAGGTAGAACTCATGCAACAACATGGACTTGTCAATCATATTACTTTATCTAAAAACAACTAAACATTTCAGGTGTATGTTTGTGTTTAGATTTCTTCTACATTGTACTGACATATTTGTTAATGATAAAAAAAAAAAACGATGTGTCCTCTCAGAAAGGCATCGTGATCTCTGTAGTCCTGGTCTTTGCATGTTAAAACAGTTTCTTTTAGCATCAGCCAGTTTAAAGCTGGAACTGAATCAATATCATAATGATTTTGGGGGATGATAACCGATTAAAAGAGTCATTCTTTTCATGGTCGTCTTTCATCTGAAATACATTTTTATTTCTTTTAGCTTTATTTTCATTAGCCGTTTGGTAACTGCAATCAATGTGTAGCATATCTTTATAACCACTATATTATTTGATGACATTAAGATATTTGCCCAAATAAACTGATATATGAGGATAAAAACACAGGAAACAAACCAGAAATGCTGTCTATGAATATAAACCCTTTCACAACAAACAGGAAGTCTTTCTATTACCTTTATTAGCACAAGCTATCCACTGCAAAGGTGTGACATCATAGTTGTGCTGCCCAACGGAGAAAGTGAAAACTCGAACCTGATCAAAGACACAGAAGAGACAAATTAAATAAAGGAAGCTACATCACACATTGTTTTGTTACTCGTGTAAAGCAAGAGATTATATTCTATAAACTCCCTTCTGAATGGCAATAACATCAACTTCACATAACAGCTCCTAATGAACTGGATTTTTCACTCTGTCTGTGATTTAACTGTAGTTTATTAGAACTGTACAGCACTGGGATGAAAAGGATTGAACGGAACGGCGTGTAATGGTCTTGCAGAGCTACAAGATGACTCGTAATGTGAACTGGAAATATATAAATAAACCGAGCTGGGCTGAACTGAGTTACTACCAGTGGGCTTGTGAAGGAAATGGAGTGGTGGAAACGACAACAAGACCAACAAAGACACAAAGTAGTAGATTACTGGCTGTACAAGAACAGGCTCTGATGATGAAGTGGCTAATTAATCAGAAGGTCAGAGCTGTTAACACCGGCAACTAAACAAGAAAAGAGACAGAAGCAGAAACAAAAGACGAGGACTGAAATCTGAAAAGAAATGAACACATCGTATGAAAGGCATAAAAATGAGGACTATGAGTTTGGAGAGGATGCAGCGTGCACAGATTGGAGTGTTTGGCATATCTGACAGTAACTCAACGGCTTATGATAGTAAGAGTCGGCAGAAAACATGAATGATCTCTCGGGTTGCAAAGAAAGCAGCCTTTATGAAACATACTCACCGTCTTGTTGGGCCAGTTGTACTTCTCAAAGACTTCCTGTGCACGATCTTCACCGCCATCCGTAAACATCATTATCATCTTATTGCAATTGGCCCTTGGGGCACTGCTCTCCTGTGACATGCAAAAGGACAACAGCAAAAAAAAAAAGAGTCAGGTTAGAGAAAATACAAAAATTATATGGTGAAGTAATGGCAAAGAATTTCAAATTAAGGGCCAAATATTAGAGAAATGAATATCACTCACCACATTTCATAACAGAGTCTTAAAATAAGATCATCTTTTGTCGAGAAATTTGTCGAGCAGGATCCAATCCCCTCTTATCCCACATTTATAAATCACCTGCTCAGCAGGCACAGACTTCCACATATTGACACAAATTTAGGATCCAATCTCAAGTATAGGACAATATTCCATCATTACATCTTGCTGCTGTCCCTCCCCCCCAAAACCACGACAGCTGCTGCTGATATGCAGGCCAGCGGCGCGCCAATCTGACAAGATTCTAATAAAGATAAATAATATTGCCACAATTACAGATTTTTATTGTGCTTCCGCCACCAATCATTCAGTGAGTCTGCGACAGACAGCGATTAAAAGGGGGCCGTTTTATTTCTCATTTCTCCCACAAAAAAGGGAGAAGACTTGGCTCCATGCCTCCGAGCCCTTCAGAGGAATATAAAGTGTCTGCGGCTGATCTCCTCTGGGCTACGCTCATCAATCATCCCATCTGAGCCCATTAGGGTGGCAGTCTCCTAAAACGCAGCAGCATACGGAGCTGAGGCAGCACCTGCGTCGAGAGCACGTGGACGGCTGCTGCCGAAGCTGGCGTCACCATCGCAACAGCAGTTCTAATCAGAGCTACCGTCAAAAAAATGACAGCGTTCTGGAAATGTCTTATGCAAACCTGAGCCACTCACTGTCAGGTTTGTGTTATCGCCATAAATTCAGTTTGATTAATGGGATTAGACGGCGACATCAGCACCAGAAAAACAAAGCCATCTACAACTGACTCCCCCACAAATGCTCTTACGTTGAGAAGCTGCTCAAAGGCAAACGTGAAGCCCGATTTGTAATCTGTGGTTCCTTTGGCTTGCATGGCCATCACGGCTTCCTTAAAGATCTTCTTGTTCCGAACGTTGGCTTGGACCAAAGTCCTGAAGCATGGAACGACAGCTTCAGCCTTTTCATTGAACTAGAAAAGAGACACAGAGAAAAAAAACAAAAAACAAGCATATTTAATTTCCAATATGCATCCAAGCGTTTTTGGGAACGCAAGAAATGTCCAAAAAGAAAACCAAGTATATCTGTGTTGTGTGTGATATGGTTGTATAGTTCATGAGAGCAGGATGCAGATGTGGGTGTGTGCAGATGCGAGCTGCCCAGCTCCTCTCTGGCTGGCAGTAAACACCGGTAATTACAACTTTCCCCATAAAGAACAGGTGCACCTGAAACGCCAGTGTGATGCACTGAACGGAAACCCAGCCAAGGTAATATCACTTGTCTCATCTCATCCACCAAATTAGTCTAAATCTGTTACATGTCCATGCGTGCATGCTTGCATGTGTACCTCTCCTTGCAAAGCGGTGTACATGCACGATTAGAACATTAGCAGCGATGTTTAAAATGGCATGTCTCATATGTTGTTTCTTCCTGAAGGTCAGCTTCAGAATCCACTGACATTTTCAGCCCAGATTGATGTAAAACATTGTGTGTGAGAACAGCTGACATTTCTCATGGAGGCTTTTCTCCCATATTTAAAAATCCAATGCACAAACGCCATCAAAGCCAATATTATTACTGTCTTTGTAAAATGTTGGCAAACAGAGGAATGTGTAACACCCATTATCGACAGAGTTGTAATCAATTAGAAGTGAGGCCAAAGTTTAGTTGTAATAAAACAAAATGCTGAAGCACGCAGAGAAAATAAATTGTTTAGTGGTCATTTTTTTTTTTTTTTCTCTTAATAATATGTTTTGTGTTGGCAAATAATTCACAGCAGGCTTATGTAAGCACTCACTTTCTTCACACTGGTGAAAATCAGATGCGCTCCCACCCAGATTACCATGCTTATTTTTTGCTCTTGGAGCTGGGATTTAGGGGCATACAGTGGCTAAAAGCAATGGATTATGAAGGATTACCGAAGAGAGTCTACAAAATGAGCCACCACACCAAGCAACTAGATGTGTTTGTGTGTTTGTAAGTGTGTAACAGTGAGTGAATGAGTGAATGCGAGAGAGAGAGAGGGGTAAGTGAGCTTATGTGTCTTATCTGCTCCTGCAAAATGAAATGACAATATTATTTCCTCAATAAATTAGCGCTTTGAGAAAACTTGGTCATCAACCGAGAGTAAAAGTCACAGATGGACACATTCCTACATGAACAGCAGTGATAAAAACCCAGAGATGGTTCCACAGCGAGCAGAAAGAACCCAGTAGGACACACTGATTCCCAGCTTAATTACAATCCTCTGCAGATATTTTGTATTAATGCCACTTTCAGGAGAGAATTGGATCACTGAATGCAAATTGCAATGTTCAAGCTTTTACATACTTTTGCCACATTAACGTAGTCGTCATCTGACAGAGTGTCGAGCATCTCCATTACGGAGGTTTTCATGAGCTTCAGAGTGAGTCCGCTGACACTTCCACTCCTGCAGCGAAAAAAGCAAAAAAAAAAAAAAAACAATTACATCTTCAGCAACAAGAAGAGGGAGATTGAAATGTTTATTTTTGAAGTTTAATAGCATTGTTTAAACCAGTTGTTTACCAACTTTTCATCTCCTGACAACAAAATAACAATGGCAAAGACTTCCAATACCTAGTAATGCTGTTTGAAGTGTATAAACGTGGTTGAAAAACAAATTTAAAAAGCTCAAACAGAAAATTTAAGAAGCTTCAACTTAAATTATACTGCTTATATTTAGTTATCATAATTGTTTTAACATTTTGCATCAATAAAAACGTAAATTTGCTATTAACTTAGTGTTTCCTGACCCCAGCTTTGGGAACCAGATCTTTCATTCTCATCCAAATCCTCCCCCACGATCTACTTTTCATCTTTTAATAAGCCATTGATAGTAAAAAGGAAGCTAACTATAATAACTGTCGGCATAAAAGTAAGAAAAACAAGCTGTTATTTTTTTATTTGACTCCATAATTTCCCCCGATTGTTTCAAATCTGTTTCAAAGCCTATGACTCGAGGTTCACTGCTCTAATGTAACATGTCTTTACATTTGAGAGACTTTTTGAAGCAGTAAAGCAGAATATAAAGCCTAAAGGTTGGATGATGAGCTGCAGCAATAATCGTCTTACAACTTCAGCCTTTCATCACACCAACAGGTGGCACTGGTGTCCTTTTAAGGAGACTTTTAATCTAAGGGGTGTTGGAGGGGAGTTGGGGGTCTAAAATACTTACACATCAACAATGATGACCATGTCCTTTGGAGATGATGCCCCCTGAATGTACCTGCACAAAATGAGATAAAAACAAAGGGCTTTAATCACAATGAACTGAGCTGTGATGATATGGAGAAACCACAGCTGAGCTCACTTACAAGCTACAGAATACTGAAAAAGCTTATGTGCTTACGGAAGTTAAAGCCTGTGTAAAGTAACAACAAATGTGTGTTCTGAGTTTGTCACTGCACAGGAATATTAGTTATTACTCATCCGGCCAAATTTGAATGATTAAAAACACTGCGAAGCATATGAAATTTGGTTACAAAATAATGAAAAAAGGATCAGTTTTCTCTGCTCTGAGACGCTGGGGGCGTGTCCGCTGCAGGCGCTGAAACCTGTCTGTCTCATCCTCTAGCAGCACCTCCTTCTCTTCCCCACATCACTGCATTTCCTCCGTTTCTGAGTTCCGGCTGGTTCGTTAAGTTTGAGGTTCTACCCACATGTAAAACTGCGCATCGCTGCTGTTTGAGGAGTTGAAATATTTCCACACAACCGCAATGCTTCAGACTTGTTGATCAGTGAAGGAGCGGAATGTGCTGCTACGCCATTCTGAGCTTTGTTTAGCATATGAAGGCAGCAGGTGGCAGAAGTAGCTCCTACCTATCATGCTGGTTTAGTTACTGTCTACTGTGTGACTCCTCTGCACAAAATCGACCCAAAGCTTTTTCAGACGGTCATCCCTCGGATGAAGGAGCGGGAAAACCACTGAAGCTACCGCACTGTACGGTTTTATATGATGAGAGCAGCAGGGGGCGGGGTTATCCTGAAGGGCCCTTTTAGACCCGCCCATAAAATCCTGAAGCGGAAAACTCTTGAAACGCAATTTGAAGGCTAGCTCCAAAATTCAGTTTTTAATTGTTGGGAGGTTTTTCACATGTTTAGAACAGTACATTTATTATGTTTATAATGTGGTTAGAAGAAAATAGCAGAATTCCCTTTACACGGTCTTTAATACGTTGTTACATACTTCAGTGTTGGCTGCAGCTACTGTCAGCTGATTTCAGTGGAAAGTCCTTTTGGCTTTTTAATAGTTTTACTATTGCATAAGCCAAAGTCATTACGATATAACAACAATCAGAAGACCGTAAACGTCCTCAATAAGACACGCTATCCCCATCGAGTCGCCCCTCCTAATGGATCTAAATTCTATAACAATTAAAACATCAACACTGTGTGGTCAGGAAATTTATTGAGATGGAATTATTCCTGCTTGTAGACAGTTTTAAAATATCAATTATCAAAAATTTCAAGACGGTTTTTGTTTAGACTTTATTAGATTAACAAATAGCCTGATGACAACAGGACATTCTCCTGCAGATCTGTTTTAATTGTTTCAGAGTAGCTTTAATTAGAATAAAATCATTATAATGGAGTTCTTGATACGTTCAACAATTATTATTATTATTATTTTTTTTTTTGAAAGCATAAATTGGAAAAAACTGTTGAGTTAGTTCAACAGGTTTTGCAAAATCAATCTTTGGGATGGTTGGGTCTAAAATTATTATTCGTTTTAGAATTTTTAATTCAGCTTTATTATTACCTGATCCTAAACAACCTGGGAGAGATAGAGGATCTTCTCACTCTTGGCTCTTTATGTCTGTTTATCTCCAGCTTACTCGTCAAAAAACAGCCTAAGTGGAGGTGACCTGTGTCGTGGAAGCCCGTACTGACCTGAATAATCTCAGTAAAATAAGGTAGCCGATGTTCTGTTCCCCTTGATGACTCTTAAGTAGGGTGTCAAATACATTATTTACTTTGGCGACCCTTTTCTCAGGGAGGGAAGCTGCACAAGATTGTTGTGCTTTAGGAGCAAAGCAGCGAGTGAAATGATGCCTGCAGTGTGTGTGTGTGTGTGTGTGTGTGGGTTTGTATTTCTGACCTCCTGAGGACCAGTTTCCAGACTTTTACTATCTTTCTGGGGTCCGAGGGTTCTTGTGGGGACCGAAGCCTGGTCCCCATGAGGGGGAATCCCCTTTTTAGGGTTAGGGGTTAGGTTTATAGGTATGGTGTGAATAGAGTTTTAGTTAGTCTTAGGGTTAGTTATAGATCAGTAATGGTTAAGGTTAGGAAAAGGGTTTGGGTTAGGTATAAATCTAGTTACTAAAATCAATGGAAGTCAATGGACGGTCCCCATAAGGATAACAAAACACACTTGTGTGTGTGTGTGTGTGTGTGTGTGTGTGTGTGTGTGTGTGTGTGTGTGTGTGTGTGGTTTGTTATTTCTGACCTCCTGAGGACCAGTTTCCTGACTTTTACTATCTTTCTGGGGTCCGAGGGTTCTTGTGGGGACCGAAGCCTGGTCCCCATGAGGGAGACTCCCCTTTTTAGGGTTAGGGGTTAGGTTTATAGGTATGGTGTGAATAGAGTTTTAGTTAGTCTTAGGGTTAGTTATAGATCAGTAATGGTTAAGGTTAGGAAAAGGGTTTGGGTTAGGTATAAATCTAGTTACTAAAATCAATGGAAGTCAATGGACGGTCCCCATAAGGATAACAAAACACACTTGTGTGTGTGTGTGTGTGTGTGTGTGTGTGTGTGTGTGGGTTTGTATTTCTGACCTCCTGAGGACCAGTTTCCAGACTTTTACTATCTTTCTGGGGTCCGAGGGTTCTTGTGGGGACCGAAGCCTGGTCCCCATGAGGGAGACTCCCCTTTTTAGGGTTAGGGGTTAGGTTTATAGGTATGGTGTGAATAGAGTTTTAGTTAGTCTTAGGGTTAGTTATAGATCAGTAATGGTTAAGGTTAGGAAAAGGGTTTGGGTTAGGTATAAATCTAGTTACTAAAATCAATGGAAGTCAATGGACGGTCCCCATAAGGATAACAAAACACACTTGTGTGTGTGTGTGTGTGTGTGTGTGTGTGTGTGTGTGCGCCACAGCTCACAAAGCACTGAACTTGCTGGCCAGACGAATTGTGTCCTGGAAGATACACACACATATAACGTCTGCCCAGTGTTGATAGAGGATGACATACAGAGGGAAATCAAAAAATTCCCTCAGTCTCTTCCACTAGCAATTAAATTCACATTTACCACTAATACAAAGAGGGTTGAGATTGATGGACAGTGTGTTTTTCTAAAGCTTGATGGGGAGGGGAGGGGCGGTGGGTCCTCAGATGTGAGTATTAGTTTGACATTCTGAGGAGTGAGCAGGCGAGCAGTTAGCAGCCGTCTTAGGCAGAGTAATCATCAGGGGTCTCTTTTCTGCTGATTATCAGACGTTCCGCTGAGTGTGGAGGGAAGCCAGCTGCCTGTGGGCCAAAGAGGCGCGTTTTCTCCTGCTCGGCCAAGTTGATAGGGATGGAGGTAGAGCGGTGGAGGGAGCCTGGCTCGGCTTTGGCACTGTTCCTACAACTGTCACCAGCTGAAGCTGCTCTAAACTCCCGAATGACCTCTGACCCCGAGGCTAGTCAGGGCTGCACAAAACTGGCTTTAAAGTGCAACAGATTTTTTGAAATTCTACACTGAATAGAATAAAAAAAAAAAATCTCCCTTGGAGTCGATTAACTGAGCTTACACAGAGTGAATGTAGGCAAAACGTATGTGTGTATGAGACACAGAGATGGGGGATCGAGAATCCAATTATTTCCAATAATATAAAAATGCTACATCAAAGGTAAAACTTCTGCAGCTTTCCACTTCTGTGTGGCAAAAGAAATCAGGTCTGGAACCATGAGGCATATAGGCATGCATGACTTTTATCAATTTAATTACTCAAATCTTAATTTGAGGCAGTGATGGAGAGGAGGAGGAGAGACCTGAGACTCCACACAGTGGGGGCGACTTCTTTTTAAGCAGACAGGGTTTGTGAACGCGATCATCGACGCGGGACGGAGGCTTGGTCTGAATGTGGCACACGTATCTCTGCCGCCCCATCCCCCCTCCGAGGCTTGTGCGTGGACAGAGTCACCTCGTCTGGAGATTAAAGGAGGGTCATTTGGTAGCAGCTGATGCTCATAGACCAGCTGCACAATTTCATTAACTTCTATGGTCAGTCTATTTCTCCTCGAGAAGAATGGTACTTTAATGAGAACCCAAGTTGTTTTTGAAGGGGCTAAATGTTAATTATAAGGCAATACAGACTTCTATTGCTCTGTCATTATAGGTCATCCTTAGCTGCACCGATGCAAAAATCTCACAAAGAGGAACTGTGCAAGCTTTACCCTTAAAATATGCCGAGGAAATATTACTTTCAAGCAGATCATTTCTCTGCAGCTGTGAAAGAGGCAGCATTGATCAGCAGTAATGGGGTTTAGGAGAGATGTGTGAGCAGTGATTGAGTAGGGAAGAGTTGGGATAGAGTCAGAGCTATAGTGCTGCCATGGCTGATCTTCCACACAGATTGGTCTGTTATATCAGCAACACTCTCTTTCTTTTCCCTTTTTCATCCCCTGAAGTATGACTGAATTTAGTCTCCGAGCAGCAAAGACCGTCGGGATCAGAATGGAGTGAGATAGAGTCAGGGATTTCTTTATTAATTTTTTTAGTCACTGGACAGATATCGCCACTATGACTGATAGAAATCATCACAATGAAGGGTCGGTATCAGTGTATAATTTACCACATTTTGACTTGTGGATCCAGATGTGGTGTTTCTGCATGGATTCCAGTCAGTAATTACCTCTCTTCTTTTGCCCACTGATGCCTTTCTTTCCCTGTCATTACCCAGTCTCCTGCATGCCAAGGCCAGGTGACAAGCAGATGGGCCTGGCTCATGCGGGGGAGAGCCTGATCGCTCACTCCGTCCCGTCACGAGAAAACAAACGGGCAGCAGAACCGGAGATCTGACAGTAGCTTTTCGTTTAAAATATCACCACTCTTTTTTTTTTTTTAATTTAAAGTCAAGTCAGCTCTAGTTTAGTCTAATGAGAGATCTTTTCCACAATTTAAAAATACCTTTCATCAGCGGTTTATCAACAGGTTGTGCTTGAGTTTTAATTCCTCTAAACAACCTTTATTTAAGCATTTACCTGCACAAATGATGCGTTTGTATGAATTTCCCATTTCCTACAAAATCTAGAACGGTCGTGGAGGTGGGCACTGTTTCCTACAGGAAGTTGTTATATATGCTGCATGTTTAACTTGATGAATTTTTGAGAATATGAGGTGGTTATCAGTCATACACTGGCTGCAAAGCTCTTGCTCTCTTCTTACGCACGTGTTGGAACCTTTCTCCAGTCTACTTACAAAACGTTTGGTCTAAGATGCACGAACGAATTCCCCATGTGTAACTCATGGCAATTTTCAAGTCACTATAAAGATCCTCTGGCTGTCATATTTTGTCGGGGTCCAATATCTCCAAAATTCCGTGTTGATCGTTAAAGAAAAGCTTATAATTTTTGCTGAGAGACTCCAGCTGCAGCTGCAGGATGGAGAAGATCTACCAAACAGCTTAGTTCAAAGTATTGATGATATTTCTATATCAAGTTCATGAAATTATTGTGAATAAATGGACTAAGTTGGGGAAAAAAATGTACACAATCTGCATTTCTGGTCCAGTGACTGAAAGACAAACAGCGTTACAGAAAAAAATCTTGCAGCTCATTCAGCTTTAACGCTTAAGAAGAACCGAGTTAAAGACACAACAATAAGAGACGATATAAAATTCTTCAAAGTGCTGAAATGCATAAAAAAGGTTTTTCAAACTGTTATACTGAGCACCGATTATAAGCAAACAGTTCTGCAGGTTTTAGATATAAAAAAAACACATAATGGGACAAATAATTAAATAAAGGCAACAATATTACATGTATATAACCAGACTAATCAAAAGACAAATATAAAATTGTTTTCCTGGATTTTTAATGCCAATTTTTATTTCTAATAATATACGTAGTTATTTATTTCTGACAAAATAACTTTATGTAACTGTTGCTTTCTTTCAGCTCTTAATGGCTTTTTAAATGACAAACTATAAGAAAAAAAAACAACAAATTTAAAAACGTATTTTTGCAATGATGTTGTTCTGGTTTGAATTCTAGGAGAAATATTAAATGCAGACAGGAAGTAAATCAAAATTTGCAAATGTCATTGCTGTTAAATGTTAAAGATCATTGTCATAGTCTTGCAACATTGTGGTAACTGTAACAGGAGACATGAGGAAATAATTATAAATTCAAATATCATGTGACTCTTATATTCTAAAGTGTAATTTTTTTGTTTAATATCCTCTTAAATAAAAAGAGACTGAACCACAACTTTGCACATATCTGCAGTTGTTGTTTATATGACTATAAAATACCAAAGAGCCAAAATAAACATCACGTATGTTGTGATATAGGTGTGTTCACAACATCAGAGATATGTGCTCGACAACATCTAACAAGGAGATAAAGCCTGATATGTGTGTGCAGTCGATGTGTGCTCCTTTAACACAGAGGTAGAATAAGTTATCGCTCTGAGTTAGATGAGATTAAAGCAGCCGACCCACCCTTTACATCTCCCCCCCAAAATAAATCTAAAAGAAACGCATTATACAAGCAGTGTACACAACATATTCAGCGTTGTGGTGATTGTGTTTTGCTCCTTTTGTAACCGTCTACTAAAGGAGTCTCATTGGAATTCATGAAATAGTTTTATCACGACACAGCGCGGTACAATCAATACATTAACTGTGCTGTAAAGGGTGGGGGGGCTTACTCAGGAGATTGTGTTCATGCACCCATTTGACAAAGTGTTGTGCATTACATTTAAACTGGATGAATAATCTACGACATGCATTTTGGAAACACGCAGCAGACGCATGTGGCCTGGACTTATTTTACAGTTTCACAGAAACGGTTTTCGGTTGTGGGCTGATGTTTGACTATCCTGCTCGTGCAAAGTGTTTGTTTGCCACAGTTTGCCGTGCTTGTTGATAATGATGGAGAAGTACACAGCTCCTTCTCCTTTGAGTGAAATTTCCTCTCAGTAAGTGCTTTGACATGAATGCATCATGTACAGAAGATGTGAAGCACAGAGTGACGGGAAGACTGTATATAACACAGTGTGAGAGTTAGAGTGTGTGTGGGTGTGAATTTGTGTTGTGCTGATGGGCTTATTATTTTATGGACTGCTGCTCTCTTAGTGCTCCTGTGGATGTGGAAAGCGAATAAAGATTGAATTAAGATAAAAATATAGGAGGACAGCTCCCAGAGAGCCTGCAGGTAAAAAAAAAAAAAAAAAAAGATGTTGTCTGCTGCTTATTTATTCCACTTTGTGTTGATTATTGAAGGTTTTGCTACTAAGATTTCCATATTTTTGGTCTAGAAATACAGTCCATTTTCTACCAAATTTTCCTCAAATTTGCATTCAAATAATTAGTCATGTATATAGTTGCGGAAGCCGTGATGAAGCTTTACATCGTGACTCAGTTTTAAAGTCTCCTGATCAGACGTGAGTCACCTTCAGGAAGAACAGCAGCTCTGACTCAGCTTCTCACCTGAAGAGAGGCGAAAAGAATAAAAGGAGGCGAAGAAGATCCTGACTCTGGATATTGGGCAGAGTTTTTTTTTCTTTTTTTGGGGGGCGGGGGGCAGCCTCAGCTTCAGGGACTGCCCTGCAGTCATAATATTTGTAACAAGGTTAGATTGACTTTTTGAAGAAATCAATATGTGATATAGCCAACATGCTGTTGTGAACCTGGGAGGTAATGGGATCTTTGCAACGCTTGGCTAACAGGACTCCGTGCCTCCATGTTTCAGGTTATTCTCTTCACCATTTTACCATCTCCTTCCTTTGCTTTACCCTCTGCGTTCCTTATTTCATCAAACATCTTAATGGACAAATATTAATATTTAACGTCAGAGTGATTGAAGACAATTATGTTTGCTGACTGAGTCATACATTTTCTTGGAGGTGTTGCTAGGGAAACAGAAGATGGCTTTTCTCTTTTCTGATGCCAACTCGATTTGCCCAGTTTTTATCATCTACCAGCCCAAGTAAAACTGCAAGTCTAGTATAAACTGACCAAGTTCTGTGAATAAAATCAAATCTTTGACTAAGCAAGAGACTGCATCAGTCCAGATGTTACAGAAGCAACTTCCTGAGATTAGATCAGTGCGTCCAGAGTTTTTTTTTTACTGGCATTTGTGAAGCCGAGTTTCTATCCGGCTTATCAGCCAGTATGATCTGACAGTTTTTGTTGGGATGTTGCAGACACTATTTGGTTTTTAAAATGCTCACTTCACACATCTGTGAAACCAACTCATCTTTATAAATTATGTGAAACTTGTAATGTTGTTTTCTAAATTCTATCTAGTTTATAAATGATTCCGTTTAATTTTACTTCCTGTAGGGTTTTTGCAGAAGTTGATGTATTTATTTAATACATTTGTTTTGGCGCTTGGCATTTGTTGCTACAAACGTCAACTAGACCTTTATAATATGATAAAGACAAACCTGGATACATGAAACTGTGGATGTGGCATCAGACACCCAAAATAGCAGGAAAAGATTATTGGTGAGATTTGGTAGCAAAATAGTCTAAGCAGTAGCATCTGGTTTCTCATTAAAACAAACTTAAATCTAGAACAAATGATCAGAGTTTTAAAAACTAAATGCCAGAATCTTCGTCTTCTTCCACTGCAGAAAAGTAAAACTGAAAAACGAAAAAAAAAAATCCTGTTTTTGGGAGCTGCCATGTTGTTTTTTGGAGCCAGAGTGTGTTCAACTGAAATGTGAGGCTGAATGTCCTGCTTCTTGCACGCGATCATATATTTAAACATACAACAGCAAGGTGAGAACTACATGAATAAACAGAAACAGAAACCTGGTGGTGATGGTGGGGGGGAGGTTATATACCTATATGCTACGGAGGTTTTTTATTGTTCTAATTCTTTAAATAATAATGTTGCATCAGCGATGATACAGGGTTTTGATTTCCTGTCCAGCCAAATTCCCTTTAGATACTGGAAAAATCCAGATGTTCAGTTTTAGATATTCTATTACAACATGTTGAAAGATGTTGTAAAAGATGAAAAGACAGAATGATTCCCTGCACAAACAGGCATGAAATTAGCTCATCTTCACATCTGTATTTCTTATATAATGTTTAAATTGTGTTACTGTCCATGTGACAAACGCAGGACGTTCTTACCAAACCTCTGGTTTCGTAAAGTCCACGATTGGCAGGCCTGTACAGAGAGCACCAGCCAGGCACAGCATGTTAGACAATAACCACACAAGTTTGACCTGACACTTCACGACACCGCCTTCCACGGCCCCGCCACTCAGCTCCATTTTGGCACAAGTTGCTAAGCAACAGGCTGCAGGATCATCTTTGACTCCAACATGAGGAAAAGCTCAACACAGTGACAGTGACAAACATGGAGGGCCACAGAGGTGACAAGGTGTCCCCTCTCGGAAGAAAATACACCTCTTCCTCTGTCTAACCTCGTCAGAAACGCCACTCAGCATCCCCCCTTTTGTTCCTTCCTGTCTCCGGTTAGAGCCTCCCAGTCACAACATGTGTAAAAGTTAAGCTCTGTTGTACTTTGGGTATCGAACTGACAGATCAGAGACAGAATCTGTGTTTTAACTCGTCTTTCGGCACTCAAGTTTGTGTTTACAGCTTCTTACATGTTCATAGTGACGCCTCGAGAGACAGCGCAGCACTAAGGAGGCCTCATTCATGTTAGCTTAATTAAGTTGTCAGAGAAAATCTTGTTACTGTGATAGGTGAAGATAAACTGAAGCATTAGATAACAGCTTTTATTGTTTTTACATGACAGGACACAGTCTGTCACTAATGTAACCAACAGTGACGCTCAATAAGGAGATTTATTCATTGAGTTAATCGTCTGAAATCAGAGGAAAAACAAAACAGACTCTTAACTTTGCTTTTATATAATATAGATTTGTTTTAATACTTGATTGTTTTGTATTTATATATATCAACATTGGATAAAATAAATGTTTTAAGGTCAGCTGTGACGGATTCTACTTTAAATCTATCACCACATTCAGTCTCTTGTTAACTCATCAAAATATTTTTTAGAATCTTAAATATCACGAAGAAATATTTAACACAATCTAAAGCCTCTTTTTAAGCCTGTTTGTTTAGAATATAGCTGATTTGATCCGCAGGTCTGGCCTGACCTCAGACAGCCACTCAATTTGAGTTGGACAAAGACCGAGACTGGAAACGAGGTCAGGTCTAATCAACATTGCTGTCATGATTATGTCCACCTCACTCCAACCTGTAACCAAGCAACAGGCAGGGCTGCCACAAAACCGATTTGACAGTTGCAGGTAGATTGAAAGTGTGAGGGTTGGACAGAAAAGCTTGGCTGGCTGGAGGGTAACAGCCTCATCTCAGCCTCACTTTCTGTACATTCAACTGTATGTTTCATCAGCTAGAGAAAGAAATGAAGGTAACAAAAATCATTTTCATCCTATTAAACAATTATCTTTTCAAACTATAGAGCTCAGATGGAGGACGATGTCTCTAACTGGAGACTTCTCTGAAGTGTCAACGTCTTTCTTTTGTACAAATTCAAACAACTTCTAATGGGCAGACAGTTAAAAAAAGGTTAGAGTTAGTGCCACTTTGAAGAGTATTTAAGTGCAAAAGACATGAATAATTACCATCATCTCGTATCTTCTGTAAATAGTTTCCTGAACAACCTCAGGTTGAAGAAATCTAGTTTAAGTCTGACAGGATGCAGAAGCTAATGGCGGGTACAGTCTGAAAACAACTCAGATCCTCTAAATTTCATAGCACAACACACAAACATAAACCTTTAAAGTATTGTTAATTTCATGTTATAAGGTTGGTTGTGCTTTTCTACATTTGATATTAATTTACAATCATAAATGGGACGACCTGCTGCAAAATCTGGCATTTCTGGTGCATGCTGGGTTCAAGTCAGGTAGGAATTTCAAAACATTTGCACCAAAATAAATGTAAGGTGAATCGGATGGTGTTGTCAAAGTTTGTGGGCAGAAGTTGTTTTATGCTGGCAGGAATGATCTTCACTGCATTTGGACAAGCTGGAAGCTCATCAGTCTTCTCAGATGTAAGCTCTACTATTTGAAACTGATGCAGTTCAGGAAGTTATGCACAAAAAAAACCCAAATCAGAAAGATCAAATCAATTATTTACAGATTTATGAAGATTATATATGGACAGACCTCAGATTACTGTCTCAGATTAACAAAAAGATTGATATCTGAAGGTGTTAGGACAGACACCGATTGTCCCAGTTTGGAGACATCAGGATTGTTCTGCTGCCGCTAACGACACTGGTGCTGAAACAAGTCAAAGTTCTGCAATTTTCAGCATTTTTCACTCTGCTGCTGTCGCTGATGTTTGGATTAATTTGTCTTTCCTGACTAATTGCACAACAGATCCTCATCAGACACTAATCAGGACAACAACAACAAAGTGACATTTTCATAACAGGATGGTAAATAATTTGGAGATGTCGTCATTATGAGAGTAATCTGTGTATATTAGCTGTTATAATAAAGTCAAACTTTATCAAGTGTCAACTACGTGCAGCTCGCTGACATTTTAATTAAAGTGAAACTCAGAATATTAAATGTTATTTCAGGAGGAATATTTACTGAGATGCAGCTGCTGTTCCGAAAGACTAAAAGTGCATAAGTGGCATTAAAAAGACTCTTACCATGGTCTTCTACGGACATCGTACAGGTCAATTTTATTGGGTGCCCTCCACGGAGTGGCTGCAGAGATTATAAAAAAAAAAGTTACAGTCAACTGTAGGACATTTTCCATCAGATTAGATCCAAGTAATCAAAATTGTATTCTGTCAATCGAGTATGGCAAACTGATAAGAGGCTGCAGCTGATGACCCCCAGGGTCAATTTAGACTTTATCTTGCTGTGAGGTTGAAGACATGCTGTTGACTCGGTGCCTACCTGGGTAGTATCGCGTCACTCCAGTGGCACTGCCAAACACCTGCCAGCGCAGAGAGCTGTCCTCCCGCCGGTTCTCAATAAAGACCCTCTCCAACGCTTGTGTCCAGTTTAACTCATTTAGGATGACGGGAGCTATAATTAAACAAAGAAACACAAGCGCTCAATAAACAGGAACAGACTAAAAAATAAACTTCTAAAGCCAAAACATGAGAAAGTTGATAGTGTTTTATCAATGGTCACATCGTTCTGTACTACAAAGCAGCATTAGCAGATCAGTGATTTAATTTCAGGTTCAGTTTAAGGTCTCCAGGATTACAAAGCTAGTTCACATCTGACCTGAGTCTCTCTCTCCTAGCCTGACCAATCAGATCCTCCTGCATTATGTTCAAATGCAGAACTCACGTCTTTGTAAAGTAATCTGTCAAAGACGTGAGGGCCTGGTTGATCAGGTAATGTCTCTCCTGCTGGAAACTGATCCGGAGCATTATTTAAAATAATCTCACTCACTCAATTAAACTGTTTTTAAAACTAGTTCAAAGAAATTTCAGAACAGTTTTAAAGTAATTGTGAATAAAGGATAAAAACCTTTATGGCTCAATGAAAAGTGGCAGCTGCTGCATGTGAGCTTGATTTAAAAAGAGAATAGTGTTAGCATAATAGCTAAATCTAGTCATGCATTAATGATGCAGGATGTGAATGAGCACATTATTTATTTGTTTATTGGCTTTTTTCTTTTAAATCTTTATTTGGGTTTCCTTCCTGTTATGAGATTGTCATTCGTCCTCTGCTTCCAGCTCCGCCTGTTCCCCACAAATGAGCATAAATCACAAAACTCAGTGCTTGTTGTTACGATTAGTTGAGTTTTAAAGAAATCCTGGCTATGTTGAACCTGCTTCGGGACTGAAATGGTAGAATTATCTCCTCTGCATGTCAAGAAGTTCTCCAAAAGCCTGTTAATTACCTGTTCATTTAAATCAGGTGTGCTGAAGCAGGACAACCTCCAACACATGCAAGGCAATGGACCTTAAGGACATGGACTGTTCTCGGTATTGTTGGGCAAAAACTAGAATATTTTACTGATGAATTCAAGTGAAAAAGAAAACTACTACAGATAAGCTTTCCTTTTTTAAAAAAAACAACTTTATTCTTGTGTTGATTTTAAAAAGTTGAAATGAAAAGAATGTAAAACTGCTAAAAGAAAAATAAAAGATTGAGTATTTTCTGTATCTCAGCCTAAAGTTGACTTTAACCTTGCCCATGCCAGCAGATGTAAGCTAAGTACATCAGGATGGATGTGTGCAGGCAGCTCGGCCGGCGGTGGCCGTCTGAGCGTGGCATTAGTCTAATCTGTGTGATCTCTGTGGAGCGCGCAGAAGAGATCACCTTGAAAGAGGGTCATACGGTATGTCACTCGCAGCATGTGGAGGACGAGGCTGCCACTGAATTTCTGATAGCAACCTAGTTCCTTCTGCAAGCGTCCGTGTGTGTGTGTGTGTGTGTGTGTGTGTGTGTGTGTGTGTGTTGGAGGTGTGTGAGGGCCTGGTGTCTTAGAAATCTCACACTTTAAAGCATTTATCATTTGTTCTTAACTGAATTGAATCACATGCAGCAGCATCAACGTGCATCTTATTTTTCTTCTTCGGTTGTAAATGAATTTATTATTTTTCTTCAATTTGTGGTCTGAATCATTCTTTTTTATTCTTGTGAATCCTTTCATCGTACATACACACACCTAGAGAGAGAGTTGGAGAGAGAGAGAGAGGAGCATGCTTTCAGTCTGTGTTTAATAGCTATGCTGAAGTCAGAAGATGGGGAGTGCAATCAGAGGTTTAATAGCCACCTGATTAAAGAGGAAACAAGAAGAGGCGCCGAGCTGCAGAGAACTTCACTCGCTTCTCTGATTTAATTACTCAGCCAACCAAAGCTAGATAAGCCTCCGAACAGATGAGTCCAGTTTTTCCTCAACCGCACGTTTTAATTTCATATAAATAAACGATCATTATCCACTTTTCCCAGGCTTTCCATTTCGACTTTAAGCTTTTGACAAGCTGTTGGTTCTGAGGCAACAAACACGCAACTGCAATTTCCTTCATTTACTATTTATTTTTCACACTTTCAGGTCAAGCAAAATATAAAAAAAAAATACAATCTTAAAACCAAAGCTTTTCTAAAATTGCAGCTCAAAGCAGCTAAACAAAATTAGTATTACTCCCTGCCACCCTGCAAAAGCTAATGAATGCACACAAAAAAACAAGAAGCATACAGCTCAAACAGCAGCAGTATAAACAGTGTCTGGAGGACAGAAGTATTTGAGAGCCAAATTGCTGCCATCACCAAGGGGGAGCTCCTTGGCATGTTTTTCCTCAGATTTCATAGACATAAACACAAAGGAGGGATGGAGGAGGATTGAGGCAGTCGTACAAATGAGTGTGAATGTAAAAACCCGTCTGGGGAGAGAAGGGGGTGATTGATGGAAAGAAACACAGAAATTAACACGAGTGAGTGGCTGCTTCACAGCCAGGAAAAAAGGCAATTTCTTGCTCACGAGGGCAGAAGAAATAAGAAAAAAAAAAAAAGAAACGCAACATAGAAAATAAACTTTACTGTAAAAGTCTAAAAAACACGATAATGTGTGATTTGGGTTTAAGAAAAAGGAATTGTTTGACGTTTTTTACAAAATCAGTTTAATTGGGAGAGTTTTCGATCTTCATCATCAATAAAAAAACAGTTTTTTCTTTGAATATTTTCTGTTCACTTTCAACTTTTTTTGGTTCTGGTGTGTTTAACTAGTCGTAGAGCCTCGGCCTCGTCCTGGGTTCTTTTATCTGAAGAGGCACAGGGTTATGATAACATTCCCAGACAGGCCAAGAGCAAAGAGACATCCCGCAGTCTCGCTCACCATCTCAGTTAACATGAACCAAATTCTGCTCACACATTCACACTCATATATACAAATAAAACATAAATCAAAAGCTGTAACATGATTGCTACATTTCCTGGATGGATTTCTTCATTTATTCCCACCTTGCTGTTGATCACTGTGGGTCTTGGAGAGAAGATTTATAGTGACACTAACGTGGTGCGTGCAAATTTATGCCGCCAGCAAAAGCTAAAGCGGCCATATGTGAGCTGCCTCCACTGTCAGGCTAAATCTGCTAACAAACACCTACATTCACACACACACACACACACACATATATATATCTGCAGGTGATCTCTGCAGGAATAAAAAGCAAACTGGCACATCAGAGACAAGAGAACACAGCAAACAAATTCTCTTTGATTTATTCAGTTAGTATATGCTGTGACTTCTCTGGACAGTTGATAAAAAGACAAATTTCCCCTGAGGGTGGCGGGTGGTGGTGGTGGTGGTGGGGGGGTGCAGAGTGATGTGCTCAAAGGCAGGGCCTAAGAGCGCCGGGCTGGCCTCATCTTTCACCTGAAATGCGCTTCTCTCTGATATCTTTAACAGGTAATTCATCAGCGCTTCGCTCCCCTGACATTTAAAGCACCCTTGGCTTTGCCCCTTTATGGAGCAAGACTGCACACCAAGTAGGGAAACAATTATGAGTGGGATTTATGGAGCATCACTGTGTGAAATCATTCCTCAACTACTCCCTACTACAACCTCTATCCTATATCCCTCCTCCCCAAACTCTGCAAGCATTTATTCTTCACCCCGGCGTACCTGAGATTAAGACCCGTTCAATCAATCTGCCCTATACACTCCATATTAATCCAGCATTATAAAAAGAAGTACATGGTTTTATGATACTCACAGAGCAGAGAAATGGAACTATAACATGCGATGATAGAACACAAGATGTCCCTCATAAGACATCCATCATGGGACTGGAGCTAAACCTATTAGCTGAATCCCTTTGAAGATTCATGACCATTAACGATGAAGCTGTCGTGTAGCGCTCACATATTCTGGGGTTAAAACAGAGGAAGTAAGTTACAGCGATGTTCGGCCATAAAAAGGGTTTTAATTAAGTTTTTGTTCAGCTAATCTAAAATTATCTTTTTTTTTTTTTAAAGAAAAAGAATGAAAAGCTTTTCAGTGAACAAGCCAGTCATTATCTTTACTTGATTATTCTTGTTCAGGGTCACGGGGAGCTGGTGTCTATCTCCAGCAGCCACCGAGCGAGAGGTGGGGTTACACCTGGACGGGTCTCCAGTCCGTCACATGAGTGAACTGGTTCGTAGTGAATAAACTCTTCTTTAGAAGATGCTGGTCCCTCACAAGACTTGACTGTAATAACATCTGCTTCGTCAAATCCAATTATAAGTTAGTCACATTGAAACTAATGGAGTCTGAGTCTTCTACTGTTTTCTTTCAGATTTTCAGCCATTTTTTCTGCTTCCATCTATAAAACAGAACTGTGTTTGTGTTTCTCAGCTGTAAAAAGCATGTGTATTTTCAGCAGCAGAGTTCAAGCACTGCTGCGTATTTTGAAGACCTCGCCAGTTTCGAATAAAGTAAACAAGCAGCTTGATGTACCAACAGCTTCCTCCTCAGTTCACAATAATCGCACCACCGGAACATCTGATTCCTCTGCAAGTATCACCTTCCTCTCTTCCCCTCCATATTGTCAGCACAGTTTATTTTCCATCTCTGTTGCTCTGTTTCTTCCCTGTCTTTCCTTCTCTTCTTCAGGCCTGATTTTGAGCGTGGCTGAGTGTTAAAGAACCTGAACCTTGAAAACTTTCATCCTGCAGAGGAAACAGCGGCAACAGGAACTGGCAGCATCTCACACATTCAGACAAGCTACAAAAATCGGAACCTTTGCAGGGAGAAAAACATGTCTTTTCATGGTTTGAGAAGAATAAAAAAATAAATAAAAAAAAACAAGGATGTTCAACAGCCCAATTTGCATTTAACTGTATTCTAAACTATAACAGAAAAAAAGAAATAGTCATGAGCAAAAATATATGAATTAATCTATAAGGAATTGATTTCAACGAGTTTGTAAGGCATTTAAGCAAATTATTTAGATTTTCTTCATCAATTTTTAAAAAAATCTTCTAACAATGATAAATATACACTCACCGGCCACTTTATTAGGTACACCTGTCCAATTGCTCATTAACACTTAATTTCTAATCAGCCAATCACATGGCGGCAACTCAGTGCATTTAGGCATGTACACATGGTCAAGACAATCTCTTGCAGTTCAAACCGAGCATCAGTATGGGGAAGAAAGGTGATTTGAGTGACTTTGAACGTGGCATGGTTGTTGGTGCCAGAATGGCTGGTCTGAGTATTTCAGAAACTGCTGATCTACTGGGATTTTCAAGCACAACCATCTCTAGGGTTTACAGAGAATGGTCCGAAAAAGAAAAAATATCCAGTGAGCGGCAGTTCTGTGGGCGGAAATGCCTTGTTGATGCCAGAGGTCACAGGAGAACGGCCAGACTGGTTCGAGCTGATAGAAAGGCAACAGTGACTCAAATAACCACTCGTTACAACCAAGGTAGGCAGAAGAGCATCTCTGAACGCACAGTACGTCGAACTTTGAGGCAGATGGGCTACAGCAGCAGAAGACCACGCCGGGTGCCACTCCTTTCAGCTAAGAACAGGAAACTGAGGCTACAATTTGCACAAGCTCATCGAAATTGGACAATAGAAGATTGGAAAAACGTTGCCTGGTCTGATGAGTCTCGATTTCTGCTGCGACATTCGGATGGTAGGGTCAGAATTTGGCGTCAACAACATGAAAGCATGGATCCATCCTGCCTTGTATCAACGGTTCAGGCTGGTGGTGGTGGTGCATTCTCTGAGGAATGCTTCCAACACCTTGTTGAATCTATGCCACGAAGAATTGAGGCAGTTCTGAAGGCAAAAGGGGGTCCAACCCGTTACTAGCATGTACTAGCATACCTAATAAAGTGGCCGGTGAGTGTACATCTTAATACATAAGAATCAAAGCACCCTTATTGCGTTTTTTTGCCTTTTATTCTTTTAATGACATTATCTTTTTCTGCAGCTTCAGAGAAACCCAGGCTCCACTGTAAATTTGTGTTTACATTTTTGACATTTTACAATCAATTATCCAGCTGGTTGCACAGTAGTCCAACTTTTGTGGCTTCACTCAGTCGCAGATGTTATTTGCAAACACATCTAAATATATAATCATATTTCTACACGCTTCCTCGGTTGGTTTACCCAGGTGATTTCATGCACGAGACATAACTGGCACATTGTTCTGATTAGCTCAGTGAAGGAGAGCAGCGATGTATTCTAAAGCATTATATTATGCTTTGTGTAAATTGTATTTATAAGGGCTTAAACATGTAAAACCAAAGATATAAACATGATTTGTACTTCACAGATTTTCCCCTTTTGCAGGAGCAACTACTGCCATCGAGGTAGGATTACTGTATTTATGTTACAACTCTATATTTTGAGTCTTCTCAACTTTCCAGACATGTTGAAACAAACTCTTCTTATTCTAACTTCTTATTCTAACTTTACACCTTCATACAACTAACACGCCAAAACATAATTATTTTACGCATCCAAACTTCCAGAACTCTGAATCCTCTTTTCATAAGTGTAAGTGAAGGATCTTTTAACTTGTCGTCCTCCAAATTCAAAGACTGTAAAAACAAAACAAAAATATTTTGAGAATTAAAAAAAAAAACTGATAATAATTGTCTCACAGTGGCCATTTATATAAGGTTTATTTCTACTCTGTGTTTCTGTCTTTGTCTTATAAGATGGTTGATTCAAGGAGAGAGACAGAAACGTGTGTGGTTACCATGGTGACCCTAATGAGCTACTGGCTGCAGCCTTAACATTTCTTTCCATTTTCGTTTTCGTTAAACATCAATAACTTGATGTCCAGATTATTACCAAAGTCCAAATAAACTAAAGTTTTTGTATGTTGGAACTTTGAGCATTCGCTGCACTGGCATCCTTTAAGATTTTCTAGTTATTTAAAATATATCTCTAGGTTCTCTTGCTTGTATTGATCAATACTGAATAGTTACAGCCCATAAGGACCTCTGAGGATCACTAATCCCACAAAAACATAACAGGAAAATTCTTTTTATGTTTGTTTTGGCTCATTCTTATTAGTGAAATAAATAATTAAATAAACACAATTTGTGTGTTGATGCCAACAGATTCTGTTAGAACACAATTTAATGAGTGGAAGACCTTAATTTTACTAACTGTTAATCTCAGACTCTGTAAGCAGAGAGACAAAAGTACAATTTTATGCATAAGTATGATAATTTACCAAACAGAATAAGACAGAGGAGAAGATTCTCTCTAACTCCTGAGTAGCTCCACCAAATACTTTTTCCAATTAAAAAGAAAAAGTAAATAAACACATGAAATGTAATTTGTGAGCCTGGTGGTGAGTGAAGACGAGTTTGCTGTGCTGACTGTTCTAATTAGTGTGTGAGTAAATGATAGTGCCTCTTCACTGGGCACACACTATGGAGTTTGGATAGGTGCAGGGCACAGAGAGAAAAATGGCGGCTAAGTCCAGAATGAAAGAGATGCAGCCCACAGTGTTTATACAGCCTTTCGCCTCTTTAGGTTTAACTTTAAATCCTCCCTTTTTTTTCCCTATTTCCACAAATCACCTTTGCTTTTTTTTCACATAAATAAATCTGGTTTGATGTTGAGAGGAAATGAGTTGATCTCCCACATGGTGTGAATTGGTTGATAGGTAGGCTTCCTCTGCTGCTGCTGGTGGTGGGTGGAGTTTTAAAACAGGACAAAGCTAAATATAAAGGTTGTTAGACAAACACTTAACTTTTAGCAGAGTCAAAAATGAAATACAACTGCATTCTATATCATTATGTCATTATGAATGAAAGAGAAAAATTCTGAATAAATTCCAACATATGTGAACTTTCTTCTATAAAGCCCAACAGTAACTTGTGACTTACTTCTGTAACAATCTAAACCATGACAAAATGTAGACTTAAAGATAAAAATAAACATTTTAAGCATCAGTCTGAGCAAAAAACTGCTAATTATTATTCTTCTGTTTCCTTCTTACTGATGGGACTTTTATTTTGACAGTCACATTTTAGGTGCCGCTGACAGCTCTTAGATTTTGCCACACACCTTCAGAAGTGAAGCAACCAGAGTTACAGATTTGTTTTTGTTGACCCTGGACAGTGTGGAACTGTATTTATTATAACAGTGATTTAGCTTATGTATCAAAGTGTTCCTACATTTGTCTATCTGAACTTTAATTTGTCACTAATTACAAGTTGCTCTTCTCTTCTGAACCTTTGATGTCACTGATGACATACAACAATTTTTTATTTTTTTTTTTACTTGGATCTAATTTTTTTCCGCAATTATCTTGCCAATTACTTAAAATAAATTCAGGTTCTCTTTGTTAACCAGACTTATTTAATGTCTCTTTTAAATAGATTTAATACAGACTTCCCTGTTAGACCAAAAAAGCCATAAAGAGAAGAAATGTTAGTGTATAATAGATATTTTTTTGCTGTTATTTCTTTTTTTTTTCTTGTTTTTACCATGCAGAGGAAAACAAGCATACATCTGCTGTCTGCTGTCTGTGTAGTCTGTTCATTTTTTCCCTTTTACATAATGCATGAAGTTTTTTCTTTATGCTTCAACAGGATTCGTTTATGTTTACATAGACTATCGAGGCACCAATTATCTCTGGATATAATTTGAACAAAATAAATAAAAGCTAACCATGTTTATATATGGTTGTGTTAAAATTTCTTCTGTAGTCTGGGACGTAACGTGTGATCTAACTTCTGCAGTGTGCATTAACCGTCTTTTGATTGTGTGACATTTTCCTTACAAATGTGAAACATTTCAAACATTAAAACCATATTTTAACAGGAGGATGTTAAACTATAGCTGGCAGAAAACCCACTGAGAGGCTGAAGGTCACAAATAGTTTTATATATTTACATATTCAGTTCATCACTTCTTTCTGAGATAAACATTAAAACACTTTATTTTGACAGTGATTCAGAGTTCTGAACTGCCAAAAAGAGAATTTCAGTATTGATTTTTCACATTATTGTTTCTTTTTTAAACACATTTTGTTATTCACCATGTTTATGGCTCAATTGTTTCACGTTTGATAAGAAGTAGGCAGATGTATCAACTTATTTGCACCTACCCACAATCCTGTAATAAACAACTCGATTTCTTCCAAATAAAAGAAGAAAATTAAAGAAGAGAAAGAAAAGCGAAATGTAACAACAACACGAAATCCCGAAATTTCTTGTCGATTAAAGACAATAGATCAAAATGACAGATCAATATTTCCTACTTTAACATTGCTGTTATCATTCTTGGTTAAAACTGTTGTTCTTTATCTTTTATCCTTTATTTAGAAGTTGTGATTTATATTTTCTTTCAAACAGATGGTTTAACAACAATACTCAATATTTTTAAAATTCTTTAAATATTATCATAGTGAATAACATTTCAATCTTCCTGTAAAATATAACATGCTTACGTGTGTAAGATCGTGTACAGTTTCCTTTTAATTTGTCTTCAATTCACCAAGTCCTCCAAAAAGTGAGATGGTTTTTAAAAAGTAAATAAAAACAGACTGGGATGAATTACAAATCTCATAAACCCATTTTTTCCCCATTAAACAATGTATCCAACCTGATATTTATCATTTCATTTAAAATATTGGCTCGTTTTGAATTTGATGGAACAATGAAAATAAAGAAAACAGGAGGAAAAAAGCGCAGAGCCTCGTGAGACTTTCAGAACTGCAATAACCAAAAAATCTAATATCTATTTAGATGAAGACATTAAGTAAGTCTATTTAATAAAGAGAACCTGAATTTGTTTTAATAAAATGTTAAAATTATTACAGAAAAATGCTCAAGGTCATTCAGCTGTCACTGAAACTAAATATCCAATAAGAATGAAGCCTTGAAAAGTCCCGCCCACCCAAGATGTTTGTGCCAAAATCAAAAATGAATCCGGCAGAGCAAAAGCAAAGAGCTGTTACTGCAACCCTAAAAACGAAATGTCCTCCAAAATAAAAGTCTTATCAGTCAGAAGGAATTAAAGTGAACTGAGGACAAAAATAAAAGACTTATATTTTTTATTGAATAAGCAAAATATTTGCAGAAGCTGAAGAGTTCTGAGACTTGGGGTTTTCTTACTTTGTTTGCTCCAGTCTCATTGTTTATATGTGGAAATTGTTTATTAATTTATTTGTAACAAAGTTTTGCCAAAGCTTCACAATGTTCTGCTAAAAAAATTATAGTAAGTCCAACTAAGCTGTATTATGTTTTAATGTACTTTGAGTTCTGGAAGAAGTACATTGCCTTTTCCAAAGCTGTGGCGGGAATGTTAATTGTAACGGAGACAGAAAAATATTGGCCAAACAGTAATAAAGGTGGGTTAGATGTTTATGCATTTTGCTCTTACCTTTTGTAAAAAAAAAAAAAAAAAAACTATCTTTATCGAAATAGGCCTTTAGCTCTGCAGTTGCAGGCAGGTTGAATCTGAAGATTCATTTTAACCAAATCGGATGCAAATCTTTTTCTTATCAAATTTCACACATTGTAGCACCTTTTTGAATCTCTATCTGCTGCATCTGTTGCTCGCAGTTTCTATAAACATTACACTCTTTTCAATTTGCTCTTTTTGGAAAAAACACCTTTTTTGTGCTAAAACCTTCCAAGTTAAAAAGTAACCACAGAGCGGAGCACATCAGCAGCATAAAAGCTGCCTTTCAAAGAGCAGCGAGCAAAAGCTCTATGTTCAGGCTGGGAATTTAGAATGTCTTTTGTCTCTTGTAGTATTAAATATCCTATTCTTTTGCACATGCCATTTATGATTAACAGTACTACTTACACCCCTCCAAACACATAACATTTCCCTTAATTACCTCTCTTATTTTTGACAGCTACTATACAACAGGAAACACTTTTTTTAAATTTTAGGGGTGGAATATGAATCACTGTCACGTGGCTGCTGAAAGGTTTTAAAACCTGTATAGTTAACCCCCTCCAAAAGCCGTTTTCCAGATGCGGAAAGCAGCTATTTTTAGTTCAAAAGCTCAAAGAAATTCACTAAATGTTACCAGCTGAGCAATAAGTAAAAAACAGAGATAAATAACAAGTGGTTGTCTGAATATAATTGGATATTTAGCAAATAAACATGACAGATATTTCACTTTAGACAGAGATGCAATGTGGTGCATGAAAGTATGGTGCACAGCAGGATATGTAAAGTGAATCTGATGAGTTTGAAAGGAGGAGTGGCAGTGCAGCTAAGTATAGAAAGGGGTGGTAGTGACAGCTGTGGCATGTCAGTGTGTGCAGAGATTGGTGTGTGTGTGTCTGTGTGTGTGTGTGGGGGGTTAATCAGCCAATACAGAAAAAAGCTCTACTCTTTTATCTGCTTTTAGTTAGCTGGTTGTAGACTATTCATTTCTGATAACCAAATTCCTCACTAGGCCTGACAACAATAGAAAACTGACAGCATGACGTTAGGCGGGTGGAAAAAATGCCTCCTGCAGGGGATTTAAACTTCCCACATTACTCAGTGGTTTTCCTTTATATCCTGCTGGTAACAAAGACACCACATCCTTATACAAACAGTAAAATATTCCTTTCCTGCATGCAACATGCTAACCTCTTTTCTTTCTTTTTTTTTTTCACACAAAAGCTGCATTTGTTATAATGTGCACACAACTCTTCGACTGCACAGTTTGGATTTGTATCTTTTATTAGTGATAATATTCTGCAACAGTCACCAGAGACCTTTTTTGTGTATTTTTCATCATTCCCACACTTTTTAATGACCCTGCACCCTCAAAGCTCTTCCTCTACAATTACTCTAAACTCCAAAAATGTTCAATGGGTGAATAAAAGCCGTACCACTTTAGACACCACCACCCACATCCATTTATTCCTCTGTGGCCGTGTTGTGATGTCCATTTTGCAATAAGCAATGATAATTAGACAAAAACTGCACCAATGTTTGACCTAAGCTAATTAGAAAGTTTGCAGACTTGGCAGCAGACATCAGCAGCAGGATAATGAATTATAAAATGGTTCATTACTGCGCTTAGGGAACACTCTCAATCTCAATAAACGGACATGGGGCCTCGCAGACAAATCAAACCAGAGTGCACACATCACCTCATTGAGCTGCTGAAAGGATCACAATAAAAAAAATGATGTTTTTATTGTTTAGCAAGAGATGGTGTCTACTTTCTTTTTCTCTCATCTCAATTTATTTTTTCTGTCTATACTTTTCTATCACTTTCTAAAACTCACTTTGATGTGACTGTCAATTCAAAACACAATTTTAAAGATAACATTCAGTTCATTCAGTGTGGAAAAAATGCACATAAATCAATGATAAGATACTCCACTCCCTCAGTATATGTGCAACACACAAGCACAGACTTGTACATCAAGTGTTTCACATTGTATTGTGTTTTCTGACAGTTTTCTTTCCTCATCCCCCTCCTGAGGATACAGCTCTGAGTCTGCCCACTCACCCTGCCTCTCTTCTGTTAATAATAAACCCACAGATATTTTGTGGATTTAAACCCACTGAGACCCAGAGGAAAACAATCTGCCTACATTAGTTTACCTGGACATCCTCTCCAAAAGAACCCTACAGACTCCTGATATTGGCTGCAGATCAAAGCATGTTGCATAAAAATTTTTTTTTTATACAGACTCTCCAAAGCCAATGCAGATTCTATTACCTGAAATTTGACAGAAGTGCTCCTTAGAACATTAAATTATACTTTACCAATGCTGTCATTTCATTTGACCTTCAGACATGCATTAAATGAAAGATATCAAAATGAATAAGAGGAGAAATCAGGAGTCTTAGTGACTAAATAAGTCCAACTTAAAATCAGAACTGTCTAAATTCTGGCTGTAATGTTATTAGTTGCAGTTAAAAAGCAACTTACCCCAAAAACAATTTTATTTTGCTGATAAACTCTATAAATGGGTGTCTAATAGTCCTGTCTACATTTCTAGGTCCCAGTTTTGGTATTTTAGCACATTTTAATACAATTATTAATTTTCTACCAAAAACCGTTAGTGGAGCGCCCTCTTCAGGTTAAAATGTTACACTGCACTTGAATTTGAAACAAGCATTGCTATTGGCTGAGAACTTTTGTTCTTCATAAGTGACATTGGGGTTCTGCTGTGTGGAGTATAAATAAGCTCGGTCTTGGCCACACCTCCACACCGTAGCGAGCTGGAGTTTGAACGGAAAGTGTATACGACATTTATCAGAGTTCATTTTGGTGCAATGTTTGTGATTGTGTGAAAAAATGCACATTACTGAATGATTTTCTCTTCATGCTAACTTTGAATTATACCATGGGCACCTCTCTGCAACACACGTTTTCTGTCGCGGGCAATGAGGTAAAACAGCCGCGCCAGCTGAACCTGGTGAGGCAGGCTAAAGCTAAATGTAGCTTTCGCTTTGGCTAACAACAATTTACCACTAAGAGATGTGCCCCTTTCTATACCGCTAAGCAGCTTCCTCCATTTTCCCCTCCGTCTGTTATGGAGCAACATGCCAATCTTAGCCCAGCCCGCTACCCCCCGCATGTCTGTTGGTTTTCAAGGCGATGCCTCCTTTAGGGGCATTTTTCTCAAAACAGGGTGGGCAGAAATGTAATGTGGAGGGGGGTGAGTTACTCTTTAAGGATAAGCCACAAAGTCCACCCTTTGCACTGGAGACCACACTACGAGAACATTGTTTTAAATAGAACATAGGTGTCTTCACAGAGTTGTGACAAGCTTTTCAGGGGCACATTAAGAACACAGTGGGCTGCTCATTGTGCATGACATTGCGTGATAGATGTATGACATGGGGCGTAACAAGGTCATGTATCTGGACTGGCCTTATGCTCAAGATACATTATGAATGTTGTGCTTTCTTTATGTGATCTTTTCACTCATAGAATCCGATGAGGTCCAAGTGCAACACCTACACAAATACAGATGATGTATCAAACTGAAAGAAGCGTCTCTTGATGTTTTGTACAGTCAACTTCAAATTCAATACCTAAGAAGGAATGTTCTACATCACTTTCACTACATTAACTTTCAACAATCTCTCTGAACTGCTGCTTTGAGACCGATCATGCATCTCAGAAACGACACAAAAAACTGGTGCACAAGTAATGACTTCATTTTTTTAAGTTGAAAAACGTGTCATAGCTTTGTGAAACATACCCAAACACCCACTTAAGACAAGCAACTGTGAATGTTCCGAGATGTGTTTTGACTTGCCAAACCCTCTTCGGTTGCTGTTAGTGATCATGATTTACGGCAGCTCATAACTTCTTTGTGGCAGAGTAGAAAAGATTTGACAGCACTCACAGGATTAACTAGCACAACATACAAAGAGATGGTCCCTAGAGCTCAGAACAGCAGAAGAGCTCTGAGGAAAGATAGATTTACAGAAAGAACGTTCTCATATGAGCCATTTCTAAATGACTAAAGCTTCTGTTGTATTCAATTTTAAAAAGCCTGGAAGGAACCCCAACCTATCATCCAAAGTTGAGGTGACGTTTATGTGAAAGTCCAGGGAAATAAAAGAAAATCAGGAATGAAAAGGTTCCAGTTTAATTGCTTGATGCAAACCACGGTTTAAACTTGACTAAAGTTTTCAGCTAAACCTCACTGACAAAACAGATTTTTGTACTTTTAGGGATAATTTTCTATCGAAATGCTGGTCTATGAGTAGATGATTCTTTTTGTGGTATAAATCTATTTTGGAAAAATAATTCTTATCAAAGAAATCAAACTGTTCAAAAACAATTCCAGGCCTAATTTTGTAACTGTGACTACATGGTGAACATAAAAAACATGCTAACTAGAAAAGTGTGCCGTGTCTAAGACGTGTAGTTTGGTCTCAGAGGAACTTTCAGAATTACTTTACATTGGTGCAAACTGTTTTACAATTGCTTATTTATCACCAGCTACAACACAGCACACATGTCCATAATGGAGCATGCACGGAATCTCAGCCCTGCAGACTGCGCTAGGGGAGCTAACTAAACAACATCAATGGTAAACATTTTCCACTGAGCAGAAGTGAGAGAGAGAGAAAAAAAACTAATTCCATGCACTGTGCCACTCTAGTCTTTTAGATTTCACCGGGTTCAATCAAGAGTCTTTTATTGTGAGGCTCATATCCTCAGACAGGGGAACTAGAGCTGCGACAAAATGGCTCCAGGAACAATGTGCAAGCTTGATTGCTCTATTGTGAGTTAACTTTGGCCTTTGACATCTCTTCCTGAAGAAGGAGTGTCTAATTCTGACAAGAATCGTCTGGAGACACAGCTGGAAGGCATTGTTACAGACAGGTGTCATGCAATGCCTCTTCGAAGGAAAAAGCTAAAAGTAAGACAATAACTGGGAGGAAAAAAATGCCAAAAAATGTCTCGTTTTCTGCACATGCTGTTCTTTAAGTCCTTAACTGAGGCATGCCTAAAGTGCAGAAAAGGTTAAAGGATGACAAATGGAACACATTGAGCGAGTCACTGAAGGTACATGTATTCTTTTGTCCATTTAGCTGCTGCAAAATATGGCGGGTGTTGTGTCCGCAGGGCAGCAGCATGTCAGGCAAGCAGCCTGGGAGCAGGGTAAATCATGCACAAGCCAAAATAAAAACAGATAATATAGTACAGATCTCATAGGTGAGAGTATTTGTCATCCAAAATCCTCAATACTGTGTTGACATTAAAGAGACCAAGGTCAAGTCATTGAGCCAAGAGAGGATCTTTGGTACGTCAATCACAAAAACACCAACCTCAACATGTGCATTTGAAGTACAAAACCCACTGTATTATTACCAGAACAAAGATATGTGTACTTACAGCCTTTGTATATGTCTGTAGGAATCTGGACGGCACTGGAAGAGTAGTTGACCTTGTTTTTAAAGTTGGGATCATCAACAAACTCCAGCTCAAGCAAGGACGAGGTCTCTAGCGGAGTTACCTCTTCATCATCCTCTGTCTGCTGAAACAAACACATGCATACAAAACGCACACAAAATCTGAGTCAGCACAAAAATAAAAAATGGAGAGAAAGAGGTGCAATTCATAACTCCTCAAAAAAAGAAAAAAGACAGTTATTCACAGCTTTCAATCCGCTTTCCTGACTCAGAATTTGGATAACATTAAGCACAAAACTGATAATTATTCCTCATATGTAGATGGTTGTCTTCTTTTCATCCAATCAGAGAAAAGCAGCAGGTATCAAACAGAGGGACTCATTAGTGGCCCTGATATCTATCACAGGCGCACAAGGTGCCAGATGAATTAACCCCAACAATAACTAGCTTCCAACACCACTTAATCACCGTTTTGTTTCTCAGTAATATGAACAGCTTCATTGCTCATTGAATCCCATTAATATTAGCCTTTTTTTCACTCCTTCCAGTCTAGAAGATTAGGAGGTCTTATATATACATATTGTGTTTGAAAACTAGCATATAAAAAGATGCAGACATCCACAAAATAAAGAGACCCGCTTTATTTTTTTATTAAAAAAAGAAGTCTTAATTAAACCTTTTAAAGTAAGAAAAATTTTCATTTAAATAATGAAATTGATTTTTTTTGTCTTTCTAGTTTTTATACTTTGTTTAGGTATTTGTTTATTGTTGTAGTTCTATTTTGCTTTATTTCTTAATTTACTGTACAGCACTTTGGTCAGCTGTCATGCTGTATGTTAAAGTGCTCCAATAAACTTGACTTGACTTATTTGATGTATCAATGAAAAAACTCTACAGTGCAACAGGAAATAAAACACAAAACTCATCGTGGTTGACCCTAAAATTCAAAATACATCATATTTAACACATCTAGAAGCAAAATGAGATCATATATAAATTTCATCTTATTGCTAATCAATACAGCATTCATATGATCGATTTTCTTTTACTATATTTCATGTATCAAGACACTGGGATGTAATTCTACTATCCTTCTTTCTTTGTCCTTGTAGAATACTTCACTGACTTGATATTTGAGACTAAACAATCTCCATGTCAGTTGATTCTCATGCGTTTAGGCTTTTAAAAAGCCATTAAACAGTCTTGAATGATGAAAATAGACTCTTTTTGTTTTGATAAAACAGGACAGGTTAATTGGATCTGACATGACAGAAAATTGTTTTATTTCTGGATTTATTTTTGAATATGGACTAAAACCCCTTGTCCACAGCTGAAACTGATTGATGGGCTCACTTTAATTGACTATTAAAATACAATTACAAACTGTCATCGGGACGAGCCGGGGGAATTTTTGAAATGAAGCCTCACTGGAAAAAAACAGAGATGAAAATGTCATAAAAAAGTCAATAACTGCAAAAAAATACATGTTTCAACTCTATAATTTGTGCATTATTTAATTATGAACATTTACAATTCAATGTATATTTGTATATTATAATATTTTATAACTAAAATTAAAATTGTTACTATTAAATACGTTTTCATAGATTTATTGGGAGTATTGAACTCATATTCTGACACAATAACAGAAAAAACCCAGATGATTCAGTTATAAATGTTGGCTTTCACACAGCTCTAACAGTGATGTTTAGGTCTTTGTATATAGATCAGTGTGACTCTAATTCAGTCTGTGTCAAGCTTTAAGTCTTCTTTTTTTCTTTAGAAGAGCCTAATCATAATTAACCAAGGCAGTGTCTAATTAGAAGCTGAATAAATCCACACAGGAAAGACTGATTGGTTCATTTTCTTCAACCATCCACCACCTGGTTTGTTCGATTCATTACCCAATTTGTTAATTTTATCTCCCAGTTCTTGAGGTTTAATTAAATGCTGAAGAGGCCAGAGATGACATTTCAAAGCTTCTTTCATTCCCACCTTCAGTCGACCAGGACTGACCTGAAACATGTCATTTATGACCCTTTATGTATGTGTGTGTGCTTGGATCAATGATAACACACAGTTCTGTGAGAGTAAGTCAGTCTTGCAAATGAACATAAATAACTCAAGCAACAGAAACAACATTAAAACTTGGTGAAACTACTGTATATTGCACTATTTGTAACAGTGAAAATAGAAGATAGATATGACCTGAAATGATTGAAAACATCAGCATTTTATAGATAAACTAGAGTGCTGCTTTTAACATGGGATCATGAACACAAGGGAGAATTTTATTTTCAACTGGCACACTTCATAGTTTTTTGCTCATCAGTGTCTTTAAAAACAGTCTAATAAAATCAAAAAGTACAATTTAACACTAAATGCTTATTCACTTGTTTTTTTATTATTATTGTTAAACCTCTGAAGCTTTGATTTTTTTGTATCGAAGGTACGGTGAAACCCCGCCCTGCGGACACCCTTCGGGAGTGGACACCCCTGTCCAGGAGACATGTTTTGGGCCAACCAGACGTTTTTACTACTTATATAACCCATCTGGAACGGACAACCCACTGTTCATCGGACACTTTTTGTCCGCCCAAAAAATAAAATGAGTGAAAATTCACCGCACTAACAGTGGAGGAGCTGGATGCTGGCTGGGAGCATCCTGCTTGACCAGGTGTGTGGCACAGAAGCAAGTTGCACATCGGATGCAGAGTACAAAGACCCGGAAGACCCTGAGCTGCCGCCATCAGCACCTGCTCCCAAGCTATTGCAAGTGCCAATGACCTGCTGCGTTACCTATTAGCACTTCCCTCTTTTTGATGTGACTTTCAGGTCCGTTAAGACAAATGGTTATACGACTTTGATGCCAGTTCTTCCCTTGCTTAAATAATGTAAACGGTCATGAATGTTTTCATAATAACACCCTCCCCCCCAACCCTAACCCTGGAAATCTGACAAGTATCCATTAAATTTTATTCAAAGTTGAGACATTCCTCGATGACGGGACACCCTACCTCTCTGGGGTGGACACCCCACCATAACGGAAAAAACGTCTGGTCCTGTTAGTGTCCGCTATAGCGAGGTTTCACTGTATTCTTATCGTATGTGTTAGGTTCCATGTTAGTGTCTGGTTTTTGGTTTTCATGACGCATCTGGTTCACTTTCATGTTGCATTGTACATGACTTTGTTTTCCTGGTCCTCAGTTAACATCTCATGCCTCCTTTCATTTGTCAAACAACCCAGCAGTTCCCACCACCATCGCTGTCTAACTACTCCTCAGTTTCTTCACCACAGTCTTTTACCTTGTGTTTCCCTGTGACCTTTGGTTTGATTGTGTTCGAGGTTCAGTTTTCTTTGCTGTCTCATCTGCCCTTTTATTTATTGTTATATTTTATTTTGTTCTCAGTTTGGATTTAAGAGTCCTCACCGTCCCATGATATTAAATGAAGAATTCTTCAGTCACAAATGTTACCTACATCCACGAGAAACTAAACAAAAAGCTACAAGCTAATTTTAATTAAACTTGGCTGAACTTGCACTAAGCTGGAGACATAATGCTGGTATAAATGTGCAGCAGCTGTTGTGTTGAGCTGAGTTTTAGGAAAGGAGCTCGGGGAACAGATTTCCAAAGGGGAAACAGAAGTAAACACAACACCAGCTGTTAAACGAGTGCTTAGGGACCCTCTACAAAATCGCAATAGCAAACTATATTATTTTATGTCATCAATACTCGCTATAGTGTCACCAAAATTACTTTTAATCTTCTAATTCCAATGTATTTGTTCTCTGTTGATGTTAAATTAGAAACATATACATTTATATACAGCGAATCCATGTTTAATTTACAATACAGAGGTTCATGATCTCAGTGAACAGATTTCCTCAAATTCTATTCCTACACTTGGCACTAGTAGTGTTCAGTTAGTGCCACAAAAAAGAAATTTGAATAGTTGAACAAACCTGAAAATAGCAAAGAAACATTTTTCATCATTAGCATTAAATTAAACATCAGCCATGCTTTTGCACATTACACTAAACATTTATATCAGGAGGTGACAGGAGGAGAGGCTTCTGGGGTTAAAGAGGGAAAAGAATCAGTAATTACTTACCTTAACTTTAAACCAGGTTTGTTTGAGACCCTGTTATTAGTTCAGGATTAGAATCAAACAAAACTAAAAAGAGTCACTGAGGGGCACCTGGTGCAACTGGTGACGATTCAGAAAGGAATGACCTCTGCTTTACTTCTGCTACTGGTTTGGGGGGTTGTAAGTTTGTTGACGAGAGGGTCAGAGGTGCGTCACCGCCTCGGCCTCACTGTGCCATGTTAATGATGACCGATGTTCTCCAATTAGACGTGCCGACAGACCCTAAAGCGCCGTGTCATTAATCACAAGACTAGCGTGCACAAAGAGAAAATCACACCATGATTTATTGTTCCTCCGCTTCTCTTTCTCACTCTCCATCCCATCGTTTTTTTTGTGCTCTGGTGATCTAAAAGGGGATTCTTGCACTCCTCCTTGAAACTTAATCAATCAGTGGGTCTTGGGTTCCAAGTGTGCACCTATCGTGAGGAGGAAGTGCAGTATGGAGCCAGAGTGGAGGCATAGTGAGACCAATGAAGAGTGGAGCTTTTCTAAAGAGGAAAATGCATCACTCAGCTTCCTGGCCTTTTCCTCAAATGTAATTTATATTCTTCGGTCTGCATAACATGCATAAAAGAAAAGCTTCCCCACTGTATGAAATTGTAAAATGACTAGCGTTTTGGTCTGAGGCATCGTGAAAGACACAACGATCTTAACGCCACAAAGTTCTGGTTCAGGGGGTGGGGGCAGGGGAGGACATTTGAATTCACTGACACATGCATGTCAACCTGCCTGTGCACTGCCACACCAGCTCACCATACAGCAGCATCACCTCACTAACGCACACAGACAGCGCAGGATCCTACGAACCGAGGAGGAAGGGCATCAACACCGAGAAGGCCAAGGGGAGGGGAGGGAGAGGGAGGGAGAGGGGGACTGGCTTGCAGGGAAATGGCGGAAGAGGGGTAGAAAGTAGATCGGGTAGGATTTGACGGATTAAGGCAGGCAGACGTGCGCAGGAGGGACAGGGGAGCAGTCCGTACTGTACTCACATAGTCTGAATCCGCTTTGGAATCGTAGTATGAAATGGCATTCTCCTGTGCAGAAAAGAAAAGTGAGAAGAAAGGTGATGAGAGGAGATATAGCAGCGCTTATATCGGCCCCGACCTGTGGTGGTAAGCAAGAGAGAGTCATGGTTATATTCAATCACACTGTTCAGCATGAGAATATAATCAGCATCACAGAACACAGGAGGAGTAGTGTGATGTGAAATGACTGTTATGAAAAGGCAACAAGATGTAACACATCTGAGCATTAATCCCATGTTTGAACACAGCCTGGAAAGTTCTCTTGTCGGTTTCCGTGATGCATGAGCTCAGATGGTTTACAGTGAATAAAATCAAGACAACTGGAGGGTAGAAACAAACAAAAGAAGAAGAATGAACATTAATGCCTCTGTGTTGCGCTTTAAATGTTCTTTTTAAATCACTTAAGTTTCCCAGTAGCAGCTAAAGTCTCAGCTTCAGCCTCTCACCACCAAAGCTTTTACACTTCAGCCACCCACACACTCAGGACATGAGCCTCCTGGCCGCACTTGTTTCATCTAGACTGCAGTCCTTATCTCCCATACAGGTAGGCGTGAGGGTAGGCGGTGGCTGCATGCGCTGAGCAGCATTCGTGTGGCCTGCTTCATTATCATGAGGAGGCCGGCAGAGGATGCGCTCTCAAGGGCGAAGCAGTGACTGCTTCAACCTCTCTGGAGGAGCTGTGGTCATTGTCTGATGATGGAAGCAGGCTGACAGAGAAATAAAGTCTCCTGTTCAGGTTTAGCTAATCTTACACATTCCCCCCCCCATCTTATTAACATGATCTCTGTCTCTTGCTCAACCTTATTACCAGTCAGCTGTTACCTTTCTGTCCTGCTGCTTCACACATTTAATGTATCAAACACCACCTCTGGTCTCTAATTTAAATGAAATGATAGTTAAAAATTCAAACTGACAGCAAACACAGGTTGAAGATGATAATTTGGAAAAAGAAAGAAAGAACACCACAAAGGAAGAGAAAACTCTGCGTTCAGATACGTCTCTTCAACGTATTAGCACTTCGCTGCACCCCCAGCTCTGAGATCAGAACTGAGGAGTGACCAGAGCTAATCGATCAGGGAGTGTTAGAGAAGTTGTATGTCAGGGATGAAAACTCAGGTCGGGTTGATATGAACGAGTGAACTCAGAGGAAGAAGATACCGCACATGATGGTGGAGGATGCTGTATGGAAGTTACTGCATGGACTAAAAATAGCCTATGCTTCTGAAGAGAGAGAAGAAGTGGAGTGAATGAAAGAGACAGTGTTGTTGTGTCTGCCAGCAGGACGGATTCGAGTCCAGATCATCTATTTCACAAGAGTTTAGTCTGATTAAAACAGAGTAGGACACTTCCTATAAAGAAACACTCACTTCCTCTGAAAATCAGCAGCTCGAGAAAATATGCGACAACCTAAACTAAAGAGAGGCTTTTTATTTTACACTCGATCCCTAAAAGTTACAAATTTTTATTGCAAATAATGGAAAATCCTGGTCAAATTTTCGTCAATTTGATTAATTTAGAGAAGAGTGCAAATAACTATTATCTAAATTTATAAAACACGATTATTTCAACATCTTATTCTTGTGACTGGCAAACTATTTTCCTTTAACTGGCATAATTTTTCTGTTAAAGTTATTATGATTTTAATCAAATTGAAAAGTTTGTCATATCATCTCATAAAACTCTTAATTCATGCAAAAAAAAAAAAAAAATCAGTAACCAGCACTGAAAGTAAACGGTTAGCATTAGCAACCAAATCGGCTAATTCAAATTATTTATACTGTTAAATGCAACAAACAGACACACACAGCAGAAAAAGCTCCTTGTTAATGTGTGTGAAGCCACCATGACCCTCCTGTGCAAGCGGTCACCAGGGTTAGCACAACCATCTGTCGAGTCTGGTCACAGGTCTCTTTGGGCTGAAGGTTTGGGTTAAACACACATCTGATACAACCAAAGTCAGTAATTATCCAGCACTGATCTCCTGCCTCCTACCATCTTTTACTTAAACACCCTCACATATAGTGTGAATTTGCTTCGGATGACACATCCAGACACCTACATTTAATGTGCATGTGCACACTGGTAAATATACACACAACAAATGTACTGAGAAGTTCCCACCGACACAAAGTGCTATCAGTAAATTAAATCTATGATCCTGAGTGGACCAACAAAATCCAAAACGGAGACAAACACTGAGGTCAGGCGATGATCTCTGGCCCCTCCCCTACATCAATCTTGCCTGCTCATCTCCTTCCCTCATCCTTATCTCACTCTCCTCCCTCTCCTTTTTTTTTGCTTCATCACTCCTTGTCCTTTATCTCCATCTTTCCTCCATCTCTCTTTTTTTTCAGTATCAACCTCTTCTTGTCAATTTCAGATTTCAGCAGCAGGATGTAGGTTAGATGTCTCGCATTGCCAATGAAACCCCCTATTTTACATTAGAATATGAATATCTCTTCACCAATACTACAACGTCTGTTCTCTTCCATGTCTGATCAGATACTTACCCATTTGTGTTTTCTAATCATTCACTTTGAGGTTGTTTATCACCCAGTGTGTTTCTACTGTCTGCATGTGGTATTTAAAAGTCATCTCCTGCTTCGGTAAAAATCCTTTTTCACATTAAGATCAGAACCTTTAAAACGGAACATTTCAATTCATTTGAAAATGACGGACAATTTATCCAATAAGTGATCGATTTGTGCAGCAACAGTGTCTGAAAATGGCTTGTACATAAACGGCTGTCACATGTAGGAACACACGCTATGACTGAGTGTAGTCACCACAACTAAATCTTTTGAATTTGAGCTCTCTCAGAATGCTGGTTGAGACAGGTTGACATTTGAGCGTGTGACAGGCGCTCCATCATGGGAGGGGACACATTACAACCATATTCATATCTCCTCTGGACACCTGCTAATGATTTTATAATTACAGAAGACACCCAGCGCCTCTGCCGTTGCCCTGGGGCGTCCACACAAACACGCAGTAACACATACTCGCGCTCACATTGCACCTCTCCCCCTGGCCCCGACAGTCGAGCAATCATTCCTCGCACCGGTTTCCCTAATGGAAGCTGACATTATATCAAACACAATGAAGGATTTTATTTACTGCTCTTCATTAACCCACACGCATCAGCCCATAAGGTAAACACACACGAGCAAACACGCAGTTCAGCAATAGAGAAAATTCAGCTAAAATATACCAGACATTTTGGAACGTTATCAGAAAAACAATCAGAAAGAAAAACATAAACCTCTTTTCTTATCACCTTCACATCAGTCTCTTGTTTCTCACCCTGTTTGTTTTGCTCTTAAGTCCTCTATTAGAGGTCAAAGGCTAATTTATAAAACACATTTGTATAAGATGAACCAGCACTGCAGTATCATTTGGTAAGACTCTACAGAAAAAGATAAATCAGCCCACCAGGACATAATCTCACATTTCCCATATCCACATGACAAACATATGCTTTATAATTTACATACATTCAGTGTGTAATGACTGACATCCAATTTCTCCTGGAAAAAAGAAACACAAGGACATTCCTTGCAAAAAGGACAGATGTCAAAGAAAGAAATCACATGAATGGCCATCAAAAACTAATTTGCTCAGCTAATTTCTTTTGGTTTATTTGGCCCAGAGGTTTGTACCTGTGTGAAAAGGTGAACTCATGATTTTTAAATAGTGGCAAATTAATCATAGACATGAGAAAATATGTCCAAGATCTAAAAGCCCTTTAACCACTTTGATCTTGAATTGCAAAGGTCACCTGTGAATAAGACATGAAACATTTGCAGCCATTTTGAATCACATAATAGGAGCAGGCTCATTGCTGTTTAGTAGAGATATAAAAATAGTGAATAGAAATATATGCGTAAAAATGTATATGTGCAAAATTTGCCCTTTGTTGTTAATCAGTCAGCATAAAAAAACGCCTTTATTAGGTGTGCTAGCTTTGCTAAAAGCAGTGCAGTTTGGACTTTAGCTTCATTTTTTTCTAAAGCTTTTTGTAGATCTAAAAACACTCTGTGCATGATGTCAAGCTTTGCCCTCACTTGTGGCCTAAAAGTTTTATGTAACAATCTGAGGTGTCGGCTCCATTATGCTTGGGTTGAAGCTGTTTGGCCAATTAGATGCAGTTTTTTTTTTTTTTTTTTTTTTGCAGAAATGACAGAAGTCAGAAGAGCACAAATGAGTGTTTTTAGTCTCCATCTACACAAAGGGGCATTTCAACCTCTTTCTACCCTGCTAACAAAACAGCATCTTTCTGCACTGATGCAATTTGTCCACAATTAAATAAGCAAATGTGCATGATTTAAAGGACAAACAGCACATGTTTTAGTAAATTATTAAGCATCTGATTTTTAAAAACTTTAGCTAAAGACTGGCATGTCAAGAAAGATCTAGTTTATCATCTCCAGTGATGAAACTGTGATAAATACATCTTTGACATCTTATTGTTGCTTTTTACATGATAAAAAAGTATGAATGCTGTTGACTATCTGTATAATGCAATGTCTGTAAATAATCCTTTCTGCTCGAGAATCACCACAATTAGACACTTGGTCATTAAACCTGATTCTGATTACAGGAGATGTTGTGGGTAACAAACAACACCCAACCTAATCATCTCCCCACAGGAAGAGAGATGTAAACTACATCCTGTTGTCTGGAATAGACATCCAGGAACCAATTTTCAATTCATTTGGTGAAAATAAGATAATACAGTGTTGGTCAGTATTGGTCTAGAAACACCACGCAGAATGTGAAATGTAGTTTGTTTCAGCGCTGAATAGTTTCTAGTCCATCTTTGTCATAAAAATCAGTTTCAACCAATCAGCAGTTGATATGTATGATTGATACTGAATCCATTGGACAGGAACAGCTGCCAGCTTTTCAGATTAAAACCCGAGTGTTTTTAATGGTGTTTTATTTCTGTATATCTGTGTTCTTTGAGAAGCCATGTGACGACCTATGCCACTGCTCTAATAATAAAAGGAAAAATGTTGTTTGAGGAGTCTAGACTGATGTCTGAAAACCAGAAACCAAGATGCCTCCTTATAATGTCAAGTCAAAAAAAAAAAAAAGAATGAACCAGCTTACTGGAAATTAAACTGTTGGCCTGGAGGAGAGAAAAAGCAAAAATGGCTGCTGAGCTGAAGTGAAACAGATAAAGGAGTGCATGATGGAGGCCTTGGGCACAGCTGCTTCCCTCTCTCCTGCTTTCTCCTTGGCATGCTCTGCATCTCCAGACTCTTAAGTGATTAGGGAGCTGCTGAGTCCATGCCGTCCAAGCATAGCTCCATGCCGATGTTCATTTGTATGCCAATAAACAAACGTGCCCTCTGATTAAAGTCTCAATATGCAGTGCAAATTCAGCAAAGTGAATGACATTCTCCATGAACATCTCATCAGTGTCGCGGCCTCTTCGAACTGCAGTCTCACTTTGAAAGATGGGCAACAGCTCAAGAGGGGAAAAAATGGATGAGTGCAAAGATTAAGAGGGAAAAACGAAAATGAAAGAAGTTTAATTAATGTGAAATTAAATGCACCTTTTTTTTCTTTTTAAAGAAGGTTGCATATGCTGCAGTTGGATCTTTTGCCCTTAATTTCACCCATAAATCTGCAATTTCCACTCTTTACTCTCTCTTTGTAAACATCCTGCAGGTCTGATTATTTCTTCCCTCTCACCCTCTTTTTTTTTTTTGCTTTTTCTTTCCTATCTCTACATGGCTGTCTCTGTTTTTCAGAGCCTGACACTTCCCCCTTTGGTTAAAGCAGTTAAATCAGTCTGTGAATATTCCAATCCCGAGATAAGAGAAGACAGCTTTGTCCTGCTGCACTCTGGGTAATGCTGTTCTCCATTGTTGGCTGACAGAGCTCCATAAAGGAGCAGGTTTTAACACTGATAGCATCTCCACCCTGCATGGACACAGTGGAGGATAAAAAGCCTATCCACCATGACAGAGACAAGCCAACATCTCCCAAACAAGCCACCAATCTGATCATTACAGGAAACGGTGGAGGGAAAACCGAGCTTTAAATAAAGACACGTAGGACAAACAGATGCAGTTATTATCCAACGGTTTACATTTACAGCTGCATTGACCAATCGTGTGTAGTTGCATCTGGACTTCTACGTCTCATCATACTGCAGTTTCATATGACACAGGTGGTTCCACTTATCCCAGCAAAAACATTTTCAGATTCCACTTTTCTTTCATCTCACGGTTTTTTCCAGTCATTTTGTTTCTGCTAGTTCATATAGTCCTGAAAAGTTACCGCCCTCTCCTCCTCTCTACAGGCTGACCAAGTGCCCAATCAACAATCAGCGCCGGCCAAAGGAAACCTGTAATTTTCGACCCCGCAATCATTTCCATCAGATGCTTTGCTGTCTTTCACAATGATTTGAAAATTTAAATGACAAAGGGTGCTTTGCTTTAAGATATCTGCAGACAGTTACCAAGGACAGCAGGGACATGGCACATCAGGAGAAATCTAAAGCCTAAGACATCTGTCCTCATGAGCCCCCGCATCACTATCAGCTCACCATCTAAACCAACAAAGAGTAAACGTAAAAATGAGGTAGTAAAAGTAAAAGTGGTTGATTTCTTTATATAAAATAGGATTAATATTAGCAACAAATGTCGAAAGACAAAAAATAAATCTTCAAATTATTTAATCGTGAATCATAAATTCACCAAATAATGACATTTAATTGGAAACTTTACATCATTTTACAAAACATTCGAATAAAAAGGACATTTCAAGTGCACTTTGGTCTATATTTACTCCTTTTTTTCCCCATGTTTCTTCTTCTGGGACAGAAAGCTCCAAGAAGAAGCAGGTTTACCCTTTAAAATGACATTTCATGGGTGCTGGTCATGTGGTGAAATGGGAAAATCAAGGTCTGCAACATGGCTCGCTGGATTTCTCTGACTATTGATTCCCATCTTCTGAGAGGCTGGAGGAATCGATCAGTGGGATTTAGACTTTGGGGCCACGTTCTAAACAGTCACTCCAGTTGCCAGCCATGTCACAGACGGCAAAACTTTGACCAACTAAAGGTTCATCGTCACTCCTCAACTCCTCTGTCCTCTAATTCTTCTGCTGTTCACATGAACTGTGACTTTAATGAGTCTTAAGGTGGAATAACACCTTTACATACTTTGTGTGAGAGAATGTAAAACATTTAAGAGGGAATGTTCTCATATTTTAAACTATTTGATGTCTGTTATTGCACAACTGTTTAATAATCCACTAATTTGTCAACTTTCTACTCAAAAGACAAGAAGATTTAAAGTTCAAACAATTTCTTGCGATGAATTTGACTTATTTTTGGAGATGGAAGATGCAGGTATGATGCAAAAAGGTAGTCCCAAAATCTGAGCTGCACTAGCTCGTCAGCTGAGAGGGCCGCAGGGGACCGTCACAGCTCGTGTGCAGGAAACATTTTCAGACAGAATCATCTTTACTCAGATTTATCCTGTCTATCTGCTTGAGTGCAGATCCATAACAGTTTTAATAAATAGGGTTCTGAAATGGTACTAAAATCCAAGGAATAATGTGTCTGAGAGACAAAGTCCAAACACAGTGGGGAGAGAAAAAAGCAAGGAGGACATTTCTACACTTTCAAGCACCACTTAAACAAATTGCAGTAGCCTACAATCAAGATACTGAAATTACAAAAACTGTTGGGTCACCACAGCTACAAAAATCTAATCAAAGCTTTGAGCGGTGTGCAGAAAAATGATGGGAAGCAAAAAGATGAGAAACGGCAAAAAAAATACAGACAAACTGCCATGAACATGAACAGTGAAATTTAGATGAACTAAATATTAATTTTACTGGTCTCAGTGTTTGGTTTAAATTAATTTCACTATTTGTTATTTGTAAGGGAAGTTTCCACTGGAACAGCCTCATTATCAGATATTTTAGATGAAGAATTTTCTCTATTTTAAAGGTGGCTGAATAACTAACTGAAGGAATCATTCTCAACATATTCCCCCTCCATATTTCCTCCTTTGCTGCAGCGAGCAGATGGAAGTCTGTTCCACAGCTCAAAATTTAATGATAACACTGTTTATGACTTCCATTACTAAGCGCAACCAAAAGGAAGAGAAAAAAAACTCAAACCAAAACTAAATGGAGTTTGTTTGAGATAAGACCATGTGGTTTGGTTTATCTGTGCTTAAAATAAGAATTTAAAAAGAACTCACAGGCCACATTATAACATCCCATTTAGGCTGGTGCAGGTTAGATCCTCGTGAGTTTAGGTTGTTGTTCTGTTGGAAAAATACTGTTTTTTTTCCTGAAATGAACCAGTCACATTTTTGTAGGCAGGTTCAGACCTCGAAAATATCTTATTTTTCATTCAAGGACTCATTTCTGAAGGGATTTAAAAACTGACAGTGTGTAAGAATATTTTAAACAAACAAACTAAAAAAAAAAGGAGAAAAAAGTCTGTCGAAAACACCCTCAAATTCCTCCAGAAATCAACAAATATTTGGACAGAAGTATTTTTTAATTGAATGAAAAAGGAACAGTATTGTTTTATAAAACAGATTAAAGCTTCTCAGAATCTCATATGTTTCCACCAATCAAATCTTTCCCCAGTTTAAAGTTGTACTCTGGATGTGATGACATTCCCAGTTCAAGTTCCAACTTCCCAGTAATGCTGTACTTCATTTACCTTGTAAATAGAATGAGTGTGGTTCTGGTGTTAGGACTAGGGATGTCCAGATCCGATCACGTGATCGGAAATCAGGCTCGATCACGTAGTTTAAGACTCGATTAGAATCAGTCGTTACCTCCCGATCAGGACTCGGACATATATGTATATATATTCTTATTAGTTTTTAATGCATATACACCTTTTCATGTGACGTCAGTATCCGGGACAGTTTCTCTCGCAACCCGCAGCCGCCATTTTAAGACGGGACGCGTTTCCATGACGACCGACCGCGTGTGTGAAAATGTGAATGTTAACAGTCCTGTAGTCTACACAACAGTGGAGAAGATGAGGATTTATAAAACCCTCGGTGCGTATATTTTCTTTGAGGTAAGCTTCTTTAATTGGCTCAGTGGATAATGTTGTGTTGAGAATGTTGTCACGTTAGCTTCGCTAGCCGCGTTAGCATGAATACCGGTGTTAGTTTATAGTCATTAAATCCCTATGATATTATCTTAAACTCGTTCATGGAGTGGAGTTGATCACTTACTGCATACAGAAGACAGCCCATGATCATGTCACTCTTTCTGCAGTGTCTGCCGTTCTGATCAGCTTATTTAATTACATAACGTTTTATTTAATAGCGTAATGTCCGTCCACCGGTTTGTGTGCGTTCGGACTGTTTGCGTGCTCACAGTACAGAAATGCGCTCTTGTCATGTTTGTTTTTACACACAGGTAACAACTTCATGACTCCCAACAGTGAAAAAGTCCAGGGGAAACCATGACGCGCTGGAGGGGTCGCAACCGGCTGTCGTCCCAGGACTGCTGGTTGTCCTGTCCCTGCAGCTAAATATTAAAAAGGGTGAATTAAATACAACAAAAGGAACATCCTGGATCTGTTTATTTGCTCCTTTTTTTTCATTTTTTTAATGTAAAATCGGATCCGGACTCGGTATGGGCAGATACTCAAAATCAAATGACTCAGACTCGGACTCGAGGTCAAAAGATCTTGATCGGGACATCCCTAGTTAGGACCCAGTAATAAATCATTATATTCCAAAGTGGTTTAAATAAATGGAAAATTTAAAAAAACTCCCAAAAAAGATAAGAATCTAAAAACTTTGACTGATTGATGAGGTGGAAGATGACCAGCACTAAATATATTCATATTAATATCTGATTCCTACATAAAACTGTTCTGCAGACCTGGAATTGTCATAATATGGCAACAGGAACATAACACGAGGATCTTATAAAATGCTGTGAAAGTGTTAACTTCATATTCTGAAAGTTTAATTACTGACATGAGAACAGACAAGAAAAGAATATGAGGAAACAATGAGAAGATAACTGAAAACAAAACCAGAATGCAAAAACAAACATAACTAAAAAAAGCTTTGAACACAAACCAACTAGGAAACATAACTGTGTTCTAATTGAAAGCTGGAAAACCAGCAGGATCTGCTAATGTGCGCATGATTATTAGGACTGTAAACTTATGTAACTGATTGTATTTCATGCAGTACGTTTCTTAAGAGAGTGTGTGCAACTGATTTAATAAGAAGCTGGAAAAAAAAAAGTATGTTGCTGGCTATCACTGCATTTTTTTATTTTTTTTGCTCATGTCTGCCATGTTGGGTTATGAAGTTGGTGCTGTTAATGTACCTCCAACTTTCTGAGTCTAACCAATTGAATTTTTCAAATTGAAATACAAATAGTTTGACTATTGAGCGCAAATTAAATGTACTAAGTGGCAGTAAGCGCAATGAAAGAAAATGACATCTTGAGCAGTGAAATGGAAACGCAGCTCTTCTTGTGTTTCCTCTGACTTGTCTGAGTTGTTTTTACTCACCAAACCTGAAGAGCTGTTATTATTAGTGTGAATTAGTGACTTGGTGATAGTGCCTTAAGGAGCCAGAGAAAATAAAAAAAGTCACATTTGACAAAAAATGTGTTAAGTTGCATTCACTGACCCCCTAAACAGGGAGGAACAGTCAGCTTTAATTCAGCTAATGAATCTAACCAATTGATTAATGCTTCCGATGATAATGATGATGATTATTATTATTACTGTATTTTAATAATTGGTGAGTGAAATGTAAAAACACACTAAAGTTGCATGACCTCTGTTGTTATGCACCTCTGCATCCTAACTTGCAGTGCAGTGGTAGAGCAGCAGTCTGCAACACCTTTATTATGGTAACTGGTTGCACCTGTGAGTAAGGCTTGAGGTGGATCATCACCTGGGCTGTTGGCTGATAGGCTGTACTGGTTTGGTGAGGCTTTTTTGAAATATAGATATATGTAGGATCTGTGAAAGCTGCATCAGCTCTGACCTCGTCTGGTTTCCTACTAAATGCTTCCAAACGTGCCCAAAAAAATAAGTGATCACTCTAAAGCCTAGTTGATAGTATGAGATTGTGTATAACTGAGTTGTGAAACATGAAAAATAATTGTATGTAGTGAATATAGAGTGATAAAACACAGCCTGGGTGAGTGTGTGACATCCCTTAATTTCTGTCTATTTGAACAGAATCTGAATTTGAATCTGTCTAAGACAGCCTTTATAAGATTAATGTATTCTGTGGATAATAGAGCTGGCAACCTTGAGGGCTGGGCTGAGAGTTGCCACAATTCTCACTCATTTCCTCTGAAGGGCCAATTATGTCAAATAGAGGCATTATGACAGGCACTGAACTTGGACAAGGGAACAAACCCTTGCAACTCTGTCACTCACAACACTTCAGGTCATGCTACACCTCTTGGCAGGGGGGTCCATTGTGATTTCAGGTCAGGAAATGTGGCTGAAAAACTTGCAAAATGCACCCACTATTAAGTTTGCACTGAAATACACAAGAACATTTGTAGTATCTAATTTAAAAATTTTCCAAAAGATCACTGTGGGCTTCAGTTTTGCACTTTTGAATGTAATTTGTGGGTGTTTTAGTACGAGGGTACTGGTGGACACAGAGAACCGAAGGAAGTCACCTGAATACTGCTGTGTTATGTATGAAAGTGGGTGGCTGAGTGGAGATGAGGGGAGAAACAGAAAGAGGAGAAGAGAAAGAAAAAGAGAGACCGTTGTTGTCCTATGATGAAAGGCTTGATTGATTAGAGAGTGATGATTGCAGTAAATGGCCTGGAAGATGGCTCCATCTCTGTTTCCCGTTTCCCTCCATCTCTTACACTTTCTTCCCTCACTCGCTTTCTAACCCCCCCCGTGGCTCTATCTGCCTCACCCTCTTCCCGTTCTCCTCCTGGCTTCATCATGGCAACCCATCAATAGAGTGCCCCTCTCTCTCCTAATGGCACAGCTATTAGCACTAATGCATTTCCAACGTACAGCAGCTGCCACATCACGATCTGAATGAAAGGACATCTTCCTCCGATCTCCACAATCTCCGACCTGCCTTTCATCCAATCTCATGTCCAATGCGTTTCGCTACATGTCAACGCCTCTACGCGATGGTAGTCATCATCAGATGATAGGCTGACAGTAATGTAGCAGCTATAATATTGCTGATTATATTAGTCTTATAATAACAGTGGACACATAAAATCTTTTATTTTGTAAATTGTGCTACAAGCTCAATTTAGCAAAGATGCAAACTTGTTGACCTTGATAAAAAAAAGATGTCTGGCGTCATTTTAATTTTAATCAACCCACCCAAATAAACCACCTGAGATACACATATGTACATCATATGTTTTCAAAAGAGGAAATTCACAAAATTAACATGTGGCTTATGTGAAAATACATCTTTTGCATGTTTCTCATGTAATTTTGGAACATTTTCAATGTGATCATGTGATCCCAAAAACTACTAAAGGACATTTTCTGAGCTTGGACACAACAATATACCCCTGTGTTAATTATAACATGTCTATTCTTAGCCAACAGGTGCAGACCTGGACCGTCCTGGGCTGCCTGTGATGTCAGGCCCTGTGGATGTATGATTCATTTTATATGACTACAAAGGCACAAACATACTGTATAAGTGTCTTGTATGTTTTTAGATTAAGTATTAAACCTGAGTGTTGCAGAGTGTTATTGAAGCTAGTTGAGCAGAGGTTTGCAAAGTAGAAAAATGTAGCAATATGGGCACAAAACATGGAATATGTATGGATTAGGCTCTGCAGCATCAATGAACTCTGACAAAAAGAAAAAAAAA
>SSNP01000173.1:505454-611156 GCA_006937955.1 Pachypanchax playfairii | reverse complement strand
CCCGATGAGAATAAAAATGTTTCATGTAAACATGCCATTCAGATTACTTACACTCATTCAGATCAAAATTTCTTTCTCACTAGCTACGTTTACATGCGCCAAATTTCCCCAATCTGATCAAAATCTTGGTCGATCTGAATTCCCAAATCCCTGTTTACATGGACACTAACTGAAATGATCTGATCATGTCATGAGTACACATGCACCAAGCACTCAATCAGGTTAAATGAGTTGAGCATGCGCACAGCGAGTTGTCTTTCCGGGGGAAGAAAAAAAAGTAAACAAACTCCGTCCTTTCTGCATGTCTTTCCCGCCCCATCGTGTGCTTGATCTGACTCACGTTTTCCCCAATATGGACCTTCTGCAGGTGATTACCGTTATGTTTGGGTTTTTACTGGTCGCATTAACCAAGCTAGCGGCTGAATACATATTGCTACTGCTCCTCCGCCACAGGAGAGGAGAGCGGGATGACAGGATGAATGCACCAGCAGACCACTTCTGTTTACTTCCCGCCATGTTTTCTACTTGAGTCTGCGAAAGCGGAAAGACGTCACGCTGAAGTTGTACGCATGCGCAGTGGGCTCTTTTCACCCTTTCTTTCCGAATGGGTGTGTACATGCACGTCTATCCGAATGACGTCTTTTTTATCCGATTGGGCGTTTATTCCGATTAAATGTGCCCATGTAAACGTAGCTATTGAGACGGGTGTGTTATGCTGATAGTTAATCTGATCGCTGCACATGTAAACACTTCTTCCGAATGTGGGTCACGTCTGTTACAGTCATGTTACACATGTTACAGTCTGCGTTGACGTATCTTACGTTGGCGTTTACAGACGATGGATGAAAATACGGCTTGTCATTTTCGGACACAAATGCAACGGAGGTTTAGATGTAAAAATGTTTCCAGAAAAAGTATCTGAAGATGATCCTACTGCTCCACTTTAACCGAACGCAGCCATGTTTGTTTACAACGGAGGTCTGCTGCTTCTTCTTCTATGGCCGTTTCCAGTATTTCAAATAGTTTTGCGCATGTCAAAAGGAGCAAACCCGATCAATCGTGTGGCGCATGTAAACGCTTGTCATAATCGGATAGATGTGTTTAGGGCCCATAAACACGGTCAAATTCCAATCCGAACAGTGATCGGATTAAAGACATTTTGCAAATGTAGACACAGTTACTGTCAACTGGCAAACATCCTGTTTATCACATTGCCCAAGGAAATGCTTCCTGGTTAAAGTACATCCCAAAAACTGCATTTGGGAACTTATTGATCAATGCAAGACCTGAAAGTGTTTAAAGGATTCGTGAATGATTAGGAATTGGCTCCCTGTCGATGCTCATTGTATATAATTATATATTATATATATCATATATATTACTATAGTAATATCTTATTTCTCAGGTGTTTTTTTTTTTTTTTTTGCATTTTCAGTTAAGAAATGAAGACATACCATATTTGGCCTAAAGCTTTAACTTTTGTCCCATTGTGCCTGCCAGGTAGGACTCTGCTTCCAAATATATGGTCAAATGTCACAGATGGATGGACGCCTGACCTTGAGAACACTTTAACACTTCACTGTCTACAAAACACACCATTTTATTACAACTGATTTAAAACCCTCAACGACAATCTCAGCATTTGTTATGATCAACATTTAGCCATCCGTAACGTAAAGCAGTCAGCACAGTCTGACACAGGCATCGCAGTTATTCCAATATGCTGCTGAAAGGTGTACATGAGTAGGAAATAACAGCTGTGATGGCAGCCGCTATGAGGAACAGGCGTGTTGTTGAGTTTATATGATGTCACCAGTTTGGCTGGGGCGAGCAGATCGGCTGGTCCAAATTCTAGAGCCATTAATAAACACATATCATTAAATACCTGCTTCGCTTTTCCAGTCTTCGCCAAAATATATGCAAACACACATGCATGCACGCACTCACACTATATCAAAAAAGACGTCTCCCATGCATAAACACCTTTTCTCTCCATTTGACAGACTTCTCCACCCGCTAGTTTAAGATGCAACACATTTCTCCTAATATGCCCAAAGAGCACGAAGCACTAATCTAATTAGAGTGTCAGTCAGCAGAGTGTTCAGCCAAAGAGAAATTAGGAAAGCACAAAATCTACAAACAGGGAAAAAAAATAAAATCTTCTTGCAAGGATGTGGCATATCTAACCGCCCCACCGAATCCTCCCCTCACCACCCACCACCACCTTTTTGTGATATTTTTTTAATGGGCTCACCGTTGCCCCTGCTGAGATTCATTACCTGGCCTAATTATAAAGGCAAATGAAATCAGCTCAATACATTATTAATAGAGGAGCACTATTGGGATTCATTTGCAGTATTTTGCATCAGTATGGTATACTCTGGCTGTTTTCTTGCCCGATTAAACACACATACAGATAAGAAAAGGGTTTATGAGGGTGGTATAGATGGTGAGGATGAGTACAAAGCCAAGGAGTGGACAGAAAAACTTTGAAGGGAAAAAGGACAGAGTAGAAAAAGGATTTCAGTGAGGGAGGGGTGGATTAAAAGAGAGTCCTGGCTTTTCCACTTGAGGGGCTATTGATGCTATATTGGATGCAGCTACTTATGAACAGGTGTGCTGTGTGTGGGGACTGTGACCCCGGCTCCACTTCCTGCATGGCTACACATCCGATTGAGGTGCACTGAAGCTGGGCAGAGAGAGGCAGACATCAACCCCCCTCAGGCCTAAAACGAAGGGACAAGCACACCGCATCTCCCTTCCCTCCAACCCAGTAAGGTAAGAGAGAGGGATGCGGCTACGGCCGCCGCAAGAATACAACTTCAGAGTGTAAGCAACCGTGAATAAAAATGGACTTTACGTAGAAGTAGGGCTTATAATTATTTGCTTTTAAATCAGTTAAAGCCTTTTCTCAAATATCCCCCAGGAGGCAGGAGGTTAAAAATCCATTTGTGGGAAGTGTACCATGACAGTGAGCTTGTCTCCCTGGAGACAGAGTATATCACAGCTGGGAAAGAATGTCCCATGTATATACATCTAATTTTTATATTTATGTACACACTTTGTGTATCAGTTTCAATAGCTAAAATTTTCAGTCAATTTAACATTAAAAATCAATTTGAAAAAATGTATTTGTGGAATGCTAAAACAAATTCTTGAGTTTTAATCATAGTTTCAACAAAATTTTGACCCCATGCAATACTATCCATGAAAACAGGTCATGGTCTCAGATGGTGTGGTAACAGCCTTCCTGCTGCAGAAAAATGATCTCAGTGCAGTTTTCCACAGTCATCCACCTGGGACCAGCACTTTTTTAATAGTTTACTAGTAGTCGACTGGTTAAAGGAGATTAACAGGACCTTCTTGTCAAATTAAACAGATTTCCTCACATTGGCTTATTTACATAACTCAATATATGTTTGAGTTATTGTCAACAAGATTGAACTATAATCAGTCTGTTAAAGGGACTTAAGGCAACTTTAGAAAATCTGACTCAGTGCTGCCGCGACAGGCGCTGTGGCTAACTGCAGCCACCAGCCAAGCCGGCACGGGAGCGCGCACAGACACTTTACAGACTGTTCGTCTTCACAGCACTGCACCGGGGAGGCTAACATACTTCACGTCAGGTCTCTCCACTCTGTTATTTGATTTGATCTCATCATTTTCATACTGTATCAGGCTCTAAACACGACCTATAATGTTTTCTCACCTGGTCACAAGGAAATGAACCATGTCAGCATCCGTTTTCACTCCCAAATGCAGCTGAAGTTCCCTCCATGAACCGAACGCATATCCAATATTTATGCGGGTGCCTGCCCGGCTTCGGTCATATTTTTTTTAAACTCACGAGATGCCGCTGATAAAGTCTGTTTTTTCTTCGTGGTGCCACTTTTTTGGGGGGTGAGAGTGGATGCAGGTCGTTTGCTGGCTGCAGAAACATCCATAAGTATACCTTCAGTGTTTGAATCCAAGTCCACGGCGGCCATGTACTTCCTGTTCAAGAGCTGTCGGCAACGCGCATGCAGCGTCAATTTACGTCACATCACTACAACTGCGCGGGAAATTCGGACGTCGAACTGCAGCGCATTATGTAGCACACAGCGTTTCCAAGGCAACAGACATATATGCGGCTGGCCTCGTTATTTTGGGTTTTTAATGCTTCATGACCCATTAGCATTGAATAAACTGGAAATGCATGTGTAGTTTTTCACAAATCTTGCCTTAAGTCCCTTTAAGAAAATATTGTTCCAAAAACCTAAATTTAAGCACCTTATAGAAAACAACACATTTATTGTGTAATATCTGTGTAACCGAAGATAAAACAGCTCCAAAAGTTATTTAGCAGATCCTGGTGTGGTTCTTCAAGACTAGTGTTTACATCATCGGTCTCCACAAATGTTTATTCTTTTAATGGCTTATTTCAAATAAACTAGGACTCATTTTAAACAATTTGAGACACGCAGCCGTCCACACCTTAAGGGTGGGTTTAGGATTATGATTCATTCTTCATGAGATTGCAAGAATCTAGACATCAGAGGTTTAAAAAAACCACAAATTCAAAGGGTTTAAAAGTTTCTTGACTACACACTCGTATTTAACGGTTCCCAAAACTGAAAAAGGTAACTTTAACAATGCAATGTACTTTTATAAATAGTGTGAGTTAAATGATTAGAGTTGTTTTGTACTCATTGTTATAGTCTCTGTGATGCTGATCACATTGTCATCAAACACTAATAAATAATTTTGGTGGGAAGGTTAAAGGGAATTAACTGGTTGTGTTACATCAGTTTTTTTTCCCAGTTAAAGAAGTAATAAGAGCAAACATAGAATTCATCCTGGGAAAGAGGAAGAGAAGTGCGTGTCCTACTTTACCGTCACACCGTCCTGCCATATGTGCTCCTTCTGAAGCTGTTCGGCCTCTCTCACCAGTTTCTACAAGAAAACACAAAAACAACACAGTTAGAAGGATTTGTGGTCAAACCTGTTCAATTTGTGATACATTTTCAGAAGATTAAAAAAAAAAAATCAGGTTTTCTTGTTATATGTCATATTATTAATAAATTCACTAAAAAGATGCACCATTATACAACTTCTAAGCACATTTTACAAATAATATTCCTTTTTTCATGCTTTTCTATTCTGATACAGACTGATCAACTAGTTTCATCTGTTTTTATATGAGAGCAGATGGATTGGGTTCTGGTTCACAGTTTTATCCTGCGCTTTTAACACTACACAATAACGTTTTCATCAAATCTGCTTTATTTATCCAACACCCTTTACCATGATGTAGCTTTGGCATCTCCCTAAGGAAAATTACTAAATAAGACCTTTTCATGAAATGGGAAGTCAGCCAAGCAGCAAACATCTTGGGCCTTTGGACTTTTTCTCCTTCTCTACAGCAGATCCCTCCCCCCCTCCCCATCTTGTGCTTCATTATCTAGGTTTCAACAGACCTCTAGGGGGCGATGTTATTTTTGTCCCAGATTAGTGAGATTGGCCACAAATTCCCAAGGCTGTGGAATTACTAACCGTGTTTAGACCCCCTCGCTACTGTGAGAACTCATTCATATGTAGAGCTACAGTGAAGAAGTCTGTCAGCTGCTATTAGAGATGTTTTATTAATACACTAAAAACAAGACAAACTCTCATTATAATAGAGACTGTAATTTCTACCCCCGCCCACCTAATCTGAGCAGTCCTGCACCTAGACAATACTCATGTGTGATATGATATGTTTCTACATTGTAAATACATTTGACAGTATCAAGTATAAATTATTCATTATAGATTATTAAATATAGATTATTTCCACTCATGCAACGTTATTTATTCAATTGAGTCATCCTGGGACACAATAAGGAGAAAAAAAAAAAAAAAAATATATATATATATATACACACACATATTTGGGTGGTTGCTAAGATCGCTTTCAAACTGGATAAAGACTTTGTAAAAAGGACATCAACCACAAAAGGAACGTTCTTTGCAGGGTCTTGGCGAGGTATTGAGAAGGTCATATGTTCCCAGTTAAATGTTATAGAGCATGATACGTATGTCCATGAAAGTTTTGAGCATGCTTGAAACGATTGTAGCAATGTTGTAGAGGTTTGTCATCATTGTGGAAGCATATCTTGGTCCCGGGGGAAGAGTAGTGGCTGTGTATCCATAATTTAGGGCCCACATGCACCAAAGTGACTTTGCAGTGGAGAATTTGAATAAGGTGTGAACACGCTGGCCTCTTCCTGAGGCTACAACCCTATTATATGTTAGCATTGAGCTAGTGTGGTACCACCTTCTAAGGTAAAGTTTCAACCTAATAAGGTCTAAAGGAGTCATCTCAGTGAAGGACCCCAGGAAGTGATATTATAATGAGCATGGTAAGGGAATGGAAGAGAGTCTCAAAGCTGTAGAAACAGCAGGGAAAGACCTCTTTGATCAAAAGTAAAGGGGGTCTTAAGAGCAGTAAACACAGTGGTAATCTTTCAGTAAAACAGCATTTTATATAATTTGGATCAAAGCAGCCAGAAAATAATCTCTCGGTTTGTTAGCTAAAATGCATGTTCCTTTAGAGGATGTAAAATAAACTGCTTGATATTATTCACAAGCTATCTATAATCTGACAAAACCTTTCATCTCTTTAGCAGCCTTTTTTGGGTGATTTAATCTCTCCCTACTTTGTCTCTTCTGAAAATCAATTTCTCTCCAATTGAGAGGCCAACACAGATTATTATTTTTGTTGTTTTCACTGCCATGTTTCTCCAGTGGTTTCTCTCAAGGTATTCTTCGACTACCACTTCCCCTGCCTTGCTACAGCCCACCATTTCTCAGGAATCTTGTCATTTTCCTCAAGGCTTAATACAATCCCGCCTGCTCCAAAATCGCCATGCGTCTTCGTGTGTCGTTACTTCCTCTATGTTGGCCCAAATGGATTGGCAAGACAAACAGCCAATGAATCAGAGTGAGAGATGTGGGACGGAGAGGGGCAGGGATATATCATCCAAACTGGTGGCTGGAGCCCAAGAAGCTTACGCACAGTGGTGGATGAGCATGGTGAGATCAGCACAGAACAGAACAGATAAGCTCAGTACAGGCCCACACAACACAGAAAATCCCACCACAGACTACAGACACACCCAAAGAGTCAACAACATAAACATCAATGTTGCACCATTTGTCACAAAGCCAACATGCAAAGTCAAGAACCACATGCACAATCTGTAATGGACAGTTTGATGTAAGGTGATGCAGACGAAAACGCCACAGTGAAATTTGTCATGTATGTTGATGTTGTACATTAATTGCAAAAGTATAAATATACAAAGAGTCCAAAAGCCAGAACAGAAGCTACAACACAATATCTTCAGTATAGTCAAAGGATGTATTTTGGCTGCTCTCTGTAAGCTCACAGAGCAAGAAGTCAGCAGAAAAAAACAACAACATAACAAAAAGCTCAGCATGATACAATTGGGATCTTTAATATTCATAACTGTTGGGTTTGTTCTGTTCCAAAGGGGAGCAGTTTAATCACTCAAAGTCATGTTATTTCTAAGGGAATGACAGCACACCAGGGACAAACGGCGTCATGCTGTGGTGAGCTCCAACTCGACGCTGGTCCGCCTCTCTGATTGCTGCAGCCTGTTAGGCCCCCTTCACTGAGCATTAACTTAAAGGGCACTCCACACACCACACTGTCGTCTGTGTGATCTGCAGGGACTCTCCAAAACAACCCTACAATGTGGGTGTTTGAGTGAGAGGGCACTTGAGAAAACGTGACACACACTGTACATGTGATTGCAGCGTTGAATAAAACACTCGACACGTTCCAAATGAACCCCATTCGCTCAGTCGCTGGGAATGCTCGAGTCACCTTGGGCACCAAAAGACTGTGAAATGACTCTGCCGGGGTCACTTAGCCTTCTCAGAGTGTCTAATGCAGCAAGGAAAGACCTCCGGTGAATTTTGCAGTGATTGGTTGCTGTGAACAATGACAACAGCTGGTTGAAACACTCGAAAAAAATCTACATTTTCCCTATATGAATAAACAGATATTAGATTTTCTTTTATCTACTGTTTAGAAAGAGTTGCAAAATGTTTGGTGTGACACTCAAGTCACTCAAATCAGTTCAGAGGGCTGTAGTAGTGCAGGTTAATGAAATGTCATGTAGTATTTCATCCATTAGGTGGCAGCAGACAGAACATCAGCAGCAGCAGCAGGAGCCTGTCAGAGTGAGAGCAGTCTGCTTTAAGCTCTTCATTCTGTCTTCTCCACTCGGCCGGGATTAAGGCCAATCATAGAAATCACTGAGTCAGAACCGTCCCACAATAACAGATGGAGGGACTTTCCACTCCAGAATTTTAAAACATCACAGACAAACTCCCTCTCACTTCGCCTCGCACCCTCGCCGCCACCATCCCCCGGCGCCGCCACCATTCTTTTTATCTCCCCTCTTCGCCCGCCTGTTTTATCCTGCCATCATGCCCGCTCTCCATTTCTCTCCATCTGTCTCAGTTTACTGCCCTCAAACTTTCTGCCTCTTTTAATGCCATATTAATTCCAGCAACATAGTTACAAGTCAACTTCAAAACAGTTTAACTCTGAGTGCAGAGCTTGTCTGTAATAAATGATGGCATTGAAAGAAACTTGGAAACTTTTTGGGGAAAAAGTTGTTTTTACTGCCTGAACTAATAAGTAGCAGAATGACCAGACACAATGGAGTATTGTGGATATAAATAATAAGAATCGATGCTCCTCTTTAGGGTCACTTAACAATGTGAGAGTCCATAATTAGGCAAAATAATGACCCTTAAATCCAGGCCCCTGGTTGCTTCATTTAAGCACATGGGTATTGTAGTCCTTATTAGCTAACTCTAACAGAGGATCTGCAGGGGTGGATGGGAGACCACGTCTTTGTTCTGAGATCCAGAGCACCCCGAGGCAGGCCCGTTTGCAAGTGCTGTGCGTGTAGTGCCATTGTAGCATGTGCTCAGATAATCCCCGCCTTTGTTTCCGTTTCATAATCTCCCACCACCACAACGGAAACGATAACACTTTCTTTTGCATTTTTCTCCCCACTCTTCATAGCACATTCCCTACACTTTGCTTTTTCTAAAGGATGCTGCTGGATCTGGAGTGTGCAAGCTGTCACCTACTCACACGGCAGCAGCAGCTACTCACCAGCTTTTCAAAATCAAACACTAGCTTTTCCATGGCTCAACGCAGAACCTGACGATACACCATATTTCTACAGAAGACTGCCAGCATTGTTCTGAAGCCTCTGTGAAGATCACTGAGACAAAAAAGGCAGCTGTCTTTACTTTGGAACAATGCAAAGATAGCAATGCAGCAGCTAAACTCATTCATAATGAATCTTCAGCGTTTAACAGGAAATAATTGACCTTGATCAGAAGCTCTAATGTACTCATCAGCCTCTTTTTAAAGTTTATTACATTAGAAGCTAAGTCAAAGAAGCGACTGAGCTAATATAATATTTTACTGACTGCTGACATTTCTCCATAAAACAGAATACTCCATCTACATAACTTCAAGCGCTTATGCCGAATTATGCAGAATCAAAAGGTCAGGATGCACAGATGCTGCACAGATTTCAAACAAGCACCTAGACCTGCAGTTTATTCCGCAGGTAGAAGGATTCCTGCATGCATCAGGCCTGTAGGGGGCCTAGGGTGAACATGTGTTGAAACGGGCAGGGTCAGCTCAGTGAATCTGGCTGCTTTGACTCACTGTTCATTGTTTGACACACAGTCACGGATATGCACTGCGTTTTTGTTTTCCGTAGCTGGTATTAACCAGCTGATAAAAAAAAAAAAGAGAGTAAGAGAAGAAGGAAGCTTAAAAGTGACATTTACATGAGAATAAATAACATTTTGTCATGCTTCTGCAGCAGCACAGAGAAGGAGTCAAAAAGAGAAAATTGCATACGCACTGTCTGAAGCTGGTGACAAATAAAAAGGAAGGGGAAAAATTCATTCCACTTGAAGGAAACTGAGCAAATAACCTCTTTCTTTGGCAATGCATCTGTGAACAGATGTGTGTGTGAATGCATGCATGTTTTGTCCACTTCCTCTGAAGGCTGAGTTGGGAGGAGTCGAGTGAAGTGAGAGTGATTAATCCAAGTGTTGTTTTGACAAAACAGCATAACAGGACTCAAGGCAGCAAATCTGTAATTTGGGTCATAAACTGACTAAAAAAGAAAAAAGATCCAGATTTTTTTAATATATGTAGTAAATGAAAATACACCCCCTAAAAATATGGAATTAAATGATTATTTACATCCACATGCTGGTCAAATATCAACAGTACAGATTCAGAAAGTACATATATGCATATTGTTTTATTAGATATTGAGCCAAAAGAAAAACAAACTTTTAACTAATTAACGTGAAATCAATTATACACACATTTGTTTTCCACCAGCTCGTTTTTTGGGCCGTTAAATAAGAGCTGTTTTCACTTCAGCTCTCAGATGGAGGAAGTTTAATGACACTTAAATTGGTTGCATTTCCATGTATATTTTTGTTTCATTTAATAATTGAAAAAAATGCATGAAAATAAAAAATAAAACAGAATGAGAGTTTAAGCAAAAAGACATTTACTCAGAAGAATTTGATGTTTTTTTTTTAGTTTTAGGTTTTGTGATTTTTCTTATATAAAGTCTGACCAAAATTATCTCGGTCCATCAGTTTAGTGCCCTGTCATTTCACCTCACCTCCACACAGCAACCCCTGCAGTTCAAGGGCAAACGCTTTTATTTTTTTTTCTGTCAGTTTTTGCCCTTTACTTCAATCAGCTTCCCTCTTACTTGAAGATTGTTGATAGTTTAATGAAAGCAGTTCACATGCAGGGCTTGCGAGGGCAGCTGTTATTCAGTTAAAAGGTCGAGAAGCGTTAACGTGGAGATATTTTGCGACGCTTTGCAGATTTCCTTTGCTGCTACGACGAGAAAGAACGTGGAGTCTCAGTTTGACGAAACCATTGTCAAATTGTCAGAGAGCCCAGAGACAGCAAATGGTGTTTGACAAAGTGTATCACTTCCAGTGTGTGGCCAGTCAATCGTACAGGTTTTCACACACATAAGCGCACAACTTTAATCATATTCAAACACGTGCACACTTTCACGTGCACCCTATTGAGTATTCCAGTAGACATAAGAGAGGAAAAACATGCAGACACGGCCGTCTCTCAGAGCAATTACAGCAGATTGAAACCAAATTAAATTTGAAGCCTAGAGCAACAGCAGCGACTGAACGCCCATGACAGATATGACAGGGGAGGAAGGGGAGTGCTGTGGGACCAAAAGTGGAGGGAATGATGGAGAGAGAGAGGCAGGTGTGGGTCACACAGGGAGAGAGAGATCTTCTCAGACAGATGAGAAAACGTAGGCAGAAATAGGGCAAAGAGCTGCTCCCATGTATGAATATCAGGAACAGAGTCTTCCGAAGATTTAACAGACCATATGGACGGTTTAAAGTGTATTTTATGTGTCGCCGCAGACGCTTTTGTAAGCGTACCATATGTTTTTGGTCCAACCTTTAGGGCTGCCAGTAGTTTACAATTACACTGGTTTGCTTCATTGCAGAATAAAACAAACTTGGAGATTTAAAGGTCTGATCTTGATTTCAACACGTTTTGTTGCATTTATCATTCTAACGTCTACAGCTGGAGGCTTGGCTTTTCAAACACTGTTTTTAATTCAACACATGACTAAATTCACTCTTTCCAAATTGCTGCTATCCTTTTTATTGCTACCCACTGGCTTATGTTGCAGCTACCTTCTCTTGGTGATCAAAGCAATTGTAGTAATAAAGACAAAAACTGTTAAACATGAATATCTTCAACATAAAAAAAGAAAAAAGATGATTGTTTACACGAGAAGCACAGCTGAAAATATTTTTTAAAAATCAAACCGCATATAAAAACACATAAATGTAAGTTATCTGCCTAAATCTACATATCTACGTGACATAAAATACACTACAAAACAGGTGCACGAAAGAAACAACATTGGACAACCTCAAAAAAAAGAATGGTTTTGCAGGTGAAGGCCAAAGATGTTGTTTTGCCTCTGACTTTTTTCTTAAATGCTTTTTAGGAGTTTTGGATTTAACTCAGGTCACTCTGACTCTAGGAGGATGGCACCCAGATGCTGTACCTCCCACCACAGACTCAAGAGCATCGTGGGGATTCCAGGAGGCAGACAGTTATTCTAGGAGAGTTGGACAGGGCCGTCAAAGGTCCTTAAACCATCAGCTGGACTAAGGAACAGAATGAGCAGTGCAAGGGCCCTATAAAGTGACCTCCAGCAGACCATTAGTATAAACGTTTCTGCCCAAACCATTAGAAACAGACTTTTCCTGAGCATGGGCTGAGGGCTAGATGTTCTCTAGGGGGCTCTCCGTTCACTGCTCAGCACTGTAGAGCTCAACTGGAATTTGCCAGAGAATTGGCATGTCTGACACACTGTGCTTTTCACTGATGGTTCACTCTGAGCTCATATGACAGACATGGAGGTTTCTGGAGAAGCTGCGGTGAACGTTATAGTGCCTGCAACATTGTACAACATGAGTGGTTTGGTGGTGGTCAGCGTTGGCTTGAGGAGGCATGTCCATGGACAGATGCACAGACCTGTGGAGGAAAAAACAATCGCTTTAGGTATCGGGATGAAATCCTTAGACCCATTTTTCGATCCTTCACTGATGCAGTAAGCTCTGGGTTCTTACTGGTGCAGGATGATGCCTCGTGTGGTAAGAGTATGCAGGCATGAAGGAATTGATACTATTGACTGGCCTCCATATGCACCTGACCTCACATCTCTGGGACATCATCTTTAGGTCCATGTACGCTGATAATGAAGTGGCATCCTCTTGCTCCAAACACTGAAATCGGATGTGTATTAAACGTGGTCCTGTAACATTTTCAAGCAGTCTACATATAATGAAGTGAAATGGTGTTTCAGGATCCAGGTGACTCCACGGAACAACATCCTCATTCGATCGAAGACGACTTTCCAACATTTCCTCACCACTGTCATCACAGCCTCATGACTTAGCTCTGAGGAAAACATACTCTCAGGTTAAACAATGAGCTTCTGTCTTTCTTTCTGAATGGAAAGATGCAGCAAGTCCAGCTTCCAAAGACATAAAACTTTGTTAGTTGAAACCCTCCTTCCCTTCTTCATCGCTATAACTTAACTGTACACCTGTGTATTTACTTATAATAAAAAGGTATGCAAGTAGTGAAAATCTAAATCCATCTTGTAGCAGTATATTTTCTTCATTGTCATCTCACTGAAAAATGACACTGTAAGAGCAGAAATCTGTGAATCATTGAGCAATCATTAATATGCCTAAAACAAGCATACGTAGTCCATTAGCTCAGTGTCCAGTCCACCAAAATGAACCACTTATCCATTTTTACTATTCTAGTCAAATAGGACAGAATTAGTTTTGGTGTCTTTCTAATATCTGATGTTATCATCTGCCTTGGTGAACAATTAATCCTCCATACCACATCTCATCTTGACTCTAACTGAGCTTCATTTCGGTTCTTTCTCTTTTGCTTATCAAATTCTCACATTTTTCCCAAAAGATATCTCATTACAGGGATGAAGTTAAGTGACCTGCTATTGTAATACCTGCAGTCTACCTCAGAGTCTTTTCGGAATCACTATATATTGATGTTTAAGTGTTAAATCGCATGTGGATTTCAACACTACACTTTCCCCCTTATTTTTCTTTAGGTTCGATGTGTTTAGAAATCAGACCCGAACATAAAATTTCTCATCAGCAACAATATTATTAGATGGATGTATAATCAGGTTTAGACTGCAGGGACACAATAATGACATTTGAAATGTTAATCTGCAGCTTTTCCAGTCAGTAATAATAAATGAAGGACTTTGTCATGACATATTTTCCATGTTAATTCAAATACCATCCCGGTAACAATGTAAATGTCGGCTCAGTCTGCCTCATCTTCATGCAGTTTACACTCCACAGTCATTGAGAGACAGTTTATTTAATATTTAGCAAAATTATGATAAAAAACAAAATGAAGTAAGACGCAAATTATACAGCTATTTTGTTTAAAAACACATCAACAAATGTATATATACAAAAGAGTGTTATAATTTTATTTATTTATTTATGTATTATTTGCCCAATCCAGCCTCTGCAATTTATTGTATTTTAACTTTAGAGAAATTTGGTTTATTGCATCAGACCTTTTAATTAAAGACGTTTTGTATCATGTTCAGAGTCAAACAGGGAAATAGGTGACTGTTCCACTCAAAGCTTATATAAAATCAATACATAACATAAGTCACAGGAAAAGTAAATGCTTCTGAACAGCTGTTATATTTTGACATTTCTGAGTCCCAACACACACAAAAAATACCTCACATGCTGACGCTGCTATTAGTTCTAACTTCCCGCCTCAGTAACTCATAAATGCACTGAAGCTACACTAATTAGGAAAAAACTTCTTGAAAAGTTTCACAAGAGTTTGAGGACTTAAACTCATTTTCTATCATAATTTCATACATTGAATCAATTTTTTTAGACTTTTCAGTGGATTTTTCTGCCTGTTTTTCACATCTAGATAGAAACATTCAATGTAAATGAAATTTGGTTCTTTTCATTATCTTGTGATTATTTTGTAATAATGCATTTCCATTTAGAGTGAATAGAAAAGGCTATGAGTACCTTGCTCCTGAGCTACATGGATACAAGCTGTGCATGCAACATACAGTCTGTAATTATATAGATACTCACGTAAACTTAGTTGTGTTTATACCAAACCGTATTCATTCTGGATTGACTGTCATGCTCAAAAACACATTAAAACAGATCAATATAGACTTTGTGTTCCAGGTCCAGATCTCATCATGTAGGCATGACTGACTGGAAATGACCAATCAAGTGAGGGTCACTGAGCAGCACTGACGTGCAAATGGTTGAAATTGCGCGAGTGTTGAATTTCTCGCACACTGATGTTTTGACGCTATTTTTTGAGCATATGAAGGATATCTTTGGGTTTTAAACTAAAGCTTTAACAAGATAAAAATTTGTCCACCTCTTAAAGGGACTGTATCATGCTATTTTACAGTTTTCAACGTCTGGGATCGGCACATATATGATAAAACCTTATTGTTTGAGTTATATTCACTTCATTTGTCTTGAAATATAACTTATATTCTCAAGTTATTCTGTGACCAGGAAGTAAAACGCTCGGTTTACCTAAAACCTGCCTCCCAAATGTGAGTGCGATTGGGCTGTTTAGAAACACTAAATAAACTTCTGTAACTCTCGCAACCAAATGCACATTTTCGACGAGAAATTTTTAGAATGAAATACAACGAAATGGAGGTGCTAATTTGTCAGAGGACGCTCGGTGGCGAGGAGCGTCTGGAGGGAAGAACGGTCCACTCGCGACTGGATGCGATCCGACCCGGGAGATGACACCAAGACTGGGATCGGACGGGTGAAGTGAGACCGCAACTGTACTCGCTGACTGTGAGACCAGCAGCCGAGAGCGGGGCGGACTGAGAGAGAGATCGACCGGGACAAGTTTGAAGAAAAGGCTGGATTACTGAGGCAGATAAACTGCAGCACGGAGGCTAACAGGACCTCGTGGTAAACAGGACGTATGACTGAGCGCTGGCAGGGTGAGTGACTGTGTCTTTTATCCGGTGGTGGGACGGGCTGCGGTGACGTGGAGCTCAGCTGTAAAGCTGGAGTCATACTGACATGTGATTAGCAGGGTCGAGTTGATAAGTCTTGATTAGCAGCTCATGCTAATAAAGAGCAGCAGGTAGTTGAAGTGTGGGAACTCTGCAGGTTAGACATCTGCCGTGATGAGCTCCTGACAAATTGTTTCAGACTCTCGCAGCTCGCCTCATACCTGAGAAAAAAGGGGGAGTGTTTTTTTACTACAGGGGCAGCAGGGATTGGTCAGGAACTTCCTGATACGACACCGTGACGTAACGGGGTTCAAATTCAGCCGATTTACATGAGCGAGTAAAGCAGCTGCTCAGAGCGCAGGTTTCAGGAGGATTACTCAGGAATGCACCAATTCAGCCAAAAACCACTCTGGAGGTCTTTTAAATAAAGAAATAACATCACAACATCGTTAAAAGCTCCAAAAAGTTAATTTTTCATGATACAGGACCTTTAAATAAAATGATTGTGAAAAGTGTTACAAAGTAATTTATCAAAAATAAAAATAGTTTATCTTAGGAACTTAAACAGTAAACAGTTTTAAAGCATTAATATCTTTGTCAATTTATTTTTTCATATTTATTACAATTTATTCAAAAACAATATGGACGTTCTAAACTTTATTAACTATGAAGAACACAAGCCATAATCAAGAATCAAATTCAAATATGAACTAATCTGCAAAATGAGGTGATTGAGGTAAAATGAATACAGAATTTCCAACTCATATTAGTTTAAAATACCATTAGCTGAGCTGAACAGCTAACTAATTAAAAAAAAAAGTAAATTTAGTGAAAAGCAACAAATGTCAACACTTAATGGAACCAAATGTTTATTTTATATTTGTAGAATTAAATTTAAAACTAGCTGCTGATGACCTGGACTCACGCTTTGTCTAACAAAATTTAAAAAAATAATCATTGACAATCTTTTTCTAAGTAAACAAACTAATGTAGTATTTTTCGATGTTGGCAGATATAAATTAATAAAAGAAGCCTCTTATAGAGTGACCGTTTTACTGAAGGTCAAAGAATGAACCCTAAAATAAAGCAAGAATAAATTCTTTCTTCTGACAAACTCACAGAAAAAAATTATGTATCGAGTCACATTGTTCTAAGATTACACAAGGTGGCCTCTTACGTCTGTTTAAGTCAATTTATAAGCTTTTAAGCCTTAAGACATTTAAGGCATTTTAAGCATCTCCTTTCCCATGTGGTTTACTGCACTCCTTTTACCTTAGCAATACATTTTTAAGTAGCAGCTATAATAAATAAAAAGGTAAATCTGGAATATCTCAAATTACAGACATACCCACAGATCAAAGAAGAAAAGGGTGGGGGAATGAGAGAAGGCAAAGGAAAATGTGATGGAGGAAGGGAGGGGGCGACAGGTAGACAGCGGTGACGCAGTTTAACCTTGACAGAGAGGATCTTCTGACAAGCATCTGCCTCCTGTAATAATTTAGAAATAATCTCCATCTACAAAGGCCCAGCAGTCTGGTGAGGTAAACGCTCTGTGCCTGATCGATCACTCAGATTCAGACAGCTGCCGGTCTCAGTGTGCACAGGCCTGACATCGATCTTAGGCCTCCTCCCTCTCTCTGTCATACAGAGAGAAGAATGATGGAAAGGAAGAATGTGTCGAGCTGAGAGAAATGAACAGGCACACGGATTTAAAAGTTGTTTTTTTTTAGAACAATGGCACTAATAAAACCCAGTAAAATCAAAAGAAAATTCCACAAACAACTGAGGAATATTAAACCAAGTCCAGGCCCTTGTGCTGCCGTCCCATGATGCTTTGCTTCGCGGAAAATATCGTCTACCGGACAGCAGAAAATCCTTTTTGTCGAAAGCTTTTTGAAAACGCAAGCGGGTGGTCACCCAGTTTCATAAAAGAAGAATATACACTAGCACACATGGGCACAAACCATCAACACATCCAATTACTACTTAGCGTTGTGACAGCATTAACTGCCACTGTGCATGTGGCCCCTAGCAATTAATTGACTTTTAAATAGTCTGCCATTAGCACCAATTTAAATGAATAGATGTACTCCTTCGCCTTTACTCAGCACACTGGCTGCCTGTAGGAAGCGGAACCACTGAGTCATCTGAAAAGGTAGTATAACAAGTGGGAGTTTAAAACAGTGTGACGAAAAGAAGAGAGAGAGAGACGCTTCTAAAATGTGTCATTATCATGCATGTACAGCCCCTTATGGTAGTATCAGCAATACAATGAACATTCCCATTAGCTAACAGAACATTTACATAAACAACAGCGTGGGAGGTCAAACGTACGTTTTAGAAAATTGTCTTTATTTTCTAATATGAATGAAATGGTCAATTTTTACATCCAAAAGGATGGAGAAACTGGGCTCCTTTACGCAAATCTATTAATGTGACGTTTCTTCAGATGAACCAAACCATTAAGGGATGCCATCTTAAAATCCCCATAATTCATCTATATAACATACTCGCTTGAATTTCAAATAGAAAAAATCATTTGAAATCATCTTCAAGGTCCCAATATGTTAAAAAGAAAATGAACAAAAAGACCAAAAAGAACAGATACAGCATGAATGGTGGAATTTGAACTTTTCTTTTCTAATTAATCACCTGTAAATGAGAGAAAAAAAGATCAGGACCATGTTTGGACTATAAATGCATTAAGTTTAATGACACATAAAAATCTAATTTTAGAGTCCTCATTTAAATCTTTCTGAGCTAAAGTAGTCTGTGTCCAGAAAAGTTTGTATTTTGGGAGTAAAGACTTTAAATCCCCCCTTTACAAGCATGTTTCAGGCCTCAATCCCACTGTATTTTAATAAATAAGTGTCTGTTTTCTATAAAATGTACAGCCACTGGACTGGATAATACAGGAATTCTTATAACACTGGAAGGCTGAAGGGATTTTACATAATGTAGATATTACCTTTGCGAACGCCCAATCTAAATATCTATTTACTGTGAAAATGGAAGAATCAGTGTTAAACATCTCTTTCAGGTGTTTCACGATGTGCACTGCCACCCGTGAGACTAAACGCACACCACAGAGTGTGTAATGTATTGTATAGCTATAAATCTAACACTATAGGAAGAGGAGGGTCAAACAGCGGGGGGCTTACTGTGATAAGCTGAACCTTAGCTTGTAAGTTAGTAATCAATGATAGGGATTAATGTGTTTTAAAAAGAAGAAAAAGAGCTGAGTTCCTTTTATCTGAAGCTGCTGAGATTACAGGAGCAAAAGGACGCACATAAAAAAGGAGACAGACGGGAAACCAGAGGAGAAAAAAAAATAGGAATGAGTGAGATAATTATTATCATAGAGGTGGTTTTCTAAGGTCAATATGTGAGATTTCTACTTTACTCTCTCTTTGAAGCAGAACAGCCTCCAGTCCCCTACAGTATCTGGTCTTTCCTCTGCTGTCTCCAGGTAAGCTGCTATCAACCCTTTGTATTTTCTCAAGTTTCCACACTTCACTCTCCCCGGAAGTAAAAAAATCGTGTCCCATACCTGAGGTCACTGCAGCTTTTTAAGCATTTTAAGAGTTGATAAACAACAACGGGCTCTTCTCTGGGCAGTTTAGGGAGCTACCTGTCAGTCAAAGAAGAAATTAGGACATTTTTGCATTAAATATCTTCTCCAAGCCACGACTTTACAGGTTAAAAGAGAGAGTGGAAAAAAAACACCTGTCAGTCATGAAAAGTGTCAGGTCATTATGTCAAGACAGGCTAAAATAGGCTAAGAGAAATATGACAGATTGTCAAAGTTCAAGGCTGTGGGGCAGAAACAATGAAGGGGGAGGAAGGGGGGTCGAGGGAGGGGTAGTGAGCTGTAAAAGCGAGGCAGGCGGACTAAAGTTTGACAACACTAACTGAAAACTTTTCCTGAGGACTGGACTTAGATGTCAGCACAGGAGATTTTACGATTTTAATAAAAACATATAAGAAAACGATGTTTGTTAAAAAAAAAACTGTTTAATTATTTGTACCTTCCAAAATGTGAACAGGTGTTCAGACGAGAATATAATATACAAGAATCACTTGTCCCCTGAGTGGCAGCATATGTTGTCCAAACACCTGTTATATGATGCCTGCAGATGAGTTCATGCCATGTAAGCTAATGCTCCCCCAAACCCTGATATGGACTTTCCAACTGCTGATAAGACGCTGCACCATTCCTCTTAAGCCCAGAGGACATGAAGTCCATCACTTATAAAAATCTTGATTTATAAATAAATACATATTTGAGCTCGCTCCATTAAGAGATGGCAGCTCTGGCAGAGGTGGAGTTTGCATGTCCTCTGTGTGTCTGCTCACAGCATCCATCCATCTGTTTTCTTTATCTGCTCTGTTTCCTTCCTGGTTTCATTCTACTTTGATTTTAAACTGACTTTAGACGCTGCTTTGTTCTGCATGTGTTTGCCCTGTATGGCCTTCGGGTTTCTCCAGGGTTGATTTCGTTGACTTCAGCTCTCTGGTTGATAAAATTGGCACGAAAATGAAGCAAAGATCTCTGCTCTCTTGGTTAATAACTTATAAAACTTACAGATTTTAATGTAAATATCTCAAGGCCCTATCTGCCCATCAGGTTTGTAGCCCACCGTCCTCCACATACACAGACATATAAACAACAACAAACTCACAAAGAGCGCGTGGGAAGCGGTAGGCAGGCTCTGTCCAATCACTTTCCCAAATCTGCTTTTTAACACCAATAAAATCCCTATTTCTGTTTTGTATCTCCACTATTGTGGACCAGTGACACGGCTGATATGAGATGATGCAACAAGCTGAGACAGACTGAATGGTTTCCACTTAAGATGCAAACACAACAGAAGAGAAGTGACAGCACGGCGCAAATAAATGCAAACTTGGAAGAAATGGAACAGAGAGAATAATTCAATCTGGACCTCCACCATTCAGCCAAGGAGAACCGAGCCGAGGGGGAGGTAAAAGGAAGGGATAAGGAGGCGAGGAAGGCTGAGGCGTGCGATGCTTTTCTCCCGGGGTAGGGCTAAGGTGGCAGGCGCCCAGATAAGCCGGGGCCAAGCAAGATTAACTGCTTGCTCTGATGAAAGAGAAAAAATAAAAGCAAGCCGACCTTTGATTCCCTCGGCCTCTCTGCGTGAGTGTTCTTACTCAGTGGGGACAAGTTGTGGGGACTGTGTACTTCAGCCATGATGAGAATTTTTATAAAGTAAATAACAGCTCAGACAAAAAACAAAACAAACCAGAAAAACAGATGTTATTCCTGGAAGGATAAGCTGCATGACCTTATGTATATTCTCAAACTCATCCTTTTGTCCTTAACCTCAGAATTGAACAAACAAAAGAAAGAAAACTGACGATAACGTTAGTCAGTTAGATAACTAAAGTAACGACATGTAACTGTATGATTTCCAGTGATTTTCTGTACTTGCTTGTTCCCGTTTAGGGTCAATGGGAGCTGATACCCATCTCTAACACCCATAAGGTCATAGAGCAGTGCTTTCAGTTATCAGGCTCCTCTCCTGTGGAACCACTTTTAATCCATGAGGCAGAAACTCAGTCTAATTTTAATAACAGACTTAAAACTTTCCTTTTTACACAATCCTATAGTTAGAGTTAGATTAGGTTATCCTGATCCATCCCTTTGGTTATGCTGGTACAGACTCACACTGCTGGAGGACATATCGACCACATGTCCTCAGTCTGCTGTTTTTAGTCTTCATATTTGTATTTATTTTTGTTGCTGCCATTAACTTTAACTCTGTTTCTCTTTCCATAGAAATTATGAGATTCCCAAATCTGTGTTTTTGTGATCTATTTCCTGTCAGCTCGAGGTACAAGATGCTCATCCGGGTTCTGCTGCAGGTTTCTTCCTGTTAAAAGGGGTTTGTCCCTTTCTACTGTCACCACCGTCAAGAGTGTGTTCTATTAATGATTCAACCCAATTGGCTGGTTCCTTATAGGAAATCTTTTTTTTATTTTTTTTTAATCAATTGACTTGATACAGTGGACGACGGTTATATGCACGACCTCGTTGCCCAGCAGTTTTGTGCATATAAGTTTTGTTTGCGTTTATCCGTCGGTGGTCATTTGGACTGTAAACACGGGTAGCACTGTTCGGTATTTATAACAGATAATCAGAAATGATGTAATACAGCAATTAAAATATATTAGGATAATAAAACTCTCAAACAGACCGAGTTATATACTCGTAGAGAGGATCCACCATGACACTATAAGTAAACAGATGCACCAGATACGTGTGCGCATGAACGCGACAGTAACGACACAGATTAAGTTACAGTTAGTAACAGAACAGAACAGTTTTCTATATCGGATATTAAGAACTCATGATCGGGCAATAAAAACTAGAACAAATATTACATGTGACACTATTTCACATTAAAGAAGTTGGTGATTATTTTTTGGCGACTGTCTGACAGCTTCAGGCAGACGCGGCAGACACGCATGTGTAAACGCCAGAGCAGTCTAGTTCCACACACCTAACAGCGACGGTGTGTGAAAACACCAGCGGAGGTTTACAGTCATGTAACTAGATAGAAACAGTGAGATTTGGAGAGATGCATGTACGATACCTCCAAATGTTTTGTGCAAATAAGCTTTGGAGCTGTGCATATAAGTGTATGGATTCTCTATGACGCAGGAACGTGCCCAGCAGTTTTGTGCATAAAAGTGTGCTGTGCATAAAAGTGTTGTGCATATAACCGTCAACCACTGTACTTTTGTAAACAGCATTGAAATGACTTTTGTTCTCAACTGACACTTTATAAATAAAAATGAATCTAATTGGGTGAGAGGTGGTTTTACACCTGAACAGAACACCGTTCCATCACAGGGCCACATAGAGACACATTAGATTTACACACACTCGCATCTAGGGCAAATTTAGAGCTGCCAATTAACATCATGCATACTTTTGATCTGTGGAAGGAAGCTGGAGTCGCTGAAGAAAATCCACATACACACAGGGAGAACATGAGAACTCCATGCAGAGAGGTCCTGGCCAGGGTTTGGCCCCAGGACCTTCTTGCTGCAAGGTAATAGTGATAACAAGCTTATGTCCTGAGGATACCATCAAAAACATGTGACATACTTTAGTGAATTCCTGATCCCAAAGTAACAACCAAAAAACTAAAAAAAAACATGCTTCTCAGTCCAGTTCCATATTAATCTTCTGAACTTCATGAAATTGACGTTTCCACCCTCGAGCTAAAGAACACCAAACATGAGAAAAGCCTCAGGCCAAAGCCTCTATCTCATAAATTTAAAAAGAAATGTATAAAGAGCTGTAACATAAACTACTTTGATAAAATACCACACAGATGTTAAATCAAAGCATTAGCAGCCTCATTTTCACAGCTTGTTAAGGGCAACAGGCATGCTAACATAATAGTTTTGCCATTAGTTACGATCACATTAAATAATTACTTCTCAAATGCTTTTATCGTTTTTGTCTGCAATATAGATTTGATGCTAATTCTACACTTCGGCTCAATCATGTTGCAAATCATGCACTGAGCTGGGAAAGGTGGGAAACAGAGTGGGTTACATTTACAAATCTTGGATGCTGAAACTTTATTCTCAGAAATAACAGAGACATGAGATTTAAATACCTTACTGTTTGACATTCTCAAGCTTCCCCTCATCTGTTAATATTGTTCTTCTAAAATGTCAAACTTTTCTGTTTTTTGTTCTAATTGCTCAGGTGTTTAAAGGTCTATCAACATTTTATGAAGATGTTCACAGCTTTTGTTGTCAATTTTTAGTCCAGTTCCTGTATCTCATCATTCTACATGCATCACAGTAGGTCAATAAACTGTTTCTACCAGATCAAAATCCTATCCAACTACCTAACCTTTGATAATCTGGTCATGAGCGAGAGGCTCATGGCTGTACAGGAGCTCTTGGTCATGAAGTAATATATCTCTATCAGCTGAATGCTGGCTTGGTATCCAAAATCTGCCTTTGATCTGGGAAAGCTGCTTTATTTCCAGTCGAGTTCTGCTTGAATGAATCTTTTCTTTGATTCCTTGTGGAAAGGGAAAAACAAATAATGGGCTTGTGTGCTGACAAAGAGCTTTTACTTTCTGACAGACAATTGATTGAGAGAACAAAGGCTATTTTCACAGTATGTCGCTCTTGCACAATCGCATACATGCACAAACACATGTTGCTGCTAAATCAAATGCCTCCTACCAATTACTTAATATTTTGGGCACAAAATTGCACACAGACAGACACATCGGTTTGTTTTTTTAACAAGGGGATAGAGGGTATCACAAACAGAGAGCATGGAGGAAACTAGGCATTTTATTATAAATAAGGTGTGTTACAAAATCTTGGTTACACAAAAGTGGTGATTTTACCAGCTTTACATTTTTTCTTGTGACTGTCCATCTTTCTTTTTAACTAGCTTAAAAAATTGTCTTGGGAATTGGTTGCTAGTTAACTTATTGTCATCCCATTTCTTTGCTCATGTTGTAAATCTCAACATGGTGTGCATATTATGTCAGAAAAAAATAATTTCTCTTGTTCTGTTGCTGTTGGGACAATCCATGGGAAATAAAAGAACAATAACAGAAACACATATGTCGAAACACAATATGGAAAATAAATACACACCAGACTTGATTTAAAAAAAATATGCTGAGGATCTGCTAACAAAATTACTTTATTCCCGGATGTATTCCAATTAAACACAAAGCAGGTAACTGCTGAAAAACTTTGTGTCTCAGTAAAATAAAACTGATTCCACAGTCTGTGTAAACATAACTTTTGTGCCCAAATGATTAAAGTTAAAATGTTATTCAGGGTTTTTCCTGCGTTCACATTTGCGTGGCGGCCGCCTCCAGCTAATTTTGTGCCGTCCTAGCCTGATGTCACTATACCCCAGCTGTATGGATGTTATTTTAACTGCAGTTGCAGCAATGCGCCACCATGGGGGCGCTGTATCAGCAGCGGTGCACTGGAACGGGCTAAAACAGCAGCAGAAAAAGAAGATTAAAAAAAATTGCTTTTACGCTAGTTGGTGCTATCGGCGTCCTGATTTCCCCACCGGCTCGTCTAAGAGTTTTCTTTGTATCCAAGCATGTCATGTTAATTTTTTTTTTTCAAATCCTCCTTATCAGAGTAACATTAATGGATTTTAGCGTTGCAGATATGGCTGGGAAAATCAACCGCTACTTTATAAAGCGACCTCGCGAGGAGGAGAGTCAGGAGTCCAGGTGAAACAGTGCAGACAAATTAAGCAGCTAAAGGGTATTAATTCATGGTTGTGACAAGATGTGAAAATTATATCAGGTCTGAACGTAGTTCCCAGGCAGGGACTGGCGAGGGTCAGAATGTAGGACAGGAAGAGTCGGCGAAGGGAGGGTACGTTAGTCCGTTTCCAAGTCATTAGAGCATAACAACACAAAGCCAACGTGTACGTGATTTAATTTTTTTTAACATTTTAAAACATTATTTTTTTGGCAATTTTTCCAGATCTCAAAAACACAGAGCCAGTGGCTTTGACAAGCACTGGCTGATTCAATTTATTATTCTATTGGTGAATTAATCAACTTCCACCTTTCTTTAAGAGACTAAAGGCACCAGACTTTACTAACTAAACACAACTAAGACAAATTAACAGATGCAAAATATGAAATGAACATAAAACTAACATTTAAAGAGAAAAATTAACCAGATTTGCAGATTGATCATATTTTAAGTATCAGTTCATGTTATCTGTTAACTTTAACTGATACATGTACATTAGACGGTATCGGATGGTAAAAAATGCTTTCCAAGATTTATTTATTATTTTTTCATAGCTCACTAACAGTAACCACTTACTGATTGATTAGAAACAAAACTCTGACAATGATGTGCAGAAAACTCAAGTGAACTTTAAATTTATAGGTACAATTTGGAGTTACATTACAACATCAATTATTACACCAAAGAAATTACTCAAGCGAGAAGTAAAAACAGACTCATTTAAATCAGAAATAAAAGCTTTTGTTTTCATGTCTCTGCAGTTTTAATCCGTAAAAGCCTGCACTCTGATTTCCTCGCATGAGAGCCATTTTCCTTTTTTAACTTCTCAGTTGATAGGTGGAGGAGCTCGGAGGCTGAAGAGCTCCCATCAGCTTGAAACCGCGACAAATGATGACATTTAATTTCTTTTCTACCTTACTGCAGTAAGAAAATAAGATCGCGTGTCAATATATCTTTTAGAACTCTTATTTGCTCAAAACAAGTCACTACTGTCATACGGTGCTTAATTCTTTGTACTTTATTTGAGAGATAAAATGTTTTTCAAAAGTCTCTTTCATAAAGCAGGATTTTTTTTTCAATTGTGATGCTTTAGAGGAAAAATAAAACACCACACAGATGAGAGTACCGCCATGCTATATGCCAGAAAAGACAGTGTTTTAGCAGATCAATTCTCAGTTCAAGTGTCTGTGTCTTTTCCCCCTCTGTTCTCTGTGCAGACAAAATCACAAATGGAAGACTAAAAATATATGTTTTATGAAGCTTGGAGAGACAGCTGCATAAAAGCACAAGGCAGTCATTTCTATTCATTTGTCTCTCTCTGACGGGGAAATGAAGGAGTGAGGCAGATGCTACAGCTACGTGAGCAAGTTGCTTGAACACAATAAGTCTTTTCCACTTTTTCTTTGCTCAAAAAGAAATTAAGATATTTAAATGCTGATACAACCCCTCCACTTCCTGACTAAAGCCCAATTTTGGCATCCTTACAGTCTATAAACACACCATACTGTGTAAAAGTTACAAACTATTTCTGATTGGATTCACTTTTTATTATTATGATACAGACTGATTTATGGTTTATTAAAATAATCCTGGCTTTCTGAAAGTATTTTAAAGTTTTCTTTTGGTTTCCAGCTGTTTTTTTTATTGTTCTTATGGGATAAAATCCTTAAATTCAACATTAGCTGGATCATCTGGGTTCCTCCTGCTTCAGGATAATGTTTGACCTCATGTGGATATGGACCAGGTCCTGGATGACTAAGGCACAGATTCCCCCAACTCAAACTCACATGCTGCAGATTGGATTCCAATTAAGGACTTCTGGGACAATTTTATCAGTGTTTGTAATACTGTTCCACATTTCACTAAAGGCTGAGCAGCACTTACAAGCGACTCATGGAAAGACAAAGTTGTGATGTCACAAGGGCAATGTTGCTGTTTATGGTGAACCTTAAATTACACAGCAGGCATTAGGCAGTAAGAAAACACAATTTCTTATCTAAAGCTTGCGCAGACTGTTATACTGATCCACATTATAAATTACTGTTCAGTCTGTATAATGTCTGTCATTTTACTTCCCATATCTTGCACAGTTTAAAAAATATCTATCCAAGTGATATACTGCCAAAAGAACACTGGGTTCTAAATAACGACCTTTACGATTGGGTCAAAAAAGAGGATAAGTTATGGTGCGTTCACACCGGCCCAGCCGTCAACGTGGAGTCCATCAGACCAGCGTCAGAGTCTCTGCGTCGCTTTGTGAGCGTTAGCAGCGTCAACTTTTCAAGCTTTTCAAGCGTTTCAGGCGTTGACGCTTGAAACGCAAGCAACGCAGAAGTTCAGCTTGCTGAACTTTTGACGCTCTTGAAGCAGCATGTCAACCAATCAGAGCGTCTTGTCGTAGTGACATACCTGAATGTAGCAGGAAGTCTTCAAACAGGGTGCGGGACAGACAGAAGCAGCGCTGGAAGCAAACCTCATCCATATGTAGCTCCTGGAGCAAATGGTTTAACTCCTCAAACTCAGAACGCATCTGAACAACGGGCTGTATCCACAAACGGAGTAAATAAAGCCAAGTCACTCTCTCTATATGATCCGCAATAGCTCAGAACATCCGATAACAATGGAAGCCCCGCCTACGAGCTCTTTTTAACGTCAGGCGTTAAAAGCTTCAAACTTGAAGCGTTGTTAACGTTGCTTGACGCTGACAAAGCGGCCGGTGTGAACGCACCATTAATCTCAAGATTAAACAAGTCATAAACATCTGTATTAACAACAGGATGCTGGTGTGTCGGTCTGCATGTGACCTCACATTCTGGTGATGTGTTTTTGACCAGGTGACACATCTGTGGTGGGCAGCAACTTAGTCTATCACAGGTTTTTGGGAGTCTTTGCTCAACTTTTACTTTGAAGGTTAAACATGTGATGCTTTCGCCAAATTCTCTCAAGTTTTAGAAGAAATTTACCAGCCATAGGTTAAGTGAGGGAAATGTTTCCACTTACATGTCAGTGTGTGTGTGTGTGTTTGTGTATCTGAAGTGTAATGGCTTTGCTGCAGGTTGTAACAGATGGTTGCTAATGGAAGTTCATATATCTGACTGACAGGGGCGAGGGGATTGGGGATGAGATTAGGAGTGGAAATACGTGATTAAGTGCATGTGTGTGTGTGCAGACATGACTGTTTACAGACTTGTGTATTTGAGTTTGTCTTCTTCTTCGCACAAGTGCACAATTAATGTGTTTATGACTTTAAAAGTTTACCAACTGGTGTTTCAATGAACACACTACAGCATCATGGTGATTTCAAAACATCTGTTGTTGGATCAAGCAAGAATTAGATCACCTTTTTTTGGTTTGTTTAAAATACTTTACTAAGTATACAGCTAAGATAGAGAACGTAACGTGCAAACAGTTAACATAGTTCAAAGCAATCCACTTGAGTTAAAACTAAAAGGTACAGCTAATGTTTCCTCTTGCAAAATATAACGTTTTATCAGTACAAATATTTCTGTTATACAAAAACTGGTCAACATTTCCGACAAAATATTGATTTCAAAGAACTGATCGGCTTTGGATGACGACACGGACACATTCATCTTTTTTAACTAGATCTGAAATACTCATAATAAATGCTATATGATGTAATGTTTTTACCAGTTGGTCTACAAGGTGAGTTAAAAGTTTTCTCTGCTATTTTTATCAAAAGTAGAGCTTGGCCTACTTCCTGTGTTCGTCCCTGATGGGACCTGAAAGTTATCACTGCCTCTCAAAGTGCCTACAGGAAATGGAAAATCAAATTACTTTGTTAGACGCTCCTCTTTAGTTTTTCTTCTTCTTGAAGTGATGATTGGTGGGTGAAGGAGGGGGGGGTGTGTGGTGGAGGGTAGGGGGTATGTAGTATTCAGCCGTCTACAGCGGCACATACAAAATGCTCCATGCATGTTGAAGTTCTGACTTGAGACGGCGTTCATTAGTTATTCAAACCATCTGACCTCCCCACAGCAGTACTCAGGCACAGTCATTATAAAGCTCTTGTAATTCATTAAGCTCTCTAAATGAACACAGGCCAAGCTAAGGAGTGCTTGCTATTACTGAGTGCCATGCTGCGCCTCAGGGAGGGTAATAGTAAGTGTGTAGATCAAGTTTAAATGCTATGATGAGGGTAGAGGTGCAGTTTAGCTACTTGGGAAAGTAAATGTGAAGAAATGTAAATTTAGACTGTAAATGGTGTAAATGTTTATGCTACACACGTTTATATCATGTAGAGTTTATGTACAGGGAAAAAGTTATATGACAAAATTAAATGAGTGTGTATCAATCTCTGGTTCATGGGTGATGGACAGATGGAGTGAAAGATGGAGATTGATGAGTTCGATGAGTCCACCGTCTCCAGTCTGTGACAGTAAAGAAGAGCAAGGCTCTAAAATTACTGGTCTATTCATGTTCTAACACTCATCCATGAGATTTGGGTCTAGACTAAAAGATGAAGATCACACATAAAAGCAGTTCAAATGACTTTCACTTGGACGGTGTCTGGGTTCTGAGTCAGGATGAGGAAGTCAGAGCTCAGAGTAGAGCCTCCACCCTTCCAAATTATAAAATCAATGATCAGGATCCTTCCCGGTTGTCCAGGGGGTTCAGTGGGCAAATTGTTTTCCCATCAGAGGATCAGGGATTCGATCCTCTTATTCATTGTACTCTGTCTTCACCTGATGTACTGTGTTTGAGTCAAATTACGATAGTGGTGTATATAGAGTAAATATATAATATAACACATTGAAATGTGTGTATGCCAATGGGGAATTAGGAAACCCTGGATCAGGTTACAAAGACACTCTATGGCCATTTGACTTCTTCTAAAGGATTTTAATGGACGATTTATAAACATGTGAAACTTCTGACCTGGACAGGTCTCTGGATCCTTCAGGGGGATCTGGAGAGAGACGCTGAGGAGAAGAACCACCTGGACTATGACCTCCAACAAGCAGATACACATAACCTATTCTATACTACTTCACAAAGACACTCTCCCTCTACCACGACGTAGCAAGTAAAAGACAACCTGCTATCGGACATAACCACTTGTTATTAAAGACTAAGAGATGCTAACAAGTTGGCAGTAATTTTAAAATCAAGAGCTTCAGATTTTTACGACTTAAGACACATTTTAAACCTCTAGAAAGTAAAAACTTACAGGAGGTAACTTACAAAAACCCAAGGACTGAAGTGTCTAACTGACAAAAAAAGATCACCAGCAACAAGCACTTCAGTCATTCATGAAGCCAACCTCAGATAACAAGGAGCTGCACTTTGCTAATCCTCCAACTCCATTACACTCTGGCCAATAAAAATCCAGTGACAGCTCACACTTGTCTCAAAAGCTTCACAGTGGTCTGAGAGTAGGAGCTTCATTTTTTTGGAGGGACTGGTGGGCTTTTCAAAGACTGAGAGCTAAATTTAGTTGCAATAAATTGGTTGTTTGTACCAGATGCCTGTTCAATTAAAGCCAGCCACTGATCCGTCTGAGATCTCTCTGGGATGACGACTCAAGACATCAACACACACACACACACAAGGGAGTTTTTATGTCTCGGGTTACGTCAGTCACAGTTATTAAACTGTTTTACTTCCGCCTGTTATTGCTTTTCAGTCCGCAATTAAATTAGTGTGTGAATTACGAGTTGCTTAAAATGATATAAAGGACACAATTAGAGCCTTTTTGATTACTTATCACACCACTAAGCAGTAAGAGTTTAATATCTTTGACTCAAACAGTTTGATTCTCAGACAAATGCGTATATAAACACCCCGAACAAGAAGCGTGTGGGCATCATCACCTCCTTTTATCATGATACACCTATTTTGCATCTAATCAAAACTGTTTTACATATTTAACACACTTCTTCAAAGCTGTAATTGCCATCTGAGAGTGAGTGAGCTCATAAAATAGTTAGATCACAGAAACACACGAGGGTTGTAGGTTCTGGTTTTTTATTTGTTTTGAGAAAATGATCCTTTTCTGTTCATAAAGCACCAGAAAACCAGAAGTGTAAACAGGTGTGTGAGCCTTCTGAAAGGAGTGTTATTTTGTTGTGTACTTTGTCGCAAAGAGGTGAACGAAACTGTCAGAATAACCAATTTGAAAAACAAGGTCATGTAAAAAAGGAAGCGCTTGACCCAGAATCTGCAGCAGCTGTTTGTAGTTTGGTGACTTGTTTTTTTTGTCAAAAATGATTTAGGCTGTTTCTTTAGTAGAAAATCATGTTCAAATTTCAAATGCCATTGTCAAGCGATGTCAAAATGTCAGCGTATTGTAGAGTGCATTGGTGAAAGAGCGAGCAGCTCCAAACGTTTACACCTCAGTCGATTTGTGCACGCTCACACTTCTTTCAGCACGCGTGTTGGCAGGGTCCGCACCGCTTGAGAGTCGATGTCTGTGTGAATTATTAATGAATGTAACATAATGACAAATGACTTTGGGAGGTGTGACCCTCCCCATCCCTGACCTGACTGTGTCTTCTTGGTTTCCATGGTTAGGAAGAGACGCAGCCTGAATGATTAATACCGTCATGCACACTTTTGCTGTCCCTGCAATGTGTCTGGTCTGAGATCCGTCCTAATTTATGACTGTAATCACAACACATCTCCATCTCTTCTGGAAAAAAAAAGTGCTGTCTGACCAATCTTATGGATCTACTGTATGTTTTCCAGGTTATTGTTTCTTATATTTGACAAAATTTACATAAAATCAGGTTTAGTAGATTTGCAGAAACTCGTTAAGACCCTTCACGCTGGATCCCTCTACAATCTCCACCATCTCAGCAGGACTGGATCACAACAAATTTGCAAAACTTCTATCCGTGGGGATCCACACATGATGCTGAGTACTAACCAAATAAGTTTTTCCCTGCCAATTTCTGCATCCTCCTGATTCTCTCCTGCTGCAGGATGTATACCATCAGGTACCCATGAAGATCCAGCCACGTATGCACACAGGATACAACTTTCTCAGACCATGTCTAGATGCAGCTATGTGCTAGACGATCATGCGATGATAATATGATGCTACCATGTGATTTGGTGGTAGCACTGGCATGAAGCCAGCTTGTTTCAAATTCTCTGGCATGCTGGTGCAGAAGTGCATCACGTAACGATACACTGCTGTTTCTACCACCATGATCCTGTATGCTGTATAAAAAACTTATGAGACCACGAGACCTCACAAAGACAGAGTGACATATACCGACCAACACACAAACAACATCACTTTCAGGTTACATCACATCAGAACCGAAAAAACTCAAGTTTCTTGTGCCTTTTCAAACTAAACTGACACAAAAGAAAACTGATGAATCAGTTAAAAATATACGTCAGGAGTGAACATCCCGGGTGGAACATAACAGCTACAATGTTTTATTAGGTTCTGCTTTATCTGTCACTTAAATGAATTCACCTCAGCTTTCCCACATCTGGACCTCTGAGGCAGAGAGATATACATGTACATTTAAAGTCTGATCTAAAAGATGCTTGTTTCAGATCCACCATTGCTGTTCTCCACACAACCTCGGAGCAAATCATAGCTAATTATAGGTCAATCTTCCTTCCAGGGCAGATAAGTGAGGCACACAGCACGCACGCTTGTTAAACTAAAAAGGCCTTGATTTCTGACACTGTTTTTCCTTGTAGTAAGTAGTTTGTTGAGGCGTCTCACTATCTGCTGTGCTTCACCATAAAAAACCTTTTCTTACATTGTCTTCCCTCACCTCCCTAATTCTATATCTCCACGGCTTAACTCTCTGACAACCCAAACCCAAAAACCAGCCCATCAGTTTGCTGCATGACAACCCTTCAAACAGTACAAAATACCGAAGGTACTCATTTTTCAACTGTAAGTGGGATTGGAATAGTATTGAGATCTGTGTAATTGGATTAAACCAATCTTAGTCCCCCTTCTTTTTCATCAGTTCCCTGTGTGAAATCATAATGTACAAGCCTTGGCAGGGCTAGTTTTTCTGTGCAGTTGATGGAAATGTAGCCTGATCTCTGTCTGCAGCTCATGGCCTTGTCTTTCTTCTCCAAAACTAAAAAAATCTCAGAAGCTGCTGAACAGGCAGTTCGATCCTGTCTGGATTTAACAACGGACAGGTTACTGTTCAGTCTTATCCAGTTCTGAAGAGCTCAACTGATGTCAAAAATGTAGCAATCGTATATCAAAGTGGAGCAAAAAGAAGATGAGAACTCAGATCCGTGCTAGACATCTTACTGTACAGTACTACACTTGTTTGGTCTTAACACAGGACAGATGAGTTAGGGAGGTGTGTTTCTCTGACAATTTGGGATTAAAAAGCCTGTCAGAACAACATCTTTGTAGAATCAGTCATTTATGAGCCTGTTACTCAGATAACACCCACAAAAAAAGAATAGAAATGATAAAAAAAACACAGGAGCAAACGTACAAACAGAGACGGACGAACACACATGAAGCTGCTCGATCATCAGCAAATATGATAAGAAATAATCAAGCCGGTAAAAGGTTCAAACAAATATTAGAGTCCTTGACAGAATCAGCACAATCTTGACATTTATTCAGCTGTAGTTGGCAAATATTCGAAAAACCAATAAAACGTGGATTAAAAATGTAAAATGACCTTTCCTGGAGAGATTATTTATTTAATTCAAAGCAAAATCTTTGGTTTATTTTCGTAGAACTTATTTTATTTAGTGGTTCAAAAATCCTTAAGAACTAATAATTTCACTGAATATAAGCTTGAGTACTTCCTGTTTTCAGTACAGTACCTATTACAATAGACAGACAGATACACTGAAGAAAAATAAACAAAAGCCTTGACCTGTGGTAAAAAATAAAATAAAATACAATAAACAAGCTGACCAGCTGCAAGCTACAATATCAATATACTTAAAGAATGACAAATATGCTCTTCTTTTTTTTTTAAAGTCAGATTGACTGCAAGGTCAACTGATATGAAAAAAAAAAACACGAAGCCAGATGGCAGTTTCAACAATCAAATGTACTGAAAAAAGCTCCTAGTCTAAAGATGGGAAAAGCCTTCGCTCTGACTGATCTTACAAAAACAAAAAGACAGAAGAAAAGTCTAAAAGCAACATGCAAGCGATTCAGCTAGCTCTGTTTTATGCTACGTTTTCCTTTTGGCACAAGCCGTAGATTCAGATCATTGTTTAAGATGACTAAAGCCAGAGGCAGGAAGGAAGAGCGAGCACGGACGGTGAGTGGAGGAGATTAAGACAAAAAAAAAAAAAGAATAAACATTTGATAGGCTTTTGATGAAAAGTAAGTCAGATTATACAGTTTCCATTTTTAGAATGAGTGGTACACTGAGTGCATTGCACTTTGAATGATACTTTATATACGCCTTACCCTACTGATAACACTGAACACAAATATTACAGCTGCAAAGCTCAAGAAAAGTCTATAACTTATATTTTTAGCATCAGAAGAAGTTATTTCTAATAGGTTAAAAATATTTTTTATTCATATGATTAAACTTACCTGCTTATCTCATAATTGAGAAAAAAAACAAGCAAATCTGTGTCACTATATATCAGTAACTAGTGTTTAGAGTTAACGTGTATTTTCACATTAGTAATATAAACATGAATCACAACAAGTCACCCGAAGCAGTATATAAATAGGTTGCAGAAGAATAATTTCTTCCCTCCCTTCATGCATACAAACACTTATGCAAAATGCACAAACACATTTTCTTTTTAATGTGGTGGGAATTTTGGGCTCTAAATAACCATTACAGGGGGCAGAACCAGTCTAGAATATAAAACACTGTCAATCCTGAGCAGGGCAGAGTTTGAGACCTTCTTATCTGCAGACTGCATTAAAACACTTTTCTTTCTGTGTGAATAATAAGCCTCAATTTATGTCCCTACAGTTCTGAATATTTGGTTTTAGTAAAAACAAATAAAAATCTGAAAAAGCTCAAATTAAATATAATGAATTGTTCTTCAGGTTTGTTCTTTTTAATAAATATTTAGGCCTTGTGTGATTCTTCTTCTGGGAATTTATTTGTATTATCATTTTTTTATTATTTTCCTCTCCTCTTGCTTGATTTTTTTTTTTTTTTTTTTGTGTCTTCAACTCCTTCTCTCCCTTTACAGCCTTTTCTCCCCCTCTCCTTCCCCTCTCGCTTGATGCTCATTTTTAAATCTATGAATTTTCTGAACATCATTTTCTTGATTTTTCCATGCCCCAGGGAGACATTCTCATTCCAGGACTACTTCTTCCTTTTTTCACCTCATTTCCTCCCTCCTAAGTCTGACTCTCCCAGACAGGATGTGAGGTGACAGTGTTACCAGTGGAGGTAAAGGTGTGGGCGTCGTGGAGCATACATGTGCTTCTGTATATTAACATGGAAGTGGAAGGGGTCCAAAAAAAATTTAAATGAAGGTGGAGGGTCACTGCCATTTCAAATCCAATCCTACATTTGGCTACAGGAGACACTTTCCTTGCTTTAAGGATCCAAGTTGTCAAATTAACTACGCTTTTCAGAGACTTCTGAACTGTAGTGTGAATGTGCCTCGTTTTATCCCACCAGACCTTGTGCTCCTATAAGATATACACTTCTGCTTCTTTATGAGGATTAAAAATGTTGTACGAAAAATATCAGTGCTTAACTTTGAGTGACCAGACCTGAGCAGAAACGGGAAGAAGTCTTTTAGTCATCTCTGTTCTTAAAAGGACCATTTGGATGAAAGACTCACTACACCTCAAACATACTCTCACACAAGCAGATATAACTGTCAGAGAAATACACACAGGAAACTCAGTGGAAAAGTAAGAGGGTTTGAGATATAAAAGTGTCTGTTAATATGACCTGTAATGCAGCTTTCATGTCGTTTAAGGAGTCAGAGTCTGTGAACTGGTGAATTTCTAAATAAAATTACCAAATAACCACCAGTATGAACGGATAGCTCAGATCTTTTGAAGTGAACTGGTTTGAACGATCAGTATCTTACCTGTTGGACAGTAGCCTGACCAATCAGATCCTCCTGCATTATGTTCAAATGCAGAAGGGTCGGACACCGGAGCCGCACCCGATCATTTCCACGTCAAATTTTAGGACGGACCAATTACATATCACCTTTGTTGTGCGTCATCCCGAAAACACGGAACTAGCGTTTTCCACCCAGAGCACAACATTCAACATGGCGGACTCGGCTGTGGATGAAGTGTTTACTTCTGTGTTTGCTTGGGGCGGTCAAATACCTGAACCGAATGTGCAATGACACCTCGTATTCGCAAGTTTTTGACACAAAAGCGACAACTGTCATTAATATTCGTCTTTTCCCCTCCATTAACCACGGCTCTGTAGCTACCATTACGGCTCCACTCGCTAAACCTCTTGTTTTCGTATCCGCTTTAGCGTCACATATGTTGCATCACTTCCAGGTTTCTGTGATTGGTTCTCTCTCAACTGGCTAAGCCCGCCATCGAAATTGAGAGACAGCGGTTCAGCTCCAGGTCCTCACGTCTTTGTAAAGTATTCTGTCAAAGACTTGGGCCTGGTTGATCAGGTAAGTTGGATATATATAGCTCTTTGAACAGTATGCAGATTAATTCTGATTGGGCGGTCATATTAACAGGTAGTCTGACGCCGGGCTCACACTGCCTATGGAACGGCTTCGGTCCGGCTTCGGTGCGGTTTTTCCTCAAGCTACCACTCACATCTGCTCCAGATAGGGAGTGCGGTCAGCTCCGGTGCTGGGTGCGTAAACAGCACCCACGAGAACAGAAGTTCACGTGGGTTATCGTTTTGTCGGGACTTCACACGAGAACACATCCATTATTTAGCAAATGTGTGAAAAGGTGTTGTGCTGCAGGCTTTCAGGACCCTGTGTCACCGGGTGTGATGTAATATTTACATTTCCTATTAGCGCGTGTGCTGTCTAAAAAGAAGAGTCAAGTTACAATTGTTTGTACACTCGTTTATTTTGAAAAAACACCGGATATTCAAGCCACACTTCCTGTATAGCTCGTCAGATTTCATCAAACTTGACGCGGATCCTCTCCGGCGTCCGGAAAAAATTGAACCTTGCGGATTCTTTCCGTTGTGCCGTACGGCCCCCGTAACCGGACCCGCACCGCGCGGAGCTACTGTGTGCCTTCAAAAGGGATTTTAATCTAACGGAATACCTGCGGAGTCCGCACCGGACCGGATCTGGATGCAGTGTGAGCCCGGGGTGAGCTGGACAAGGGCCAACATGTGTTTATGTGGTTTTAAAACTCTATTGTCAAAGGTTTTATAGCAGTTTGTAGAAAAGTCTCACCTGAATAGTGGAGGAATGGCAGGAGGAGAAGTTGTTCAGTGTAGCATGAGTCAATTTAGGGAACCAAATAGAAAGAATGTAACTTAAAGATTAACTTGGCCAAACTAAACATCCACGCAGCCAAACCAACTAGAAACAAAAAAAAACCTCCCACAAACTAATTATCCTCTAGATCCTTCCATTCTCACAGGAAAGTCAAAAAATGTAACCATCAATGTTTATCCTTAAAGGTGTCAGTAAAAATAAATGATGGCAGTATCCTTCACTTATATTAAACACACAATGAACTCATAATGATGATACAGAATTGGATTTACAACATGTATCAGTCACATTTCTCCCATGCACGGTTTCTTCCAGTGACAAAACTGCAAAAATTCTAAAATACCAAAATTTTAAATACAAGTAAATCCAGTAAATTACAAATAAACACGAAAGTCACATAAACAAGTATTTAACCAATAAACTAATTCAAACTCAACAATACTGACTGTGTGTTGATTTAAATCAAGACATTAATATATATAATCTATTATCAAATGCAAAACATAAACAAATAACTGATGCTTGCAGACTATACAGTCATATATAATATGGTTAGATCAAACAAACTAATTTGATTTGATTAAAAATCCGTTCAAAATGGTGTTTTCACCCACTTTGTCGTACAGCTCATATAAAATTTATAAAACCTTTAAACCTTTTACTGCTCATCTTTATTTTTGTCTTTTTAAAACATGTAAGACATTTGTTGCTCATATCATTTTGAAAAACAAACATATTTTTAAAGATCCGAACTAACTAACCTGGTCTGGAAATTAGGAGCTCCTAAACTTCTATTTCAGGGTTAAAATCGACAGGGAGATTCTGATAGACTCCATGAGATATGATCAGCATCTAATTAAAATAAAATGCACTTTTTTATCTGTTAAATCCTTTCTTTTTATTTTCTCTTTGACTTTTTAAAATTACAAATTGATTGTTTGCACTTTTCTCATTTCCCTTCCTGCCACTCATCTTTCCTCTCTCTGCATGCCCACCTTTACTTTTTTCCCCCCCGTAAGATGTTACAGGTTTCCTACTGCGAGAGCAAAATATGTTTTTAACTAATCACAAAGCTGTCTGAGCAGAACAGTGGTAATAATTATATACCAAAATACAGGACAATAAAATGATAACCCTTTCATTTGAATATATGCCTCTAATATTAAAAAGAAAGAAAAAACTTAACAATGCCGGGGAACAAGATGATAATTGTCTCAGTTATTGAAAGAACATAATTAGCTCCTATTATATTTCAGTTAGTAATCACAGAGTCTTATATAGGATTTCAAACAAAGTCAAATAAGTAGATTTCCAAAGCGTACGTCCACTTAGAAATTAAGATTACTGACCTGGGGGATTCATAATGTGCATTAAATCATTTCAGGCAATAGTTTAATCATCACAAAATACTATATTTATTGTTATAATATAAGATCTAATAAATTTAAATGAAAGATCAGTCAGAGAGATGACACAATATTGAATTATTCCTGTAAATCCCTGCAATGAAGCATAATGTCACAGATTTAAACAAATGGAAAACTCCATAGGAGGTGGAAGATGGAGGAGGATTTCAGGATGGTACATAAGGAGCTTTAAAGAAACCTTTATGTAGATGTATTGAGTTGCTGGTTTGGTTGATCTGACATTAAATTATCATTTACAATATTTTTAAGAGCTCTACTACTTTTTCTGTAACAACAAATAAACAAATGATCTTCTAAATAATTTTAAAATGAGCATATTATTATTATGATTATTATTATTGTTGTTGTTGTTATTATTATTATTATCATTTGATAAATCGTTCAACTAAATAACAATAGGATTTTCTTCATCTGGAGGTTTAAAGAATTAAGCAAAACCCCTAAATTTTGTTCTATATTGTGGCTAAAACACAAAAACATATTTTGTTTCTTCTACGTTCACACTTGCAAAAATAAACAGGAAAGAGGATTAGTTCATCATACTGATTTTGGATTTCTAGATATAGATTTTATTTTTACAGACAGTGAGTGCACCTCATGAGTGTGTGTTGTTTTGTTACTCCATGTCTGTGAGAATTAACGTAAGAGTTAAATGTGCATTTATTAACATAAAAAGCGAGTTCAAGATTCAGCACATTATGTTTTTGTGCGTGCTGATGTTTCTCTGCGTGCATGTGGTCAGTGAGGTGAAGCGCGTGTTTGCAGACAGGTGTTACTTCATGCCAGGTATCTCTTACCTCCAGGGCTTTACTCTTGCTGTTTAGCAGCTTGGAAATGTCCCGTGCCACTCGCTCTACCAAGTCCCTTGGGTTGTTTCTCTTGATTTCGAACTGGCTCTTCTTCTCATTATAAATCTGCAGATTGGAGAACACAGGGAATCAAAGGTCGAGTAACTGTGGCCATTAGTTTAATTAAAAAGATCACAGAGAAGCTGTTTGATCATTTTCAAGGTTGCACAGAGGATGGTAAACATTTACTGTAGAGTAGGCAGTCTGCAGCATGTCATTACATTCAGAAGCATCGACACTGCAGAAGAATTAAACACAAAACGGAGCCTTCTTAATGGCAAAGCACTTAGCTAGCCAGATGCAGTCTGGCAGTCAAGATCAAATTAAATAAAGGAAAACTCCAGCAGATTCTCACTGCTGGGTGAAAACTGTCGCTCTCTACAACTCTGACTCTTTAGGAGGTAAGACAAACAAGTTTTTGAATAAATTGGGAACAAAATGTTTGAACTTTTATTCTTTAGATAACTGAAGACTAACTGAAAATGCAAAACGTCTGCAAAAACTACATTTCTAATGAGAAACTTCAAAGTGCAGATATTTCATCTTGAAAAAAATCGTGAACTTTGCAGATAGTTGTGACATTTCACACAACACAACCAGATAAAAATCCAAAATACAGTCAGACTCATAACAGCTACACATTTTCTGACTCCAGCAATCGCTGGGAGAGAGGCGGAGTTACATCCTGGACAGTTTAACAGTCCATTACAGAACTGCAGAGAAACTAACAACTATTCACACACAGATTCACAATTAAAGTCAATTCAGAGCTGCTAATTAACCCAACAAGCATTTTTTGAAGTGTCAAAGGAAACTGGAGTGTCCATAAAAAAATGCACACAGGCCCAGGAGCAACATACAAACTCCATGCAGGAACATTCCAGCTGCCAGTCATCAAGTTTATAGTAATCATGTAACAGTGCAATACATGAAGCCATCTTTGTCAGGAGGAGAGATCATTTATACCGAGAGGGTTTCAACTTCCAAAAAACCTACAATATATAGTTCTGAATCTAAACCTACAACAGTTTTATAACAATTCACACCTTCAGGTATGTAACCAAAACATTTTACATGCAAACCAGTTTACCAAAAATATGAATGACCCTCAGGAGGGAGGAAGAGGGGGGTTTGATCTGCAAGCTGTCACATATTAGAGTTTCTAAGCTGAAACTCTCAACGTTTCATTTAAACTTAGATGAAAAGTGAAACATCTTAAAAAAAAAATGAAGAAAAAAGTCCAGCCGACTAGGATCTCAGCTGCAAGTCAAACCTGCAATCTTCTTGCAACAGTGCAATCCAACTGTTCCACATTGCAGCCCACCCCATGAAACACCACACCCCCGAGTAGGCTGCAGGTGCCCAAAACACATTTTATAAAAAGACAATGTATCCAGATGTGGACTGAAACCACATACAGAAGATGTTGCTTGATATATCAGTCTGTCTGGAAAAGTTGAAAAGTTATGGCTGAGCCAGGAATCTGAACTCTTCATGTAGTCTGCAGCACGCTATAACTTGGGGAACTCATTCCTATGAAACCATGACACCCACTCTCACACAATAAATCCATTTTGTATCATTCTACTTATGAAACTTAGAAAAAAGCAGCCTCTCTGACTGTATATTATAATGCAGTTAAGATCTACTTCAGCATGAAGTGCTGCATTTGCAGGATGTTTTACTGCTACAATAGCACCGAGTGCCTTACTGGCACTCAGCGTCTGCAGGTAATTACCTAAACTCTTCATATATAAAGATATAATGCCATCTACTTTACTAAAAAAAATCCACTTTTAAAGGTCTATGCATGTCTGTGGATTTAAATGAAATGTAACTGAATCATATAGTGCAACTTTCTGAAACTATCTACAACAACAATTAGAAGAAAGTTGAGATGTTAGCTCACTCTGAATTTGATGGCAGCAAGACATCTCCAAAAAGTCTGAATCATTATGTAGCATCCCTTTTTTTCTTTTAACATCGGTCTGTAAACATCTGGGGAGTGAGGAGACCAGCTGCTGGAGTTTTAGGAGAGAAATGTTGTCCCATTCTGGTCTATTGCAGGATTCTAGCTGCTCAACAGAACTGGGTCTTTGAAGCTGAATCTTTCAGTTCATGATCCCAAATGTCACAGTGTATGTTTACATTTGGCTTCTTCTTTAAATGATCCATCTTTAACTGGTGTTTGTGGATCACATGGTGAGATCTGGAAGGGTTCTTGAGCCCATGCAGTTAGGTCTAGTACAGAATCATGTCTGTTTCAAAGGCCCACAAATCACAGTTCTGACCTTTGACCTTGTCCCTTGCACATAGAGATTCCGCCTGATACGCTAAAGCTTTTGATGATATTATTTAGATACTTTAGATGATGGGACCTTCACAATTTTAAAGCAGTACCAAATAAATTTTCCTCATTTCCCACCCAGTGGTTAAAAGCGGAATAACAACTGTCGTAAACAACCGAGTCTCAGACGTCCCTTGCTCGAACTGATTTTGCAGATATCAGACAAGGTGGTGTATTTTGCCCTTAAGCCAACAAAAAGAGAACTCTGGTCAATGAGCCGAAAAAGCTAACTGCTAGCTTTTATAGGAGCGAATGGCGACCGCTACTGAAACAAATAGCAGTTGCCTTACAGCAGCAAGGGAACCGCCCACTTACGACCCAGAGTACTAAAGTTGATCAGCGTGTAGGGCCATCTGAGGCATCCAGAGTGATGTCTTATATGAATCTGAACATGTTTTTCGGTTAGCATCCACTTAGACAAGTTTCAGAACAGTAGCTTAAAGTTTTTAAAGTTATATGAAGTGGTGAAATATCTAAGTTTCATTCATCTGGTATGTTGTTTATGATCTACTGTGAAAAGAATACGGTAAAATGGAAATGAGAAAAGATGTCCAAATTATTGCTTTCTGTTGTTATTTATATTTTACACACTGTTCCAACTTTTTTTGGGAATTGGGGTTGCATATTCATTATATTGTTCTAAGTTCATCTATCCACATTTTTTCTTCAATGTGTCACATGTTGTTCATTCTTATTAAATGCATTAAAAGCTGTTAAAATGTGTGAACATGTCTTTTAACTGGTGTAATGTTTCATTCAATTCCAACAGCACAAATAACTGCAGACTTTAAAACCCGTCATTATCCAGCCAAAAAATGGAAATGAAAACAAGCTTACAGCATGAAAATTACAACCAAAAGCCTGCAAGTAAGACATCCCAATGAGATCATGCAAAAAGAAATCTGAGAAGAAAAAAAATGCAAAATTCTCTGCTGATTTAAAACGTCAGCTGCTATATTGTGAGTAATTTTTCTTCTCCCCCTCCATTTTGCAATCAACTGTCCACCAAGACACTCATTTACAAAAGAACACACGAGCTTATGTTACCACAACAATAGACATATAAATGCACACATACAGAGCAGAAGCACATTTAGTGAATGATAATGTGGCTAATTGACAACATGAAGGAAATAATCCCTTCATCAAAATAAGATACAGACTCAAAAGACTATATAGCTTTTTTAAAATCACCAAGGTAAGAACCACTCACTCAAATATTACTTATCATTATGAGCCAATGTGCCGCGGTTAGCAAGAAAAAACACTGATGTCAACATGATCTGTCTCTGTCAAACTAAAAGCCCAGCCAACTGCCACAGGCAGTTTCTTTCCACTGACCCACTGAGTGTGTAAACCTGGCCCCAAAGACTAGAACCATGCAAGCAGAGCACAACAGGGAAGCTGCTCAAGATCTGATTTTAGTTGCCATCAAAGAACCAAGAATCCTGCTTATGATTTCAATAAATGCTTTAAATCATTTATTATAATAAAATGTATGAGTAAGTCTGCTAGAATAGACATAGCACATTAAAAAGGTCTTTTAAAGAGTAAAATATGTAGTAAACTTGTTTAGTTTTGTATGTTGGATATATTTTACTTATCTTGAGACTGTGTTTTAACCTTTGCAGAGGTTGAATATAAGCATAGAAAAAACAACTCTGTTTACTTACATTATTCAAAAGAAAAGAAGATATCCTGTTCATCGATGCTGCCATTTTTATTTTTTTTGTCAGAATGCATTTTTAAAGAGGCCCTTCCATTAAAAATGGGTTTTCTGAGGTTTCTGTTGAATATTTTAGCTCCACAGGTGTTCTTACCTTCATAGTGGGTGTGAAAACAGATCAACAACTTCTTTTTCAGTTTTAATCTCTCAAACTACGCAGGTGGTGATAACACCCGAGTTCTCCCGAGTCCGAACGGCCTGTATCTGTTTCATCACAACTCCTTTGTTCGTTAGTTTTCAGCAGCTCCCGCAATTGAAACCACACCTAGCATGCTGCTGGCTAAAAGCTGTTAGCATAACATAGCAAACAGAAAGACGCTGCTGACGTTGCCATGCACAGTGGGGCAGGAAACAGTATTCTTTGCTCTCATAGGCTAGTTTGTTAGCCAATCAGAGTCCAGCAAATTCGAACAATGAATATGAACGAGCTGCTGACGAAGCAGTCGAAGCAGCCTAACGGAAGGAGCTGGAACCACCCGAATTTTAACAGATTGAAAGGTCTGTTAATCAGTGTTTCCTGATGTTTTTTAGATATAAAATGTTTCATATTACTGGTTAATACTTAATAAATAACCATAAAGTCCTGAAATGTGTATGAAATGGCCTCTTTAAATTTTGGTCAGGAAAACGTCTCATTTTTTTACATGTACATAAAACTTGCAGCCAGCTACTAGTGAGCAGGTATTTTGTTTCGGCCGCAGCTTCCACTACAGTCCTGTGTCCAGTTACACAGGCTGTGGTGGAGTGATATCCCTGAGAGGTGGGGTTCAACCTGTACAGGTCACCAGCCCATCACATGACCAACAAAAGTTTAAACAAAACAAACACCAATATGCACAAACTTACAGCTACAATCAAATTAGCCTTTAACCTAACGTTCATGTTTCTGAACTGTGGAAAAAAAAATTGGAGAAAAACTGCACGTGTAAAATTAAAAAAAAAAAAAAAAAATCCCAATACACTGAGATTCCACTGGAAACTTTTCTACTGTGAAACTTTACTAACCACCACACCACCGTGCATCCCAGTTACACAACCACACAAACTATTTAGTAATCAAACAAAATTTAGTCCAAACCATTCAGTTCTAACAGAAATCCTGAGGTCCGAGACCAGGAACCACACGACTCCACATACACCGACACACACACGAGCTGACACACATAATTGAGAGAGCAAAGTTTTCTCCACTGACAGACTACAAACCTTGACTCTTTAAGTGAAGTTTTTCAATTCAATTTAAAAACAGTGTCAAATTTATTTTAAAAATCAATATTCATTCCCTTAATGTGTGTCAGTCGTCTCCAGATCTGCCTCATGCTGGAAGATTCATGGCCACTTCTAAGACAGACAGAGTAAAAAAAACACTCACACAAAAAGAAAAGGATCAATGAAACAATGTCTAACAGGGCAACAGGAGACTTTTACTAATTTTGCAATACACTGCTGTTGATATTTTTACTTTGTGCCTCAATTTTTAAATTAAACACTCCTGCAGTATTTGTTAGGGGGAAGAAACCTCCCAAATGCAGCGTCCATCATTTGAGTTATTGAAATTATTCCATTGTAGAACATAATTTTGTACTTCTTCTACAACTGTGTACTCATCAAACATCCTCACAGGAAAAAAACCTGAATAAATTACATCAACAACAAACACAGTCCACAAACCATTAGGAAATTCAACCAACTACTCTGTGTGGTCCCAAATGTTTGGAAATGAGCTTCTGCCACACATGCTCAGTTATTATAAAACCTAAAGTACATTAAATTTATTAAACAACATAATATTTTGGTTCTTTTGCCTCCACATATTTGCATTAAACCTTAATTATAATGTACCATATTAAAAAATCTGTATAAGTGGATTTTTGGACAGTTGTGTCTACACAAATAGTGAATTTAGTAATAACTGTATTAATACAAAAAATACATGATACTGTTTTCACTAGTAATATAGAACTTCATGTCCTGATTAAATCAGAGACGTTGATAATATTTACTTTACATATTTGACCAACTTGGTGATGTGGAACAATTTTCAAATGTTTTATGCAACAAATCTAAAACTGCATTTTTTTTCTAACACAGTTTTGCACAGGAAAAAATGAACTTGGAACATTAGCTTTAAAACAAAAACATCTTAAATGTATTTACATATTAATGCAGTCACAATGTTTAAACCCACTTATATTTAACACAGTTTTTACAGTGTAAGTTGCCACATTTGGGCTCAAAAAAGGTTCTAACAGGTAAAAAAAATAAATATACTCCCCATCTTAAATTATTAATTTACTTAAAAGTGTGCTGGTGATTTATGTTTTATTATTATTATTATTTTACCCAAACAGATTAGGGGTAAGCCCCATTTACATTACAAATAAGTCAGCTCAAAGCAGCAATTTAAAGTATGAAATATAAAACTCTCAAAACAGGGACAGACTGTTAAAATGGTGCCCATCCTTTTTGTGATAACTCGAGGATTGAAAAAGCAAATTAGCAGCGTTAATCAGTTATGCTGTTGGCTGAAAGCGTTGACACACAAGCAGCTTTCTGTGTAGGCCTGTCATTCTCACAGGAAAAGAGGAGAGGTGGCTCTGCTGTCAGTGCCACTCACAGCCAACCAAACCTTCTGCCTCTGACGCTCACACAGGACACAGCAGAAGTAACCATGCCAATCGGCACCAATATGCCTTCTCTGGCAGCTGGGATAGCCGAGTGCACGCACACACAAGATCCCACGCGCATGTAGACATAAAAATGGGCTCAAATTCCCACCCTCTGTGGAGCTCATCCATGTCACAAAAAAAAAAAATCACATTCTCATCTATTAGCTATGATGGCTGATTTCAGTGTGCCAAACCCTGAGCGTCACTGTAAACACACAGATGGAAAAACAGAGGGTGGCGAGACTCCAGAAAATTTCTGGTAAAAGTTGTATTTGGATTTATCTGGTTCCAAAATATTCTTCAAAGAAGTCCTCTGTTCTGTAAGTCAAGTCCTCAGTACTCCTTAGCATAAAAACCTTGCAAAAAACTTGCTAATGCTTTATAAAAATATAAAAGCAGCTAGCGGTGTTGCAATTTGTTGCATTTATCAAAAATATCCATCTTGACTTGAATATACACATGATAAAAAAAAAATCCCTTTTCCACAAAGACTCATTTCTTGACTTTATCCTGTTCTTGTCCTTTTGCATGAGTCTAATGGAGAAGACTGCTTATCTCTCCGTGAAGTTGGCCACAATAAACCACATGTGGCAGCAGCAGTGCAAAAAAAGTTGACAGAGACAGATGGCACATCATTTAGACCCAGATTCCTTGGGCCTGAGGAAAAGTTCAATAAAAGAGAACACTGAGGGAGCACACAGACCCTCAGAGGGGCTCGATAAGAAACAACACAGCAAAAAAAAAACCTCTCATAGTTCAACTGGACAGAAAGCCTCCAGAGGAGTCCAGTCAGATACATGAAACACTGAAACACTTTTCAGTCCAAATGAGACAGAGAAAAAAAAGGGAGCGAAATGATATTCTCATCTGTTTATTTGCTAGGAAAAATGTTCTGCATTGTATTAATAGAAGAAAATTGTATCATATCTTGATTATTAGTCAAAAATCACAAAAAAGAGTGATGACACATTTCTATGATGGTCAAACTAATAAAATGACTTTTACATTTTAACTCTTCCATCCCCCTCCAAACAGCAATGCTGGATTTTTAAACATGCAACCATTCATTTCATCGCAGTGAGACATGTCAGGCCCTGCGATGGACTTGCGACCTGTCCAGGGTGTCCCCCACCTCTCACCCAGTGACAACCTCCTGACCAGAGGTCCAAACCACAACACCTGTCTACTTTCAATGCATAGACTCTGATCTGATTCAATCTTCTCACCCTATGGCTTTTAAAGAATCCTATTTCTGTTGTATACGTACTTATTCTGGTGTTAGCTCTGCTCTTGTGTTGGAAGTTATACAAGTTAGATCAATGTAAGATACTTCCTGGATCCTTTTTGTGAGAGTTCATATCCAATCAATGGGACACCAAACCAATGGGACAAAAGATGTTATTTGCTGAAAGGTGTTAAACGTTACCAGAAAAACTAAATAAATATTACATGTTGAAATAACAGTGATATCACCCCAAGTTTAATTTATTTTGTAATTGTCTTTCAGACAAAAGTTCCTCTCATTGCTAATAAATCAGCAAATAAAAAAAGAAACAGAAACTGCAACTAGACTCTGAATACTCCAAAAATATAATAGAGTTTTCGGTTATTTATGTATTCAGTAGGTTGGTGTTATTTTATCCAAAATATTAGCGTTCTAGTATTTTATTCCTCAGCTGATGCAGTTTTTAAAGAGATTTTTCTACTTGTGTCACATCATCATGTCACTTGTTTAAAAGCTTAAACAGTTTAAAATAAACATCAATTTTTTTTTCTTCTATTAAAGAGAAAAACATTTTCCTGTCTTCTTGTCATCACTTGGTTTGTGCACTCACTCGATTCACTCTCACACCACGAAGGTGTTCTAGTCGCCATAGAAACGTGATTTATATATCACAAAAATAAGTCCAAGCTGCAACAATGACAAAAAAAATGTATTCAACCTGGAACTTTTTAAGACAATAGTATTAAAAGTTAGAGAAAGACTAATTAGTCTTTGTGAAGCTGGTTCGAGAGTCACTGTGATAAACTAACTTCTTTCTCCTTGTTCCGTCATCGTAATGTTCACATTCTGTTTCATGCATCTTGATCACAATTATTTAAATCAACTGTGGCCTTCAAGGACAGCACGTCTTTTTAGTGGCCAAATATACCATAAAGAAGATGAATGCATGAAACATAAAAATATAATCTATGATTTATTTCTAGTCCTTTGCAATATTTATATTTAGCACATTAATATCGTAACAATGATCATTTTTTAAAATATATTTTCCTGCTTACGTCTTGATGCGAGCAGCATTTTCTGTTCCTTTAGTCTCAGTTTTGACAAAAAGGGGAAAACAGGTGTAAAGGTTAAGTAGCTTTAACAACAGCTCAGACATAGATGTTGGAAAAACTCCTTGTAGGTTTGCAGGAATCAGCTGCTAAGATCTCGATGTCAGATACCGCAGGACGCGCAGTGGGCTAGAAAAAAGCCCACTCTTCAGCGATTCTGAATTGTTTGAGTGGCAAACAGAGAAACATGAGATCATTGTGTTCACTAGTATACAACACCATCTAAACAAATGGATGTACGGTCATCTTGCGTTAACATAAAACACCATTTTTATTGACTTTAGTTCTACGTTTTACCTTGGTTAACTTTTTTTATTGTTGCAATCTGAATAAGCTGCAGTTGGGATAAAAACATGCATCCAAACCAATAAAATCTGTTTAAAATACAGTTCTTAAAAAGCATTTGCTCTCTTCACATAGAACAGAAAAGACAACAAGAGGTTCAGTAGAGCCAAAAAGTCCTGCAGAGGGATCCTGTTCATGTCTGAGCAACAGTGTGCAAAAAGAACAGACATTCCAGCACAGAGGCATCACAGTTTGCCAGTGTGTTGACACAAAGTAAGACAGAGCAGGCTCCATCCTGGGCACTGATCCTTGGAATCAAAGGCTAGGCTAAATATTTACATTGAGCCCATGGGGAGAGTTCGAGATTAGAGAGAGAAAAAAAAACTGTCAGATGAAATCGAGCCTGTGGGGGTAAGATCATTTGGCCACCATAACATTATCAGTGGGACCGTGAACCAGAGATACAAACAGGTCTAAACAAAGGAGAGCATTATTTTCATGCACAAAACCACAACTGCACACATGCAAACAGACGTCCCACAGAGACGGGACTTTGCATACACTCAGCTTCATTTAATCTCTGTGCTATTCAACGGCAGGTACCAATGTGACCTCATTCAAATGTCAGAGTATAATACTAGCCGTCTTTCTGCATTTGACTCACATGCGGAGTGAAGTGATTATCATCTTCAACAACAGCTTAAATATGTCAAATTTTATAACTTAAAAAGGCCCCCTGAAGGGGTTTTAAGTCCAGTTTCAATCATTCAAATGTTTTGATTATTGTAACTTAGCTTAACTTTCATAAAAAGCTCTAGAAGCAAAAGAAAAAAAGCATGTCTACATAACAGCACACTGCCAAACCAGAGTGTGGATAAACCAACAGGCCAATGCAAGCAGCTGGACAGATGGAGCCCAAAGCCAATTTTTAACTGCTTAGTTTTGTATCGATTCATTAATTAGCCCTGTCAGCAGAACCAACAGGGTCATGCAGAATCAGTGTGCGATCCCAGCATTGTTCAGAGAAAAAAACAGCCAGCCAGTTGGCAACCGTCAGACAGAGGGATTAATGGTAAGTGACTTGTTGTAGGGAGGAAGGACCAAGGTAAATGTGGGGCATCCTCCTTCCTTCCTTCTCTCCTCCTTTCCATCCTTGCCCAGTCAGGGCATTTGTCTTTTAGACAAAGATAAAATGCAGCCTTTTTATTAACTTGCTGATGGCTGGGAATTGTTTTTTTCCCCCTCCCACCTAGATTTTCTTGGACAACTGCAAAAATGTCCTCCCTATAATCTTACCCATCCACTATGCTTCTTGATTTCTTCATCCTCCTTCCCTGACACAATCCTACTGAATACTTTATGTAAGACTTAAATTGCATGCATACATTCTCACCCTAATGTCTCTGTCAGGAGTTTCGGTATATCAAATGCACAATCATCTAAAATCCATTGCAAATTCATCCGAATTAACTCATTAAAGAGACAGTGTGTAAAGTGTGTGTCTGAGTGCGTTATGGTTTGGAGGAATGGCTCCTGCTCGTGCTATCAGATTTAATTCGATGTGTAAAACTGTGTACACTTTACTTTTGGATTTGCATAAATTTGTGTTTGCATGGCTGAGTGTGTGTGAGTTTGAGATGGCCATAGAGGTCCTGCTGAGTAGACAGACCCTCAGGGAGAGAGGGGTTCACTCCATGGAACGTCTTCTTTACTTCCTCCTTATTGGACAAATTACTGTGCCACTTCTCCACTGATGAATCCAGGCACCTGTCCGTTTCAACATCTTTTTACAAACCATGCTAAATATCGCTTCCTTTGATCTTCAGAGACTTGGCTTAAACTCTTGGGATAACTTTGGAAAGCGCATCCAAGAATTTGTCTTTCATTAGCTTTTTAAATATGTTCAATTGTGTTATTTCTGGTTTAAAGTCCATTGCTCATGCTGATGTTTATCTGAGATCATCTGCTGCAATAAGAAGACGCACCACTGCTCTTTTACGCCATCTGCAGCTCATATAATCATGTCATTCTTTACACAGACGGCTTATCTCCTCCACAATGAATGTACTGCTGCACTGCACGTCTCTGACCGCCAAACTCAGCAAGTAGCAAGTAGATTTTATATTTCTGCTTGACTCTATAAACGTAAGCAGTCGTTTAAATCCCTTTTTTGTTGTAAAACATCATTCAAAATGAACTGAATGATGAAATTAAAGGATGTAGCCTTCAGTGTCAAATACAGGCAGTTATGGCTTGTCTATAGTTTGGTGTTGAGACTTCATAAAGAAATCGGGTTCCTTCAGTCTGCCTTAAGACTCCACCTCCACCACACTCTCCATGACTTACAAAACCTATTAGTGTCTGGATTGCAATAAATTTGGAAAACCTCTTCAAGGCAACCATGATGATGCTACAGTCTGAGTACTCGCCAGATAATTTTTCCCTGAAATGCCCCCTGAACCCTCACCACAGTCTTTACATCATCTGCAAGTTTCCATGGCATTCCTACCATGTACACACATGATCACTTCAAGCCTTGCATTGCACAGTTCTCTTGGACAGCAGGAAGAGCTAAAAGATCATGAAACTATAGCATAATGCCATCTTAAGGGGTCGCAGCCTAGGCATGAAGCCATGGTGGTCAGTCCTGTTTTAGTATCTCACTGACAAGTACAAGTTAGTGCACACTAAACCCACACCGTGGCTATGCTACCACCATGCTCCACCCAGAGCCCCAATATGTTTACCTGATCAACCAGGCCCAAGTCTTTGACAGAATACTTTACAAAGAGGTGAGGGCTTGGAGCTGAACTGCTGTCTCTCAATTTCGAAGGCGGGCTTAGCCAGTTGAAAGAGAACAAATCACAGAAACCCGGAAGTTACACAACATATGTGACGCTAAAGCGGATAAACACGAGGCGGAACAAAAACAAGAGGTTTAGCAAGAGGAGCCGTAATGGTAGCTACAGAGCCATGGTTAATGGAGGAGAAAAGACGAATATTAATGACAGTTGTCTCTTTGGTGTCAAAAACTTGCGAGGTGTCGTAAAGCGCAGAAGTAAACACTTCATCCACAGCCGAGTCCGCCATGTTGAATGTTGTCCTCTGGATGGAAAACGCTAGTTCCGTGTTTTCGGGATGACGCACAACAAAGGTGATATGTAATTGGTCCGTCCTAAAATTTGACGTGGAAATGATCGGGTGCAGCTTCGGTGTCAGACCCTTCTGCATTTGAACATAATGCAGGAGGATCTGATTGGTCAGGCTACCAATATGCTACCACCACATCGATAAGATTATTGCCAATTGCCACCCTAGATCAGACACGGTTAGTCTTGCCTTAAACTCAAATAAAGTACACAATAAAACTGAAAAGTAAAATAATCGATTGATACTTTTATTGATCCCTTTTAGGGAAATTATTTCTCTGCAATTGAGACATCCTTGAGGAGCAGATTTGATTGATCTTGTGCTGCACCCAGGGGGCAGTTTCAGGGTTTCCAGTATCTTGTCCAAAGATACTTCAACATGAGGCCATAATAATAACCACAATAACCATATTGATTATTGTTTCTTTTTGATCAAATAAAGTTCTTGTCTCAAGTACATGAATTACTATCTGATGTGCACACCCAAGTATTTTTCACCTATGACTCCACGTCCCCTTAGAGACTCCGTACAAATGCTTTTGTTTAGCACAAATTACATTTGATTGGCTCTTTGGAAGCACAGTATTGAAGAATTTAAAAGATGTTCAGTATCTTCATCAATAATACATTTTTAATTGTGAAAAGGAAAGCTGTTGAATTAAACTTGAGTTCATCCAAATGAAACATGTCCATCTAACTTCCAGCAGCAATCTGGAAAATTCCATCTTGTTTTGAGAGTTTGGAAAATTAAGAAACCAAAGAATATTTTGCCAAGAACAAATGGGGTTATCTCAGTTATTAAAAGACATGCTGAGCACTCTGATTAATTGTGAACTTTTTCCATTAAGTATAGAAACACAGTCATAAGATAATGGCAAAAGTAGCAGCCTATTTTAAGTAGATAATAGCATGAATTTAAGTAGAACTGGTTGGTGAGTTGGGTTTAATGTCCTCTTCCTCTGCAGGCCTGACACACACCTGAGTGACGGTTACTATGACTGCCATTTTCTTCTGGCTGACTTATCTCTGTCTTACCACAGGCATAAACGAATAGAAAGGGAGGAATTGAAAGACAATTTAAACTCAGTGCAGATTACATTTCAAACCTCCCAGACTGAATATTTAACCCTCTTGACTTATGATAAGCAATGTGGGGATTTCACTGACTCAGGAAGTCAATTTAAACTCCCCTTGGAGAGGAAAGGCTCCTGAGACGTCCTATAGGTTCGCCCTCGGTGGTGGCCGAAGCTCTTCCTCCCTCCCTCCCCCCGATGTGTGATGCTAATAGTTACTGTCTGCTGGGCCTGATAGAGAGCAGCTCCATGCTAAATCATGACATGAGAAGCAAAACCTAATTACACATAGACAGCACCCCCTTGTAACCCGCCATCAGGGTAGTTGCTCTTAAAAGTGATGGCATTTGAATCAATGTCTGGAAAAAAAATCCCCTGACGAGAGATAATGATCGATGGGAACATCTTTTATCTTGAGTGAATAATTCTTTACATCTTTTTTATCTGAGTAACGTCCCTTCGATAACAAACTTTCAGAAATACTGTACGACTAGCGGCTCTAACAAGTTCGTAGTGACAAAATAAACTGAACAAACCCTCAGTGGAAAGCAGAGACTTCTCCATATGGAGCATCACAGGGCTGCTTTTACAGCACAACAATTTCTGCCAAACCGGTTGTTTCCATGGAAACGTAGCACTTAATGACCGATAATAGAGAATGACTTGGGAGAGGAAAAAAAAAAAGAAAAAAAAAAAGGTAGTAGAGGATGAAAGAGAAAGACACTGACAGAGAGAGATGGAGAGAGACAGACAAAGATCTTGTGGAACAAAAGAAGCAATTTAGTATCAGGCAACAGTGTGAAGCCTGATTATGTCATCAGTGTAAATGATCATTAATTTCCTTCTGTCCAGCTGGGCCAAATTAATGTCTGTCCATTTTGCACCATAGAAGCTGAACCGGCTTAACCATTTTCACTGGGCACAAGAACAGCTGCCGTCTAAATAACATGCAGAGTCATGACCATAAATGCATCAATAAATAGGTCAGACAAACATAGTCTCCTTATAAACACAATTAATACCTGTAGATATTTAAACTATGACTAAAAGATGAAGAAAAATACCCAAAGTTCCCCATCCTCAGTATTATGTCATTTAGTTTTCAGACGGAGCAACAAATATGCTTTCAATTTTACATGAGAATTAAAAACTCAAATCTACTAAAATGTGAATTTACTAACTTCTGCCAACATATGTCAATAGCAGAAGGTTTGTAAATATATTTATATCTAAGAAAGTGTGTAATATTCTACAGTTGTGGCTAAATGTAATATTATTTTCTGTTTTTCAGGGCAAAATATCAAAAATAATGAAATGTAACATACAGTACATACATGAACATGACATTAATGTGTGTGTACATAATGTGGAGAATCTTCTAAACAAAAATAAATAAACTGATTATGAAATTGTTTTTGAGATTAAATTTTGATCATTTTTCCATATATTCCAACAATTGTAAAATAACAAACTGTAATAACAGAAAATCTTCTGAAACTTAGAATAAACTTGTGTTTTCTGAGAGGTTGTTCTGAGACGTGAAATATCTGCAGTCTGCAAATGTTTGGGCTGTTTGGTCAGAAAATCTTGATCTGAAATGCGTTTTCTTATTTAATAAATGGTTGAACGTGTGTGTGTGTGTGTGTGTGTGTGTGTGTGTGTGTGTGTGTGTGTGTGTGTGTGTGTATTTCTGACCTCCTGGGGACCCGTTTCCTGACTTTTACTATCTTTCTGGGGTCCGAGGGTTCTTGTGGGGACCGAAGCCTGGTCCCCATGGGGGGGAATCCCCTTTTTAGGGTTAGGGGTTAGGTTTATAGGTATGGTGTGAATAGAGTTTTAGTTCTCTTAGGGTTAGTTATAGATCAGTAATGGTTAAGGTTAGGAAAAGGGTTTGGGTTAGGTATAAATCTAGTTACTAAAATCAATGGAAGTCAATGGACGGTCCCCATAAGGATACCAAAACACACTTGTGTGTGTGTGTGTGTGTGTGTGTGGGTGTGGGTTTGTATTTCTGACCTCCTGGGGACCCATTTCCTGGCTTTTACTATCTTTCTGGGGTCCGAGGGTTCTTGTGGGGACCGAAGCCTGGTCCCCATGGGGGGGAATCCCCTTTTTAGGGTTAGGGGTTAGGTTTATAGGTATGGTGTGAATAGAGTTTTAGTTAGTCTTAGGGTTAGTTATAGATCAGTAATGGTTAAGGTTAGTAAAAGGGTTTGGGTTAGGTATAAATCTAGTTACTAAAATCAATGGAAGTCAATGGACGGTCCCCATAAGGATACCAAAACACACGTGTGTGTGTGTGTGTGTGTGTGTGTGTGTGTGTGTGTGTGTGTGTGTGTGTGTGTGTGTGTGTGTGTGTGTGTGTGGGTTTGTATTTCTGACCTCCTGGGGACCCATTTCCTGACTTTTACTATCTTTCTGGGGTCCGAGGGTTCTTGTGGGGACCGAAGCCTGGTCCCCATGAGGGGGACTCCCCTTTTTAGGGTTAGGGGTTAGGTTTATAGGTATGGTGTGAATAGAGTTTTAGTTAGTCTTAGGGTTAGTTATAGATCAGTAATGGTTAAGGTTAGGAAAAGGGTTTGGGTTAGGTATAAATCTAGTTACTAAAATCAATGGAAGTCAATGGACGGTCCCCATAAGGATACCAAAACACACTTGTGTGTGTGTGTGTGTGTGTGTGTGTGTGTGGGTTTGTATTTCTGACCTCCTGGGGACCTGTTTCCTGACTTTTACTATCTTTCTGGGGTCCGAGGGTTCTTGTGGGGACCGAAGCCTGGTCCCCATGAGGGGGACTCCCCTTTTTAGGGTTAGGGGTTAGGTTTATAGGTATGGTGTGAATAGAGTTTTAGTTAGTCTTAGGGTTAGTTATAGATCAGTAATGGTTAAGGTTAGGAAAAGGGTTTGGGTTAGGTATAAATCTAGTTACTAAAATTAATGGAAGTCAATGGACGGTCCCCATAAGGATACCAAATCACACTTGTGTGTGTGTGTGTGTGTGTGCAGGGTTATTCCAATAAGTCCTGTCAACAACAGGATCAGTTTACAAACTTAATATTTAAAGTAACTGAGTCCACCATCACACTTGACCTCTCTGCAGCTGGGGGAACGTTGTGTAACCCACGTTGATGTCTCCCTGCAGAGCTCCTTCAACCGTCTCCTTATAACTGGGTTTTATCCCTAACGTGAGAACCAGCATGCCGTCTGGCTGCTGAAAGCCCACAATTTCACTCTTCTTTGCACGCTGATCTAATTATTCATAAAGCAGGTAATTATACATCCATTAAACCTGCGTATACAAAACTCGGGATCAACAGCAGTGTCACATGGATCAGGTTCATTAGTGAAAACCTCTGAGATGAAACACATGGCACGTGCATGTTTTTGTTATGCTTAATGTGCTTCAGGGACATGTCATTACACATGAAAATAATTTTAAAAATGGACAATTTCTAAATGCTGAGCTTGAATTAACCATCTGAGGTCATGACAGGATCATTTCAGTTACTGAAAATTCCAATTCAAGCAAAATCTGGACATCTATTGCAAAACACGACATCTGTACAAACATTAACCCAAATTATGACTTGAAAATAATTTATTGTTTATGAAACTTGATGCATGAAATAACTTCAGTGGGATAAAAAAAAAAGGTAAAGGCTCCGACCCCGTCATGACGCAGACACACGAGACTCATTCACAGCACAAGTTTGTTTTTCTGAACAGCTGAAACCATCACAGAGTCAATCTAAAATATATATGTCACTTACAAGCAGATGCAGATGTTTTGATTGATGTTTTGTTTAGCTATTTGAGAACATTTCTAGACAGAACCTGTAGAGGTCAGTCAAATCTATTAAATTAGATTTAAAAACTGACATTAAAATATATTAGATTTAATTCTAACAAAATGTATTAATGTTGTGATGAACAAGCGACCTATTTTTGGAGTAACCCCGCCTCTCACTCAGGGGTTAATGAAGATACACTCCACTGGATGAATAGATTAAACTCATGGTCCCTTCAGCAACACAATTTTTACTTGAAGATTATAAAATTGTTGTTCATGTGTTGTTCATTTTAGTAAATTTACGAACTACCTTTGAATCAGCAGCCTCTCAATCCACTCTAATATTAACTCATTTTAATTCTTATTGTAACTAACCTAAACTTTAAGTGTATTTCTGATTTAACTTTCCTGCTATTTCACTTTAAGTGCACATTATTTCCACCAACACAGAGCAAAAATGTAGATACTTAAACAAGATCCTGATGTAACATCTCATTTTGTTCCTACTGAGATAATTGGAAATACTGTCCTCTGCTACTTTTTATTAAGACATGGCCAACTGAGTGTAACTGACAACCTTGTGTGTGTGTGAGAGTGTGTGTGTGTGTGTGTTTAAATTGGATGTTTACCTGTTTTATGAAGTGTGTAATTGAGCTCTTTCTGTTGCTGAAGAGTTAAGAATGGTCTCCTCCTTTCAGTCTGAATAACAGTGTTTCAGTGCAATATCTTCACTTTACCCATAATGTATGTTTAACAAACAAAAATTTAAGATTTTCTAAATTTAGCCACATTTTTAAATGACTGAGATAAAGTACAGTTAAATAAAATCACCTACATCAAAGTGAAAACAGTGACAAGTGCAAGAAGATTGTGATCAAAGTACAAATCTGCTTGGACTGCAGCACAGGCAAGTAGCTGTACCACTGGAGGATAATAGACATTTAAAAAAACAGCAAAAACTGAATCTCCACTTCCTGTTCGAAGGCCCTTAGTGTCAAATCAATGGACTCTTCAAACATGTTTAAATAATTTGTTGGACAAACTAAAGAATAGTTGGAACTCATCTCGAACCCTTCTCCGGTTAGTTTCTGGGAGTCAGAATTAAATTTCAAATGAGTGTAAATTGAAAACAAACTGCACAACAGTCACATGACCATGACATTTGATTGAAGTTCTGCCATGTGTAGGTCACATGGCCCTCATGTCGTACCTACCCAGCATAATTCCAACCAAAAAGTCGCATATGTTCTCACAGTGTCTCCAGCAGTGTTAATTTTGTTGACTAAAATATTTCAGCATAATTTTAGTCACGAATATATTTTTGCGGACGAAAACGAAACGAAAACTAAAATAGACGGCCCTATTTGAGACGATTATTATGACTAAAATTATGTTGATTTTCGTTGACAAATAAAATACGACACGAAAATAGACAGCGACGAAATCCAATCAGAGGAAAAGAAAGATGCAGAGAGGAATCAGTCAAAAAGCTAACAGCTGGGGCTACTGTGAAAAGAACCAATCAGAGCTCGGCTTATTGAGCGGTGAGCAGAGGCTTCCGTAGTTGTTTGAGATGCTCTCGGGAAGACGCCAGATGAAGTGTGGAATGGTGAGAAAATGTCCATACTATATTAAATTAATACTTCAGAAAATATACTTATTTTAGTCGACTAAAACTGCCACATATATTCGTCGACTAAAATTAGACGACAATTAAAACTAGTTTAGTGACTAAAATTGAAAAGAATTTTAGTCAAAAGACTGTGACTAAAACTAAATTAAAATTTCTTGCCAAAATTAACACTGTGAACAACTAATTTTACATAACATCAACTTTGGTGTTGCTTTGCTTTAATAATGAAAATTAACTAATTAATTACACCCATAAAGTTCCTTGTGACATAGTAATATAGTAATATAATAAATAGTAATATTCTACCAAAATTGGCAGAAGGAACAAGTCTGCAAAAAAACTGTAACTGGGATCTCACTGTTTAAATACAAGTAGAATATTTTGTATGCTAACATGCATTTAGGAGAATCTAAGTGCCAAATTAGCCTACAGCTCCCTCATACTGCTCCGGTTTGCCTGATTTTGAAGATTAAATTTGAGCATTTACTCCAAAGTTAGCAGGTTCAATATGAATTTAAAACTCCTGATGGAAAAACTGACATGAAAAGTAACATCCACTTCCTTCAGTTTCTTTTTTTTTTTGGGGGGGGGGGGTAATTTGAAATGAAACCAGAAGCTTCTCATTTTATAAGCGACATTTCTGAACATATTGTTTTAAAACAGGAAAAACTGCAGTTTGAAAAGAGACAGTTTAGAACAACAAATTTAGAAAGGCAGAGAGAGACGCGTTCAATCCCCTTAAAATTTCATAAAATGAATGAAGACAATACTCAAGAAAGAGCTGTCGATCAGCATTTGCACAAAGCGTGTGACTGCATGACAATCAATGCCTGGAACACATGGGCCGGTCTTTGAAAAGCCCTACAAACACACCATTAAAATAGAGATCAATGCAGAGCCTTGCTTTCAGTGTTATCATACAACACAGACCCACATTCTGGGTTCTAACGACCTCTGTTCCCACAAAAACCAAACAGAAACACTTTTTATGCAACCTCTCTCTGTCCTAGAGAAGTGAAGGTGCACTTGAATGTATTAATGTTTTTATTTTAACTAAATAATTTTGTCTTCACCTTTAGTTCACACAATTATTTTTCCTTTTCACAAAACCGGGAGCGTTTGATGAAACTATTCCTAAATCCCCGACTTGCTGCAGCGTTCATTAATACAAAGGAAAATCTTAAACCACAGCCTGCAAAATCAAGCTCCAAATCATCCAATATTTTTTTAAATGTAGGTCACCAATAAATTAAAATAAACACACTTGCAAGTGACATAACAGTAAGAGAATAAGTCAGAGAATCTTCAATGGCTCCAGTTAATCAATCTTTGTGTTTAAACTCTTGAAAGAGGAGGTCTGAACCACAGCAGTGCGACACACAGAGCTGTACAGATACTAATGAAAGATGTCACTGCTCCATCGTTCATATTTTATAAGTCTGTCTTTGTGCCAGAAACATAAATAGGCGGAAGGATTGCGAACCAGCTTGACTGATGCTGGAAAATAAAAATCTTCTTTAAACCCAGAATGTTTAAGCTTTTGAGGAAAAAATTGCAAAAAAAAAAAAAGACCTATTTCATAAAATGCTCATTATCCAAGCTGTTTTTTGTTTTTCTTTCATCTTCAGCTGATCTGTCATTGTTCCGGCTTCATGACCGTGAGAAATAAAAAAGGCAAATATAAGTGTCCCAAAATACTTCTACCTAAGTTGCATATTTTTGTCTCCTATATTAAAAAGCTTTACCAAGTCTGCATGAAAATGGGAGGCAGAGTGTGGTCATTTCAACACAATGACAACCAATTTAATGAGAAACAGCTACTCCATTTTCAATTGCTCCATAGATATAGACTAATTTGCACTTAAAATGATTTTGAACTGCATGTCTTTGACTTCATTATATCAAGAACAGAAGACTGAGAAGCACTTTCACATCTTTAAATGTTTGTCTCCTTGAATGCCTGATTGTCTTACCGTAGGTCGAATCTACGCGGCGTTGTTTATCGCTAACCCTAATGGAGATGGTGCAACCTTTTAGTTTATTTTTCCATTGTAAACAGATTATCCACGCTGCAGTATTTATACAGCAATAAATCACTGAGAAGTTTTTTTTAGGCCAACAGTTAGAACGCTGACAAAAAGTTGTGGAGCAAATAATGAGTTTTAGTGTTACAGTTAAATTCAAATTTCTCTCAGACAGATTGAAGGATTGAAGGATTGGTGGTGGTGAGGGGGTTGGAGGGGGTTGTCTCATGGTGTATGGTCACCATTTATCTCCCACTTGTAGTATTTTGAATATTGCAAATAATGACATTGCTTACTGTTGTGACAACTTGCAGTGTTTTCTGCACAATGAAGCTGCTGCAGACATAAAATACAGTTTATTACTTAAGTACAGATATTCACTACAACTGGGCCATAATCATTTATTTGTCAAGAGCAGATTTTCATTTTACTCTAATCTGTCTTACTTTCAAAAGCATATTTGTGGGCTGTCTACTTAAAAAAACACAGATAACTAAGCCTTTATATGGCAGTTTGATTGTTTGGTCTATATGACTCTAATCTGAAAATCCAATAACCAGGAATACAGACATCTTATTATCAGTGACAACTCATTTATCGCTGATATGTTTTCACTTTATTAACAGTCTGAGATAATAAAAATAAATAGTTTTCTAAGGCCTGATTCACGTTGAATGATGATGCTAATACAATGTACGACAATCAAAACAGCAGCTGAAAGGCAGATTGTCTTTGCAGAGCCTTAGCGAGGTCTTCAACTTGTTGTTGCGGTGGTTTATAATTAGGATGGCGGTATCTGGTGTTTTGGGGTCCTGAGTGGATAGAAGGGGAGGGTGGCACTGGTCCAGCATATACATGACATGGGGAGTGGATTGGTTGTTGAGAATCTGAAGCAAGACTTGCCATTATGCCGAGGCTAATGTCCCTACTAGCAGGGTTGCATTAGCATGGCTTCTTGCATGTGGCTGCATCCTGATGCCATCTGAGACTTGTACCACAGTAGGACTCAGGGCAATTTGTAATTGCAGAAGATTCATTGTAGGAATGTACAGATGATGTATAAAGTGGTGAGGAGAGAGAAGAAAGATTGAGGAATGTGAAATAGAAGAAAAGCATATATTTGCTGAGTAATTAGAGTGCTACAGCATCATGACTTCTATCTAATAGGTCATGGAGGGCATAGAGGGTTCCCCTTCCTGTGGCAGTGGGACTCTAAACAAATGTCCATGGATAAAATAATGCATTTCTTGTTGTTTTTAGCTATTCTGCAGAGAGAGTAAGATTTAAAGAGGCCATTTCATACACATTTCAGGACTTTGTGGTTATTTCTTAAGTATTAACCAGTAATATGAAACATTTTATATCTAAAAAACGTCAGGAAACACTGATTAACAGACCTTTCAATCTGTCTGCGTTAAAATTCGGGTGGTTCCGGCTCCTTCCGTCAGGCTGCTTTGTCAGCAGCTCGTTCATATTCATTGTTCGAATTTGCTGGACTCTGATTGGCTAACAAACTAGCCTATGAGAGCAAAGAATACTGTTTCCTTCCCTGCTGCGCAACAGCACACAGAATATCTTCCTGTTTGATGCGTCTTTATGCTACAGCTTTTAGCCAGCAGCATGCTAGGCGTGGTTTCAACTGTGGGAGCTGCCGAAAACTAACGAACAAAGGAGTTGTGATGAAACAGATACAGGCCGTCCGGACTCTGGAGAACTCACCACCTGTATAGTTTAGAGAGATAAGACCTGAAAGAGAAGTTGTTGACCTGTTTTCACACCCACTATGAAGGTAAGAACACCTGTGGAGCTAAAATATTCAACAGAAACCTCAGAAAAAACATTTTTAATGGAAGGGCCTCTTTAAGAACTCCAAGAGATGGTGTACTGTTGACCTTAACCTTGCCTGACAACCCTCATTGTTTTTATTATTGAGTCACAGAGGGAGCTGTGACTAAAAGCTGCAAATCTGAGTGCAGCATTCGGCTAGATTCAGAGAAACTTTAACGTGTCTTTTGAGACAAGAATCGACCACATCTTAATTACATGGAAGCTGAATCTGCAAGTGACTAACTGAAAATGTACACATGGTTATGGTGGAATGAGAATGACTAAACCTTGGAGGAAATCTGGTCCACAGAGCCCAGAGAGCAGCTTGTACGTCTGTGTATCGTTAGCTCCTGTCGATTCATCTTGTTGGTGAGAGAAATCCCGACAGAACTCCAAACATTTAACGGTGAATTTAAGATTATAGACCTTAGAGGCCATGCAGGGTTTACATAACTGGCTTACAAGACCGGTGTTCCCCACCCCCGAGAGACCAACGCACGCACATTCTTAAGTCACCTTCAGCTTCAAGATCTCTTCACAAATACATCAAACTGCTGAATAAAAAGGGGATTTCACTGTCACTGTTTCAACTCCCTCTCGACGATACAACTGTGACTATTTCCTCGTGTTCACAAATATAGATTTAAGCTCCACACCGAGACACGCACGCACGCTGCATCCCCGCTTCTGTGTTATATCACGAGGCTCAATCAGACTTGGATGGAGCAGTTATCCGCCTCATCTGACAGTAAATTCTGTTCAATACAAACAGCTTTATCCCCTTTTCTCCCTCTGCAGATACAAACACAAAGTCTAAAAATGTACCCAGATCATTTCAGCTGAGTGCAACTAAATAATTCATATGAGAGAAAATTACAACAAGCTTTCATAATGAGCAGGGACAAATGCTTATTTTAGTACGGTACAAGAACTCCGGGACTCAACTGAAATGTCAACCAATAAGCAATGACCTGTTACAGCTTTATTGGCATGCTGAAATAAATTACACCACAGTTCAGAATTAAATTACCGATTCTATGCAAACTTTCCCTAACATAAAAAAGGATATCACATATAAGGGCCTGAAACTAATAGATTCTAATTAAGAATAATTTAAAGTAATGAACTGATCTGAAGTAACAAATGGAGGAATCTGATCACAGAATTGTTTTGGATTTTTGGGGATTAGACCCTGGGGTTCTTAATAAAATACTGGAAAAATACAAGATTTACATGAAAAACCATCATATTCAAGTTGTAATATAATGTAGGAAAAACATGATATTTTCTCTTCCTCAAAGCCCCCCACCCCCCGTGCCGTCCTTTCCCATAGGGGTGCATTTAATTTTCACTGAGCGCCGCCCAGCATTAGCCAACAGCGTTCTACGGCACCTGTCAATCACCCACGCGCTGAGTTGTTTACAATGCTGCAAAGCCAAATGAAACCAAAGCAATCAAAATAAATAAATAAATAAAAACATTTAAATTGTATAAATGCAACTTACCCATGAAGTGTCCATCATAACAAAGGAGGCACGCGTGCACGTTTGAGAGCCGATGCTTGCTATGCTAACACGGAAACAGAGGTGCAACACATTTCTCCACCTCAGTGGCGCCCTCTGAGAAAAAAACTTCAGATTGCTGCTTTAAATGACTTGGATGAAAAATTGTAACGTAAACATGCTACATCCTGACAATAATGTTGTAATGTTTTACTGTCCCAAATTCTTTTGTTATAGTAGGATTTTTGCTTGCCAATGCAACACTTGACTATTTATTTTATGAACAGAAATGGTACTTGCCAAAATTTTTTCTCAGGTGTTTCCCTCCGAGATGCTCTCCTGCATTCTCACCATGCGCTACTTCACCAGCAAGTTCCCAAAAAATTTTACAATAATCGCACCACATCATGGGCCCCACATTGGAATGACTCTGTCAGAATGTGTCAGGATCAAACTAAATGCCAGAAGGTCGTACCTTGCCAGCACAGAACTACCATGTGATGAGGTCATAGCCCTGGGATGAGGCCAGTGTGACCAGTCCAGCCAAGCGCCACCCTAGATCCCAAGATACTGCCACCATGACCTCACTATACATGTTTTTTACATGATCAAAGCTATCATGAACCAATCACACCCTGACACACTCCGTATGGTTTCCACTGTATCCTCACTAAAACCCTCCACAGACTATCTTCATCCTTGCTAATTCTTTACACATTAGCTTAGTCATAGTCCAAAAATTCAGCATCTGCTGTGGAGCCACACAATAATTAGAAAACGTTGTATATATGTAAAACTAAATAGACAAAATGAATGAGGACGTCTGCTGGATGGGTCGATTCTAAAGCAAGTTGCTGATACAATCAAGAGCTATAAAAGAAACATGAAAGTAAAACCTGGAGCAGCCATTGCTTTGTCAGCTGCTATTTAACAACTACCTGTCAAACTCCCCAAATTTAGTCCGTGCAACACTGCCCATGAGCCCAAACGTGGTTACGTAATCTTTTATCATCCACTGTGTTCATTCTGAGTGGCTCTCACATGAAAAGCAAATACAAAACAGCATGTGGGTGAACAAACACCCACACACACATTTTTGGGGGGAATTTTGTGATTGTCTATGTAAGATACATATCTCCACAACTGTAACATATAAATTGATGTACATAGTTTTGCCATTTGTTTTAAATGATGAAAGAGATGAGTGAGTATATTTTACTGGCTTGTATGTGAGAGAGCCAAGATGCTACAAGCTGATTGCATGCACACTGTATGTGGGTGTATACAAACATTTGTCCTATACAGTGATAATTTTAGCAGGCAAAGACCCAGAAATTGCATAAAAAAAAGACTTTACTGCAGCACTTAATGCAGAGTGTGTGCATGTCTGAACTTGTGCACCTAAATAAGATGAGTTAAGATCGCCATGGATTACTTAACAACCTTTAAAGGAGCCAGCAGGAGCCTATCAGAGACGAGCAGCAAGGCCATTGAAATATTTATGTGTTTACTGAATAGTTGTCATGACAGCTCACTAAAAGTACACAGTGGCGCTGAGCGATCCACCTCCAATGACTGTGGCGACCCCCCCACTCCATCTTCAGAGACCACTCTAATCAGCATTGCAATCACAGTCACCTGCAGAAGCGATCATCACCACACTCTTCATCACCATTTCCATCCTCGCCATCGCCGCCTGTTCGTCGACATTATCACTTCCATCGTGCAACAGAATCAGGCTGACGGCAGGAAATTGAAGTTGGCCAGATCAATAAACGCTACATGAAATTAAATTAGCTGCAAAAAAAAAAAAAAAGAGGTGGAAATATATTTTTGAAAGGTAAAAGAAAACTATTTTGAAAAATCCATTTGAATGAAGCCGTGGCCTCATGTTGTGGATTTAAAAGTGAGTCAAAGGAGATGAGTCACACGTGCTTTTATGCGTGTGACCATGACTTCATTTCTACAGTATCTAGTGAAGGAGAAAGTGAGCCAGGTTTACCAAGAGAGCTGTAATAGAGCCCACTTTAACAAACATGATACCAGCATTTTGCCTAGACTTAAAACAGTCACACAACACCTCCACTTCACCTGCAATAGAGCTCAACCTCACAGAAACTACAAACAGATCCATATGTATCTCTGCTCTTTTGAAGTTTTATCTTTCCTTGGTGAAGGATGGTGATTCAGTGCATGGCAAAACTGCCATTTGTTCATTTCAATATGAATGGCCGTGTACATTTGGTGCCGCTGGAGCGACAGAGATGTGAAATTGCGAATGGCATGCAGAGTGGCCCCGACACGCAGGGTTAATTCAAACCGCCTTTGATGTCTGCCTGCGTGTGAAATGAGCTGTTGGTCCAGAGTTCACACGAGCACTCGCTCGCACACGTGTTCTCATCATCAGAGCAAAAAACTCAAAGGACCAATCGTGTAGCCAGGTATATCTAACCCCACAGCTCATATGGCAAACTCTGACACCAACAAAAGTTCTGCTGTTGTGTTTCGGTGAGTAAAGGAATCCACTGCACTCTTCGGGATTTAACTCCGGAGCGTTCCCAAACATTCACTCGCGCTGCATTCACATGACAATGGCAGCTAAGCTGCCTGTAGGCAACAACAAACTGCTGGCTTACACACACAATACCTATGTAAAGCAGTTGGTGCAACTATACAGAAGCAATGGGATGAAATTCTATCTCGCACATACGAAACACTAACTGATTGCTTCATGTCAAACAGTAAAAACAAAGAACTAAATGATGGCTTTCATTTGCTTTTTAAGCTATTTATAACTGAAGGTGCTGAAGAGTTCAAAACACAGCAGCTTCCAAAACATGTGGCAGAAAGATGCTGAACAGTCTGAGTTTTGTAAGGAAGGCTGGAATCATTTTTTGGGGTGATGAAATGGAAACAGTTCGTATTATCTTTCAATTTCCCAGTGATACAACACATAAACAGAAATAATGACATCCTGTCTACCTGTAATCTCTCTAATATGTGCTGCTGATGTATTTTACCTTGTTCTGTTTTAAGCCCCATCAATATTTTATACCCTCCTGCATTTACTTCTAGATGAACAAGTTTTGTAAGTTGAAAATGGAAACGGTCCGCTGACGTGTTCCTGCTTCCTTTTGTAACGCTGGAGCAGAAGTACGCCTGCATCAGTGCAAATATATTAAAACATTTAAACAAACATATTTATGTTGATGAACTTTGTGTCTATTGATGAACCCCTTGTCATCTTTCAAGTATTGTGCAACTACTAACAGAGTATAGGTGCAATAAAAAAAAAATCCTTCTGTTTGTGTACTGAGTTAGTATTTACTGTGAGATGTAACATCAGCATTTCTTTTGTTACAAGTCAAGTTTAGTTACAGCTTGTTCTTTAAAATAAATATACCTTTTAATAAATAATCTAGAGGAATTACAATAACAACAATTATAACAGTAATAATAATAATAATGATGTTATATTTTATCTGGAAATTATTTATTATTACTATTATTATTACTATTATTATTATTATTATTATTAGGGAAATATGTAAGATTTGCTTTAACCTGCAAACCAAGAACTTTATATGAAGAATGAGCCTGGATACTGTTTGTGTTTTAAAATATGTTTTTAATGTGAATACATGCATTCACATCATTTGTTTGTGCACAGGCAAAAGGAAGTTTAATGCAGAAAATGTAACAATTTTTGACATAAAAAAAAAAACTACTGAAAATACTACTACTACTACTCTGATGGAAAAAAAGGGCAAGTTGGTTAGTCAAATAGAAAAGAGGTGTGGAAGAAAGAAAAACGTCCGCCTCTGTTTTTGCAGGAAGTGAACATGATCATAAGAGGCCACTACAATCTACAGAACAGATTTAAAACATTGTAAATTGCACTTGTGAACTCTCGTTTCTTTGACGACTGTGGAGAATCTTTGCTGCCCACGTGATCGAAAATTTAAACACTTCTCTAAGTCTTCCACAGAACCACCCACCACCAATTAAACATATTCAGAACTGTGACCAATCAATCACAGACAAATGCAGGTGGAGGAGGAGGAGGAGAACAGGAAGACAACACGCATCCACAAACTCTTTCACAGCAAATAAAATTAAAACACAAATGTATTTAAAGACCACAATAGAAAATTAACACTGCAACTACAAAAGTGCTTCAGTTGAATCTTCACACCTGGAATTTTCTGGGGCATCACGCCACTCTACATTACCAGCTGCAACCCACTCAGGTAACTCTACCTAGTCGTTTCCTCAAAGATGCGTTACACACTCTAGGAAACATCAAACAGACAGCAGCACACGCCACACACTCTGAAAATAAGAACACAAGATGATGTTGATGGAGGCAAGAAGAAAAGAAATGCAGCATCTGCAAAATACGGCTTCTTTAGCTGACCCATAATCCTATCCTGACACAGAATGATCTGCAAGAAATAAGTGCAAGTCCTTCTCTTCTCCTCAACAAAGCATCAAGCAGAAGAGACACACTGGCTTTTTGTTCTTCTTTGAATTAATCAAGCAGCAATCAGTTACACAAATACGGCCCTGAAGTGTAGCAGAGAGCACGTCAGTGAGATTCAGAAGCTGCCGCCATCTCTGTCAGATCTGCACCGACACTAAGAAGGCTGTCCCACCCACACCACATTCCCCCCACCCCCCCACTTCAGGGGGTTTTTCTAGCTCCATCCGGGTAATTCACTACATTAGACATGCACACAGAGATGTACTGTAAGATGTTCCACAAGACACAAACACAGCCTCCACTGTGCAGCTTCATGTCTTTCAGGCCTATAATATTCATATAGGTTAGATGTCTTTACTCACTAAGAAGTCAAACCTTTTAAAAACTATTTTGATAGCAAAGAAAATTAGGAAATAATAAATGTTTTAAAACAAATAATGCCCCTAGCTAAAATGTCTATCTCTGCACAGTAACACAATGAATTCATTTTGCTTTAGCAGCCGACTATAGCTTGAAAATGATATTAACTAAATATTAAACCGGAGAAGATGGAGCAATGGCTCTATATAAAGTCGTTATGTATGTTTTTTAAACCATCACATTTTCATTGCGAAGCTATTTCCAGTAATTCCTTTCACACTAACCCGTGGTTATCTGCATGCAGGGCTGCACTCTGAAGATATATGTATTTTCATTTACACAAACACCACAAACCAGTGCCAAGCCATCAAGCCGGGGAGCTGAGGAATCCTTGTAACCTTCCCCGGTGTCAGAAAACCAATAAAAAAAAAAATAAAAAAAAGGCAGAAAAATAAATACAGTGTGTTTGTGTGCCCTTCTGTTCTCCTGTCAGCCCGGGAGTGAGAGAGGCTGAGGCTGGGGTGTAATGGCGTTGACTGGCTCTCAAACTCCTTCACGCAGAGCTGACAACTGGTTTTTATGTGCCTTTAACATCCACGGTGTGAGTTTTGCTTTGTTTTTTAATTTGTTTGTTTGAGGTAAATACACAGTAAATACTAGATCTGGCCCACAAACAGAGAGGCATCAGGTTCCAAACAAATAAAAAAAAAAAAGTTGGCTTGCTAACAGAGCATGTCTAAGCTGTTACAGCCCTGATGTGAAACCCCAACGAGGGGCTATCAGGTTGAAAAGTGAAACATTTATCTATGTGGAGACGCAAATGTGAAACTTGAAACTAATGATCATCATGATCATGATAAAAGTTCTCAGCTTTGGATCTTTACTTATTATTATTCAGCCTAATCAAACTCAAACATCCTCAAATGTACAAATTAAAGGCATGGAATGAATCTGTGGTTGTGTTTAAGAGATCAGTCCTTTTAACTGACATCAGAGTGACCAGCTGTGTGAATTGATCACCGTAATGTCTCAGACGAGCCACAGCGAAAGAAAACCAGAGCATAATAAGAACCATGACACTGAAACAGCCTGAGATGTTTCATACAAGCAGATAAGAAGTAGTTCTTTTGTAATGTCCAGACAAGATGATAGAAGAGGAGACTGGAGGGGGGGGGGGGGCAAACACTCCCTCTTTCTCTCACTCCTTTAAAGGTAACTATGCATGAGAAGAACTTTCAACTCCTCTGTGCTTCTTGTACAATCACAAGAAACAGAAACAGCACTGCAACAATCAGGCGTGATAGACGTCCACCGATGGATCAGCGCGGACACAAAGCTGCCATCAGATTCAGAAAAACAGGAATGATGATGTCTCGGAGAGCAGTGGGCTTTTTCAGAAAGACTATTAGAAAAATGTGCCACCGTATAAAACTACTAGTGCACTTTGCAGAGATTTCTGTTTGGGTTGACTGTCTGTCTTCGCAGCAGCTAAAAGACATCTGAAATTGTCTTCAGTTTGAATACAGCAACAAAAGCCTACCTGTGGTGATCAAATAAAAAACAAGAAGCGTCTGCGAAGTAATAAATCGAAATAAAAAGACATTTGCTGGAGACGCACACACATTCATGAGCTTGCACATGTGCTGGCAGCACCAGAGGCAAGAAAGTCTGTGCAGAAGTGAGATAAACCCTCAGCCAGCATGTGGTCAGCAGGCCAACTGATGTAGTGTTGACAAAAAAAAAGATACGGAGTGAAGGGCAAAAAATCAGGAGAAAAAAAAAAAATGCACGAAGGCACGAAGCTTGTATGAAAACTGATTAAATTCCACATCCATCATTTGGCAAACCGCCTCACGTTCTCATCTGTGCGTATTGATCTGGACGCCGGTCTCAGGTTTCTCAACAAACACAGAGACGAGACAAAAGCTTGGAGACGAAGCAGACACACCCTGAGAGAGCAGAGCTGTGGAAGTGTCAGGCTTAAAGCTTCAGGATCACTCATGTGCAACAACTTAAATTATTTATGCTGACTAGACTCTTCATATTAGAACTAATTTCACCTTGATTTAGAGAGATTTCAACTCACAGCACAGAAAAATATTTCCAGAGACTTGTTCTGTGGAAATAACCCCGACACTCTGAGCCTGTCTGTTTGTAGAAAATGCAGTCCAACACAATCGGGGAGTGTTACTGTAGCCAAGTATATTTATTGAAGCACTTTATTTCCTTGGTTCACAACCTTTCAGTGGGGAAGCTTGCTCTTATTTTGCTCCACTAAGTACACATAATGACTGCAGTTACCTGTTTCTTTATAGTTAACATTTTGTGCACATAAAAAGCAAATTACAAACGTAAACAAGTCGCAGTTTAGCGATGTATCTATTATCATGCACAGTAGCTCATGAAAAAATGAAAGTCTGGTTGTTTGAGCTGATAAATGCCAGTCACAAATACAACTATGTGATTTTTTTTTATAGTTGTTGTGTTCTGATAAATGTCATATTCTTGAGATATCACGATTCTCATTATATTTTGTACAAGAATGTGGTTTAATTGAAGGTTCTTTCACCCACTCCTGGTCAAAAGTTACAGGGAGATAATTGTAAAAAAAATAAATAAATAAAACAATCCAGGTGGATGTTGTATAATTAATGTTTTGATTCTGTAGAATCAAGAAATTCATTCAACATAAATTTGTTTTTAAAATAAATACAATGTTTTGCTATGAATTTTTAAAGTGCATAATGTTTTTATAATGAATGTGTCCTTGTTTACATCAAAGGGCTTCATGCTGGACCGGCGTCCTGACTGGCACCACAGTGCTAGCATCTTTACAGGTACATCAACACTCTCCTCCCACAGACCAAAAACCTGCATGTTTGATTAATTGACATCTATTTAGGACGTGGTTGTTCATATCTATGTGGCCTTGCAATGACACAGCAACCTGCCCTGTGTGACCCCGCCTCTCAGCTTGTTCTCAACAGGAACAAGCAGATTCAGGAAATTCTGAACTTTTCTGCACTTTGTCTCAAAATGGCAAAAATATTATCCAATGATTTACTTTTATAGTAAAATCACAATTTTCTGTTGCAATTTTTTGATTGATTGTATTGATATTTTGCTAATTCCTTAACAGTGAAGCTGAACTATCTCACTTGGTAAAGCAGAGACATAAAAAACAATATATAAAATCACGTAGGCTAAAAAATACATTTCTAAACCAACTGTAAGGAGTTTGTGCATTTTTGTAATGTATAGATGGTGCACTGTGAGTAATAATATGATCCCTCTGCTTTAGTTAATCATCATATCCCCTCTCCTAACTGAAACTACTGTCAATAATAAAAAGTTTGATCATCATGCTAATCAAATTGTTGGTGGTTTTTATGTATCTCTGATGAAGTCTCTCTAATGGTGAGACGTGGGTGAAGGCGCTTTGCCACTGTGTGCCTATTAAACTGTTTAGCATGAGCCTCGGGATATAAAAACAATGCAACTGTCCACCGCCGCCTCCCATCACTGGAAACTAAACACAGCAGCACGCAGGAGGCTGTGGAAGACAAGGACTATAAACAGCCTCCGATTTAAATTTACCACTTCTTGTCACTCCCCTTCATCACTTCATCCATCTTAAGTGGTTTGACTCTAAATATACACTCAAAGCTAACTGATTATCCAACTTGATTGTCAAGCCAAGCCCCCACCACCACCCCAGACACACACACACACACACACGTTCTAAAATGCCCACCTCCTCAGCTCTACATGCCGCCTACTCTCCTTGTCTATCTAGCTTCACACTCTTCACTTCGAAACTTCCTCCTCCTCTGATGCATCACTCTCCCACTATCTTCCTGTCACTCCCTGAGGCAACAATAACATCTTGACCAAACCAGGGCAGAAAAAAACCCAAATGGGATTTTTAACTATTCAAACAACTTGAGTTTTACTCTTTTTTTGTGTGTGATGGGACACATTTGACATGCACCAGCTAAAACCCCAACCAAAACTATTTCATATTTAAATAAACTCTGCTTTCAACAAATACTAGATTTGTGTGTGTGTGTGTGTGTGTGTGTGTGTGTGTGTGCGTGCGCGTGCGTGCTGCCCTGTCTTAGCCTTACTCCCACATTCACTCGCTACTTTGCTTGTAAAAAATAAATAAATAAATAAAAAGATCTCAACTAGGACAGAGCTGAACGGACCTTATTAAATTTAACTTATCTCCCCTGTCATTCTCTCCATCCAAGACAAACGCAAAAATAATTTGCACGCACTTGACTTTTTTTATATATGTGAAAACAAACTGCGCATGAAAGAAGAAGGGGGCGCAGAGGGAGGCAATCTTGTTACCAGCCAGCATAGCCCTGGGAAGATTTCTATCAGACACACGTAAAGAGAGAGGCATCCATTTAGAAAATGGCTTTTCTAGGCATGCTGGGCCATTTAGCACACCCTGTGACGACTCCTGTTTGGGGCAATGATAAATGTTCTTTCACACACAGTCTGTGCACACAGTCAGGCCAAAACACACACACACACTCATACACACACATACACACAGAGCCATATGGGCACCCAGCACAAGACATCAATGGGATGGACATTTAGAGCGGGACTAGCTTCATTGGGTTCAGCTAACAGAAAGTAGATCAGACACTTGTTGAGTAACTTTGTTTAAATCTAAAGAAGCTTAAAGGGCTAGTTTGAATATTTTGTATTTGGTTTCTGTTGGAGGGTTATGCACAATTAATATATATTTAGTTGTCGATAAGTCTTTGTACATCCTCCGTTTGGAGAAACAGATTAGTTCAGACAAGCTAATGGCTAGTCACAGCAGAGTCAGATACAAAGTAGATTTCTGGTGTCTTCTCAAAACCTTTACACCTGCTGGTAATTCAACATTACAAGGTTACTTAAATAGAATTGTGTTGTTATTTTTAGTAAAAATTAGCAGTGGAGCTAGCTTTCATAACACTTCATCATAGCAGTTCTGGTCTGAATTTCAAACAATTTCAGCTGAAATAATCAAGTAATTGACAATGATGTAAACATTTCTAAAAATGCATTATCTCGAATTGTTATCAAATTTTATGAATTAGAATTGTTTTAAAACACCATAATGCACTTTTTAGTTGGGTCTGCTATAAGTAGCCATTAGCTTAACTGTATGAACAGAGCTACTCTCCATTTCTCCAAACTGAGGCAGTTCAGATCAGTCGCCTTTATGATAAACTTTATCCAAGTTTTCAGTCAGTGAAAGTAGACTAACTGAACCCTGGAAACAGTTCTTCCTGTTATAAACCACTGATTTCTGACCTAAATATGAATCACCCATTAAATAAATGACTTAGTTTATGATTTTTTTAATTAGAAAAAAATCAGGCTGTTAACAGCTTACAGACCTGTTTTTGAAAGTTTGTCCAGGATTACACTAAAGATAATTGAAACTTGTTACAAGTGTTTCTAAAGTATTAAAAGTGTTTTTTTTGAAGGTTAATTGAAGCTTTAAACTATCAAAATGTGTTTGATAAATCAAAATGACGCTGTAAATTAAACCTATACATTAAGTTAAAGAATGTAACTCCTCTTCGTGGCCTGAGATGATTTTCTAAACCCTGATTACAAATAAAAATAACCACTTACTTGGATTCATCACCAAACCCAGACCAGCGTTCTTATTCCCCAACTTGCAAAATGACAACATTTAGGAGATATATCTTTTATTAAACAGCAGCAATATGCTTTTATCATGAAACTATGTTTCTTATAAAGTCTACTGCTGTGTAGCTATCCACTCCACTCAGTGGGAGAACTGAAAAAACATTTACTCAAACTGTGAAGGAGAAACATTTTGACAGGTAAACACTCTGCCCTGTTTTTATTTACACTGGATAAGTGCTAAAAATCAACCTCTCTTTTATCGCACACTCTGAGCGTCTGCCTTATATCCCATAATGGTCATTACCCTTTACACACCAGCCCAATCTCTGTCAGCTCGCCTCCCCTTTCTCTGGGATCCATCAATGTCGCCACCGTACAACCGACCATCACACAACCCCACTGTTACAGCTAGCATTAAAGCCACAGGCGTCGTATGGGCTGGATGAATCACACTCACCCAAACAGCAATAATGAAGCATTTATCTCACGGTGCATTACAAACCCTGGGAGCGCGGCAAATGTGCACACATGGCTGAAGTATGATGAAACGTGTCAATAACACTCTGCTCAGCCATCTGCTCTGCCACCAGAAACACACGTGTTACAGAGAAACAGATTCTGGGATGCAGACACAAACAACCATCTCAATAAGTCATTTAGGATCATAACTGTCATGCCACTAAATAGCTTGTTGAAAACCTTCCGTCACAAGAAAATCCAACCCAGAGGTTTCAGGATGACTGAAAGAGAGTTTTCAAACATTGTGCCTCAGAAACACACACTTATTAATGATGCAGGAAAATGCAGCGTCACATGTTAGCATGACGTCAACTTACCGATCTCATCTGCTGAGTTCCTGTAACATGCTGAAGAACCTTTTCCAGCTCCTTCTCGATACGTCCGGCCCAGTGAATCATTCTGGAAAATAAGATTTAACACTTTAGATCTGCATTCCTCATCATTCCTACCTGAACATGTCATCTTAGTCTTCTGTCACTGCATGTGAGTGAATGTGCTTGTGGGGAAGTGGGTGTGTTCACCGTGTCTCAGTAGCTTCTGTTATGTTGGCAAAATGCCACTCTTCCCCCCCCCCCGTTTCCTGATCCCTATCAGGAAGTATCCTTGTCCTATCTCCACTGAGGTCTGAGTTACTCATCAGAACCTCCTTCTCCTTGACACATCTTGCATATATCTGCTCGGCCCTGGCAGGACTGGCTGCTCGATTTGCCTCGGCCGGGATTCTGAAGCTCTGCAATAAAACTGCTCAGGTCTGACAGAAGTGCACCTTAAGCACGAGCCGTTCTCCGTTAGACAGAGCCAAGTTCAGAATTAAGAGATCAAACGCCTAGAGCTCATCAATTTATATCTCTCAGCAAGCAACAAATGACTTAATGGGTCCCGGTTTTAAGTAGATCGTTTTAAAGAAGCGGCAGGAGCCAACCTGTAAACGTGTTGTACAGTCCATGTGCGTGTCGGATGAGAAATTCTAAAAGCTTTCGAGAAACATTTCAGAAGCCTTTGGCAATCAGATGAATAAATTCTGATGTGCGTTTGCTGGCCAGCCGCTGACTCTGTGCCAACCTTTTCCTTTCAGCAGCCTGCAGATAACTAATCACTCGCATCAACACCACAACACAATGCCGTCGCTTGTCTTTTAATACAATGACAGAAACAAATGTCATCTTCAAATGTCAGATTTGCTCAACAGACAAGAGGGAAGGTAGAATTATAAAGCTGCACAAATCTGCCAAACGGCACTCGCCATAACCACCAATCAGCAGCGGGCCCCATCAAATGAGAGGCGGATGGGTGGGTGGGGGGGGGGGCTGTAGAGAGGTGCACTAAGTATGAAAAGGTTAGCTCAATATGAAATGAAACAGGCTTACAGTGAAGAAAGAGCAGGAACAATGATGGACTGTACCTCTGACCCAGAACCTGGGAGGATTCTTACATAACTTCTTTCATACGTAAGATTAAAATTATTATCATATGATTAAGGCTTTTGATATAAAGTCAAATATCCACAATCAAGCTGATAATAATTGACATATCTTGGTCATTTGTGATTAAATGTAAAGCATATCAAACCTTTGTTTACAGTAAGTGACGCTGTGGCTCCAACTCTAATATTCAAAAGCAATTTTAAGCCAATTGAAATAAGATAAATGTCAGATTTTTACTATGCTGTGATGATTTTTGATCATCTAAATACATTTTGCTAACTCACTCCCAAATAGTTATTTCTTACACAAAATATTGTGTTAGACATGTACTTTTATTTATAGGCTATGGGCAAACATTGGTCAAATGCACTTTTCACTTATTTAACAGAAGATATTATTAAATGAAATCAGAACAGTATAAATTCCCACTGAGCACAGCTACAAAGATATCTGAACACGGTTGTTGGGTAAATTCCACACACCACCGGGCTCCTGCTGCTAAATGCATGCTGTGTACTAAAACCTGATCTCTCTTTAAAACAAAGAAGTCGTCGCGGTTCAGCACATTAAAGCCGACTGATGCTTTTTTCTGGCTCTTTGTAGTCCGTATCGAAATTTTGTGCCATTTGCCTCCAGTGTTTTTTATGTATTTTCCACAATATTATGATGTTACATTCTTCAAACATTATGGAGAAGCAGTAAATGTGATAAAATGAGTTTGGATGGAAGACCTGTGTGTCCCAGCGACACACTATCACCGTGTTCATTCTGCAGCAATGAATCTCATCATTCGCAGTGCCATGCTCAGATATCTATTAGGGCAGAAGGTTTGCTAGTTTTTTGGGTTGTTGTTTTTTTTTTGGGGGGGGGGGGGGTTATGAGTGCAGATAACATTTCAGGGAGATTGCATTCTGTATTTTTATCATCATTGAAAAGATTTTATTTTGCTGGAAAATATAATAAGAATACTTTAGGTTTCATCTGTTTATTTTTTCTTTTCTCACATATTTATAAAAGTGTAGAAATAACATTCTTCTTCCACAAATACACGTCATGCACCAAAACATGCCAGCAATACAACTCACTTAGACCATATGTTTAGGTAGCCAGGTGTAGAAACGTGCACCTTTCTTGGCACTGAGGTGAAATAAACCTGCAGGCCATTTTCTCATAAAACACACGTCTGAATTGTGTTACAGGCCTCTGACAAGCTGATACACACACACTTCCATTATCTGGCAAATTCTGGCTAACTCCACCATAATCTGGGTGACCCAAAACCCAGTTTTTAAATCCCCAGAGGTGACTGAATATAATACAGACTTAAACAAGGACATCACAGACTCGAGGGGCAGCAAGAAATAAGATTGTTTTTGCACTAAAATGTCAGTTAATCCAGTTTAAGAAAGTACGCAAAAGAAAAAGGGGGAGTGTCACTGATGGGCGTGAATATTAAGGTAAAGGTTTGACACAAGCATGTGAACGTGCATGCAAAGTAAGGATATGAGCATGACAAATTACCAGTGTCACCTTTTCTTTATAGAGCTTAAGTAATCAAATCAATGATCCAGCTAATTGTGAGTCAATGACAAGCATATAGGAGACACGTGGTTTTTTTCCTTTCTTTTGAAAGTCACCTTGGACCTGAAACTGACAAAGCCTCGGGATATTTAAGAGATAATCCAGTGAATGCATCATGGAGGAATCATTGATGTCCATCAGATCATGACAGGACAGATCAACAACAAACAAGTCAACATTTTAAACCAATACTTCATGTTTATCTGATCTAAGAGTCACTTTTAAACTCAATATGTTTGGGATATTATTTAATCAAATACCCAGTATTGACCCGCAGGGGGTAAACTGTTGCACCATCCGTCTATTTGAGTTCCCTTACTGCGACCTTCAAGGTTTTTCAAATGAGACGCAGTTATTTGAGTTATTTTCCAACAGGTGCACAGCTGAGAAAAGTCCAAACTGTAATTTTCTTATTTCCGATGATTTGTCTATAACTTTCTCAAATTGTTTAGGTAGTAGAAAAAAGATCCCTACGATTCAGGTGCGCTTCATTTTAAAAAGCCTTTTTTTTTTTTTTTTAGTCTCAGCAACTAAAAGATCAAGTTTAAATCTGCCCTGCGGTGGGATCCAGCCTGTTTCATGTTGACTGTTCAGTCTCCAGAGGACTTTATAGATGAATGTCGAGCCTAAATGGGATGTTCTCCCACATGCAGCGCCAGCAGAACGTATCGACCGTCATTGTGTTTTATCCCCTGAATGTTTGGAAATATTTCTGCTACATGAGCTGTGTGATGTTCATCAGACACGGAAGCTGTGTGTCAGTGAACATGAGGGAACATCAGCTCCTTTAAGGTACAAACGGTGCTGCGTGCAGGCTTGTTGTGGGGTGGGGGGTGGGGTGGGGGGCACCTGTCCTACTTCAGCTCTCTCACATCCTGCTTTATCCCCACGCCTCTTTAAAAAAGGGAAAAAATGCTTAGTACTTACGTGTAGTGCTGGGGAAAGAGGTGGGTCCCGGCTGTCGGTGTGGAGACGCATATGATAAGTACAGTTTGGATAGTGAAGAGGCAGAAAACACCGAGCGACTGCGCGCAGATCGCCATTTTCCATTAAATATTCAAGAAACTGGGATAAATAAGAGAAGAACCGGAAGGACAGTGTCTCTCACAGCCTGAGCTAAGAATAACCAAGCTCCAGAGAAAGTGAGTGGTGGGAGGTGATGGTTGGCGGACGCTTTCTGGACACTTCAGCTCCTCCGCCAGTGAAGTCTCTCAGTGTCGGAGGCGCACACGCAGAATTGGCTGCGTAATAAAACACGAGGTGGGAGGTGGTGTGAGTGTGGTGGGGAGAGGGGGGGGGACGAGGATCAGGAAGATGCTCAGCCGCTGTTGCTGATGTGCCTGCCTGGCAGCCTGTTTGCGCACTCGCTGTCCTCCCTCTCCGCCACCGCGCACCGTCTCCAGTGTAACAGCTATACACCGTGAAGCTCAACGTGATGTGACTGTTTCCATAACAGCCTTCAAAATAAAGCTACTTAGTTTGTTTTGGGCTCTAAGACTCAACTTAAATGGTCGTGCACATTTGCCACGAGCTGACAAAAACATTGCCTTCAGTAACAGTGTTATGTAACAGCAGATGCGCATATTTTCACCAAACTCCCACAGCTGGCGGAACCTCCCGCTTCTGCAACTCATGAACTCACATGAGACACAACCTTGACCTCTATGTGACAATAGATTTTTATTGTTTTATTTTGTAGGAACAACTTCCTGTATTTGTCCATCTGTAGAGCTTGACTCAACTTCTGGCACAAGCAGTCCTTCCTCCTTACAAACAACCTATTCCTGTGCGTTCGACGGGGGCGCGCATCAAGCCACCTCCTCCTCTCTCACTCTCTCTCTCTTCCATGTTCTTCCTTCTCTACAAACTCTGGATCAGAAGCAGAAATCAAGGCTTTATTTTGGTAATTAGAGGCAATCTAAAGGGGGCTGTTATAATAACTGGAGTGTACACATTTAAAAGACACAGTAGGGCTGCTCCCCAAATATATTTGTTCTACCTTTTTCCCTCATCCGCTCCAGTGGACAAACAAGTCAAATCACCAAGAGGAGAATTCATAACAGCCTTTTGAGAATAGATGCTTGTGTTTTATTTTGTAAATCTGATAATTAGCAAGAGGGGCTTAATTTTTACAGCTGAACACAGCAACTAGAGATAGTCTCCTTGTGTGATTAAAGTGACCAAATAAACCAGATTCTAAAAAAAACTTCTTACAGTTTCTCTAAAGTGGAAGCTTCAGATTAATTATAAACGTATTTTTCAATCGATCGTTTTCCTCTGAACACGCAGCAATTGCAATATGTTTCATTTTAACAGTGCACGAATGAGCGACACAAAAGAAAATCTAGTTTATCTTATCACCCCCTAGAGAGGTGAAGATCTTGTGTTAGCCGTGTGTGTTAGTGCATGTGAGTGCACACTTTGTACCTTTTTTCTGCACAGCTGTTTGTTCTCTGATCTTGCTGTTTGGGGCACATTTGCACCTAAACAAAGCACATTTTATTGAATCATAAAGAGAACACAAACTACAAGATGTGACCTATTATCATGCAAAAAGGATAAGATATGTTTTTTAGTTGTCTTCAGGGGTTCGAGACACATGGTCCCCCCTCCAGGAGCTCCTGGGGGAGTCTTCCAGCCCATGTGTTGGGGACAGTCAGACAGTTGGCATCGTGGCTGTGTTGTCCTTGTCTCAGCTCGTCAGCAGGGGACACGCAGGTGCGCTGCGGCAGAGAGCCACGCACACAGCAGTCAGTGGGGTCGCTGAGCAGCATTTTGTGTCCTCAGTGACAGAAAAAGGAGCTGTTTTTGGTTCAGAAGACACTACAGGAGAGTAGACCTCAGCAGGACAGGGAAAACCCACCTAATGGTAGGGGAGTCCAAAAAGTGAAAATAGATGTCAAGGGGGGTGTTTAGTCTGAACAAATATGTGGGTTTTTTTTTTAACTGAGGGCAAAATATTTTCAGGATATTTTGAGCAAGAGATTCACCTTTCCAGAAAATCAGACAGGAAACCAGAAGACGGTTCTGTTCTCTCACTCAATCCTTTATCACAATTTACCTAAAGATAACCGAACAGAGTTTAAGCTTCAAATAGTTTCCTCTCAGCAACAGAACAACAGGATGGGTTTTTTATTCTTGTGCAAACAAAACAGAGGGTGGAGATCATTCCTGAATGGTTCTGGTACCTCCTGCTGTGGATTTGCAGACTGAAAGAAAGATGGTAAATAATTTGAAGAATTTTAAACAAAGTGGTGACTTCTGTAAGCTGATGATTGTTGGCAGAACGGAGGTGATTGTCACACTGAGGCCTCAGAGCTCACAAAACAGGCTGAAATCCTTTAAGAGAATCTTCTCTTTACTGAAAGCTAATTTGTCAAGGATCTGGAAACATACTGATCAGTGAGTTCTGCTTGTCCTTCAAGTGATGAGAAAAGCAGACAAGAGGTAAGTAGTCTCTGCTATACAGGGTCTTCCATTTAGTTTCTCATGCAGAAATGGACCTGTCAATCTGATATTGATCCAGGAAGTAGAGCACAAGGAAATCAGGCCTCGTTGCTCTGTATCAGACTCTAGCCTCCTTTCTAGGGACTTCTCCCCCAGACTGAGGTCAAGCAGGTTGGAGGAGGATTAATCACACCTTGTTTTCACATCTGCAGGATGCTGGGAAGTCACCCCACACATCCAAACACACAGAATCACCAGCTGCTTATCTAACAACTTCTCCCACCTTATCCATCCTTTCTCTCTCCCTCACTTCCTCCTTTGTGTCTCTCTGAGCCCTGGATGCTGAGGTTCTCCTGTAACGGACAGAAAAAAATCAACTTTACTCTCCGGGAAACCAAGTCTGTGTTATGATCTTTTATTTCTGATTAGAAACAGTCAGTGCGTTGCATTTCCTGCAGATGACAGAGCCACAGAGCCGGAGTCTCACACTCATCAAACTTCAGAGATCCTCCTAAGTACTCTCTGAAAAAAAGGGTGTTTGTCAGGTTTTTCTTAGAAAGCTTTTATTTTAACAGCAGCAGGAAGACGTCATCATACCCTTATCCTCTACGGACACATGTTGAAAACATCTGCAAAGTGGTTCCAGCTATCAAGGTCATCTTCACTTCACAGTTTATCTGCTCATTCTTTATGATCCACTCACCAAATCAGCAAGGCCCCGGCTCACATTAGTCCCGACATGACCTAAAGAAAAGCCCCCTCTGCTGCCTGCATACCTCTTATACTGTAAACCACAATCCTACCCAGAGATGCTGAGCTGCAAAGCACTCTGGGTCTTTCATGCTCAAATGTCAGAGCGTTTCATCCTGATGACGATGACTCACTGCCCTCGGTCTCAGTCTGCATGAGAGAAGAGCACCACCAATTAATGACCCAACCTCCTCACGTGCAACAGCAGGGAAACAAGCACAGTAGTAAATATCCCAAAACAACACACAGAAACAAGAATTTCATGCTAAAATCTTTGGGATGCAAAAACATGTTCATTTTATCACCTCTAAAAAATGATCTGCCTTACTTTACTCACATAGGCAAATAGTAGGGGGGTATGTGAAAACAGATCAAGACTCAGCAGACACTGGCATGCTTTACTAGAGACCTAATGGGCCCTGGGTAATGGGCCTCTTTGGGCTTCAGGAAATCTTCCCTCATGCATACATCAAAGCTGGGATTGAAAAGAATACACAGAGAAAATAGAGAGAGGGAAAGAGATATTAATGTGGCACACAGGGAGGGAAGATGAAGCAACACAATAAAGGGAGGTTTTGTTTATTATATTAGTGCAGATCCATCCACAGAACAGCGAAGTCTTCAAATATGACTGGGCACTGGAAACTAGGACAGGGTGACAAGAGAAATTGAGTTAGATTATTAATCAGTCCTTTGATGGAGTTAAAAGCCCAATCAAAAACTTTAACATCCAGCATGATGCAAATCAAGAAGTCTGTGAGGAAACTCTGAAACATTGTAATAAAAAATGTTAATTTAACCAAATTGTGGCTTCAAATATTTTTCTTTTCTTTTGTTTTAGGCCTTTAGTTCTCTGAAAGACCCTCCAAGGACATGTTCTTTAACAGTCTAACCTGGAACTAGGACTGCAAATTAGCCACCAGCTTGCTGCAGGCTGAGAAATGAAAAAAGAGCCCACACAGCTACATCACCAGAAATACTGATGCATAGATGATGTCAGTTTTACCATGTTAAAGTCCTAAATCACTGATTTTATAATGATGATTCATATAAACATTAATTCTGCTATAAACACCGTTAACTGACACTGAATATTTACACTTAGTAATGGCTAAAATACCATTTTTCTCATTTTACTATAACAATGAGTTTACCTAGACCCCTATTTTTTAACGGCATACAGATCTTGGTTTGTCTCATGATTGTTGCTACTAAAAATAGCAAGTTATATTTAAAAAATGACTCCAAAATCATTTGCAAAATCTACTTTTTAGTCAGTTTTCAAGCATATATCCATATTTCATTGGGTTCTGATTCTAAAAACATTATTTTTTTGTCCTGTTTCTTCTATTTTCCTGCACCAAGTCAAACAAAACATGTCATATTGATTGTGACAGTAATATGTTGCAGTCTATCATCTCATTGTATAATGTAGGATGTCCTGTTTTCTCACTTCAGTGTCTGGTTTTTACTGTCACCATCCCTGTCCACTCTCTTTTTGCTCACATATACATTGTCCCAAAGTTGTCAGCCATCTGCTAGATCACCAAACCTGCAGCTTGACGACACCCACCTCCATGTGCCATCTGCTTATTCTGCATAGAGCGGATTTGTGAATGCTAACAAACAGAAGTGTTTAACGTGATCCTGTCTGCAAAATGATTGTCCATTTGGTCAGCAGACAGGATACAAGTATGTGTTTGCAGCTGTAAGCACAGATATATGTATCAAGTCATCTGTGTGGTGAGTGTTTTGTGTGGAAATGCACCAGAGCAACGCTAACCGGCAATAAGAGAAACGCTGTGACCTCCACATGTCCTACTCAATGAAGTGGAGCGTATGATTGTCAGCTCATCTTCCAGTTCAACCTCTGACTCTTCTTCCACCTTCCGACTGCAAATGTTTCTGTAGTTTAGAGCAATATTCTTCTGAAAGGAAAGAGAAAAAGAAGCTACTTTAAGCTGCTTTATTGAGCCCTGGTGACAATAAATTATCCTGCAATACTTTAGTGGTGACTGAAGCATCAAGTGTCACCATATTGAGCACATTAAACAGTGTCAGTATTAAAGAGGCAAAACTAACAGGCCTGTGGAGTCTTTAGTAGCGCGATAAGGCGAGCGGGTGGTCCCGTCTGAACATGGTCTACTTCTTCTCTCTTCTCGCTGTGAAGTGAGAAGTGCCGAGTCTCTAACCCACCCTGCTGTCAAATTAAAGCGCATCTTAATTGGCATTAAAAGTGCAGATAAGAACTTAATGAAGGAATTAATAGATAACACGCATTTTGCAGCTCAAACTCTACAGTCTCTTCATGACAGACGTCTAAACACACACAGTTTTACCAAAACGGGCAGATTTCACAACCAAAGGCAGGAAGAGTGAAAATTGTTGGGTAAAGGTCACCTGCTGTGAAAGGCAGGACCGAGACTGAAAGGCTGTAATACATCACGTCACCCTTCATGACTATCTTCTAGCTAACTTCTCAGGTTATGTACAGCTGCATGTGTTCAGAGGATCATACTCTGTTCTCTATGATTCATTCCAGTACGTTGATGTAAATGTCAGTAAATACATCAGGTTATATAGTGGTGTAGCTCATAGATCTATGCTGCTGCATTCATGCTCATCTTCTTTTAATGGGAGTTTCCAGCGTTTTTCACTAAAAACTTCACACCAGTTGCATTTTAGATTAAAAACAATTGTACATGTTATTTTATTAGGTTGCAGGTGTTTCTCTCCCAGGGATTTTAACCAGTAGTTGTTTCAACACAAGCAAACAGAGTCCTGAATCTGACCTAAAGAGTCAACCAACACAACAACAATGGAGTCACAGACTTCCTCCCACTTCGTGCATCCAATTGAGATTAAAACATGTACCAGTAATTCTGAAATTCCCCTTCCAACTTCAGCAGCGCTTCAGCAAATGAAGAAAAATCCTCCTGAACAAACACAGAAACACTTGCAGCTTCAGATGCCATCTGACTGTGACAATGAAACTATATTTTATGTTTGTCTTTTTTACAGATGATCAATCTCAATTCTTTTCCTTCTTTTACCACGTAATATTTTAAAGCTCAGAGCTGTTGAGTTAAGGGGAAATTGATAGTGGGAACTGCAGAAGCTTTATTTCTTGGTTTATGGATAATTTTGCATGGCCCAAATGCCATCTACTCCCCACAGCACAGCAAAATGAAAATGCAAAAAATACAAATAGAAAATGTGTCCAAGCAGGTGAAACACTGAGCTTTGTTCTTATTGGGAAAGCTCCTTCTGAGCACCTAATGAAGCCAGCAGTGTAAATCTTCCCTTATTGCAGCTAATGGATTGTTTATATGGTTATTTTATCCCAGGCTTAGTAAAGTATTGCATAAATCCGTATTGTTATCAACGTTATTACTGCATCACCTCAAGCATGTAGGGATAAACAGCATTACAGCAATCAGCTATGTACAATGAAAATTAGGATGCAGTGATACATTTGGAGGAGAGAAAAAAAAAAAAAGTCATTTTTGTTTAGGTGTGTATTTGTTTTTGTTTCGCTCCTGCTGAGCTGAAAGTTTGGGCTGTTTTCCCAGAGATGAGTTAAACAGACAGAGGGAAGCAGATGCTTTCCTGTCCTCCCAGAGGAGCCTGAGACACATGTGGAGAGTGACGAGGCTGGTCATATTAAACACACCATGTGCACTCTGCATGTGACCGTGCATGTGTGCGCGCAAGGCTGTGTGAAAGTCTCTGAGGCCTGGAAACGAGAGTGAGACATCTAGTGTCAAACAAGCAGTACTTCAACAAGAACCACCAACTAGAACTGGATTCCCATCTGCTTGATACAGTTTTTTAATGAAAAGAAAAACAGCAACTTTAATTTGTGTTTGCTTTTTCTCACAGTATGCCTGTGTGTTGTTTGTTAGAATCTGGATGTTGTTGCAGTATGACATCGTCTCTCCTGCTGTCACAACAATAGCTTGTGCATTTGATCTCATTTGTCAAGCTATCAGTGCCAGAACTCGGTCCGCTGCTCCTGTCAAGCTGCAGACTTGATTTTCTGCTGTTTTTTTCTGGTGGGTGTCTTCTTCCTTCACCTCCGGGAGTTGCTTCTGGACTGCTGGAGGGCGCATCTCTTTTCCCCAACATCCACATAATGTTGGATCAGTAACACTGTGAAGAGCTGCATAATTGTGCCGGATCTATGAGCTAATGAATTCATCCGATAGCCTGGTGGTGAAGACATCTGTGCACAAATAAACAAACCTCTGTGACGGCTCTGCAGCACATTATCAAGCTTTTATATTTTAGATCAACACCGGGTTGTTGCTCACTTCAGCATCACAGCAAATCGAAGGTCATTTGATTTGCAGACGATCAAAGTTAAATAGCTTGTTTGGAGTCTGACGGGGAGGACACATCTTGATAAAAATGTGTGGTGGCTCAACATGTTTGGTGCACACATGGACAGCTGTGTTACAACAGAGATAAACAGATGTTTAGGTTGCATGCTGCCTGTCTGAGCCTCTTCCCAAATCTCCAGCCTCTTTGTTACTTCTAAGCTGGAAGGCGGGACCTGCCAGTAGAGTAGCAGACAGGAGATTAAAACCTGGGAAAAAAAAAAAAAAAAACAGATTAATGGTGCACGTTTGTATCTGTTTGTGTGTGTGTGTGCACGTGTGTGTGGACTGGCTGAAGGGGAGCATTTGTATGTGTGTGACTGTGCTTCACCCAAACAGATCAACAGAGTGAGCAAACGTGTCAGAAAATATGACTCTATGTTGTATCCAGACACACAAAGCCAGCCACTTCAACAAGTCATAACCCCCCCGCCCCCCCCCCCTAAAAAATGGTATTAAAGCTCTGGATGCTGTTGCAGAATAATCCTGTTTTCAACAGGCTGTGATGCAGGAGATAGTTTAAATGTTGCTGCAACAATGTGGACGATCGTTGGGTGTGCTAACATGTCATCCTGAGTGTACGGCTCAATCCTCCGACCAGATTCTGATTTGAGCTTTTGTATCTCAGTCCAGGTTCTGTAATCATCACCCAGGTGATCAGCAGAGATAACATCACGGAGGGCTCCACGCGTAGGAAGCCTCTAACATGACTGCTGCTGAAACAGAGCGATAGAGCATAAACAAAGGCACACCTTGAATTCAAATCCCTTCTCAGATGTTGTGATAGTTGAGTTTAACTTCATTATTCAAGCATAATGATTGTGGCAGAGTGAGTATCAAAGAATACAATGAATGCAGGTATCCAAACTTCACAGAACTCATCATCATCATACCTATGATGATGATGTGTTCTGATGTTGATGGAGTCATTAGATACAATTCAAGAAAATTCACACATCTGATGCAATTTTTGCTCAAATTTCCTGGTTTTAAAACTGAGCAGGAAAATAAGACAGAAATAAGCACCTGAAGTGTTGCACCACCTGACTGACACTGTTTGATCTTTGACCTTCTCCTCAGCTGCTACTGGTTCGGTTATCACATGACCAGCACACACACACACGCCACTCGCCCTTGTGTTCTCTGTGCACCTTGAGTCCATCCAGTTTTCTGTAAGCTCTTTTGCTGCTACATCCGTGTTTTGGTAAAATAAAGTATAAAGTCAAGATGTGACCATTTAACCTTTACCTCGTCCATAACACTTAAAAACATTATGCATTAAATATAATTCAGCAACAGTTTGTTAGACATAACTAATGTGGAAATGATACACTTAAATATTTAATTTTAATGTGGAACAGCAAATATCAGAGATATGTCTAACTGTATATGATTATTTAATTTAATAATTGATTAATCTATCAATTTTAAACCACATATTAGTGCTCAGGGTTGCGTGGAGCTGGTACTTACAGTACAAACCAAAACTTTTTGTTTTGCCATTTCCAGCAGTCATTGGGCAGGAGGCGGGGTCACACCTGTCCAGGTGACAGATCCATCGCAAGGGTCAATTAAACAACAACAACACTGATACCACTATAACTACTACAACTACTGTAATAATACTAATTATTATTATTATTTGTTTCTTATTGTTCTTTTATTAATAGTTACAGTAGCATTAGTGGTGGTATTAATATTACTAACAATAATATTTATAATAATAATAAATGACGTTAGAATTTTTGCAAAAAAGTTCATAAATTTGTAACAAAATCTTGAAGAAATTACACCTTCATTTTATACATCTTCAAATAAAATGAATTGCTGTTTTAATTGGTTTATTTTTGAATATCAAATACTAAAGTTCTGATTATAATTCAGTTACTTTTCAAAGACAGAACGTTTTGACCTATTGATCCATTCTTTGGATTTATTCATGACAAAAGAGCAAAAAAAAAAAAAAAAAAGAACAAAAATCAGATATCGAAAAGCTTTTCCTCTTAGCTTGTGCCAAGTTCATTATATTTTATTTATTGGCTGTAGATTACTGTGATTAACAAGAATAACAGCCCCACTGACAGATAAGCAGGATGTTGAGACTGACTGCAGATGACTGGGCTAAAGATAAAACAAAGAATCAGCGATAACAGGACGAGTCTTTAGAAATTAAGCAGCTTGTTGGAGAAAACTGTGTCATCTTTAGAGGAACTGGAACATTGATTTTGAGTTGGAAAGAAACATGTTGACGTGTGGAAAACAGATCAGCAGATTAAATGTGTTGATGTCATGTTAGATATACAGAAAAAGAAAAACTCATGTGTTCACACTGAAGAGGCTCCCTTACGTTTTCTATCGGCTTCGTCCTTGACTCGCCCCGAGAGGAGAGACGAGATTTTCCTCTATTTGTTACTCCACAGACTGGCTGTGACTGTGGCAGAATTTAAAACAGCCAATAATGAAGTGACGGGCTTTGAGCCTATATACACTGTCATCTCCAGCCTGGCTCTGACCATCACCCAGTATATTGGCAGATGAATCTGATTGGCTTCAGCCCACGATGGTTATTGATCAGAGGATTCTTTGCATTTTGAGGGGGAAGAGGGGGAGAGTTCATTAATTAGGGATTGACAGCTAATTCCCTCTTCTGATTCACAGCCTGAGAATCCATGATGAGCTTTGCCAACGAACACAAGAACGCAGTTTAACCAACGACCCTGCTCCCTCACATGGTGTCAGCCCACGTATGATAAGAGATCAGCAGGTGTCACTCAGGTGTAACATTTAGATTGCTTTCTATTTATTCACTTATTTATTAAGTTACATGTTTGATGTGACAATAAATGACGTTTTTATTTGTTTTCTTTTCCTTTTCATCACTGTTCTGACGGTTTTATAAATGTCTTAATGGCCCCTGGTTCTTCTACCTGAACTCAAATCTAATAGGAAACAAGGATTTTCTATTGATTAGGTTGCTGGAGAATAAAATTGGTTCTTAACTGTACCTCAGTGAGCGAGCGGAACCCTAATCCAGCTGCCCCCCCCCCCCCCCACCCACCCAGGCTCCGTTGTTCACCCTCAGTTCTGCTAGACGCTTCGATACGGATCTGATCCCCTGCACAATTTCATGCCTGCTTTGCCCTCTTCTCCTGCAGCAAAGCATCAATTACCCTCATAAAACAAGTTCTGGCCCCTTCAAAAGCTTCAGTCAAAACACAACCTCACACACACACCCTGTTACTCATGGCCCTATAAGCTTAAATCACAAACGTTACAAAAAGTTACAATTTCAAATAAAACATTGCATTTACTTTTGCAAACATCCACACAAATTTCAGCACCGTGGAGAAAAACTACATGCTCTGAGTTTTTTAAGTTAAGAGAGAAATATTACCTGCAGCAGAGGTCTTCAACCTGCAGCTCTGGAGCCACATGTGGCTCTTCAGGCCCTCTGAAGTGGCTCCTTGTTACTTTGACTAAAAATAAAATGAACTTGTGTGACATTTACATTTAAATCTACAACAGGAAACTGTAGTAGTTCTGTGTATGTGCACAGATTTTCCACAGCAGAATGACACTTATGATACAAATAAAATGCCTTAACAGAAATTTGTGGTCATTTATTATAATCAGGGGTGCACATAAGTGGTCCGCAGGTCTGCACACACTGTCAAAATATAAAATGCACCAGATGAAAAGTTGCAACACGCGTTTGCGTACTTAACATTGGTTTGGCTGAGCTGCGTGAATTTTTAGGTTAATCAGAGGCGGTTCATTGTCAAATAAATGAAGAATCCCGTTGACTTCTTTTGTTTGACTGATATGTTTCTCAGCCAGAGCGCCGAAGTTCCAGCTGATCAGCTGATGCTGCGTCTCTCTCTGTCTCTGTGTATCAGTTTGCCAGTGGGACGGATTTTCAGTCAGTCAGATCAGTGCAGCTGACTGCAGGATTCTGCATCGCGTCAAAACTGAAAAAATTCACTGAATAAGACAAATAGACCATCGTGGCACAGACGTGTAGAACTACCTTTTTGTGCTGTAAAATACAGAAAACCACCTGTTTTAATCAACAGTATCAGCGTATTTGTCTGTGATCCGCGCCATTTTGAATGCACGCAAAGCACTATGGGATATGCAGTCAATGCCCCATAACCGGTCCAGTGTATCTTTTTATCTGACTGCANGTGCACATAAGTGGTCCGCAGGTCTGCACACACTGTCAAAATATAAAATGCACCAGATGAAAAGTTGCAACACGCGTTTGCGTACTTAACATTGGTTTGGCTGAGCTGCGTGAATTTTTAGGTTAATCAGAGGCGGTTCATTGTCAAATAAATGAAGAATCCCGTTGACTTCTTTTGTTTGACTGATATGTTTCTCAGCCAGAGCGCCGAAGTTCCAGCTGATCAGCTGATGCTGCGTCTCTCTCTGTCTCTGTGTATCAGTTTGCCAGTGGGACGGATTTTCAGTCAGTCAGATCAGTGCAGCTGACTGCAGGATTCTGCATCGCGTCAAAACTGAAAAAATTCACTGAATAAGACAAATAGACCATCGTGGCACAGACGTGTATAACTACCTTTTGTGCTATAAAATACAGAAAACCACCTGTTTTAATCAACAGTATCAGCGTATTTGTCTGTGATCCGCGCCATTTTGAATGCGCGCAAAGCACTATGGGATATGCAGTCAATGCCCCATAACTGTCCAGTGTATCTTTTTATCTGACTGCATCACATTACAAACATCCTCATCATTTCAAAACAAAAAACAGTTACAGTAAATGACAGAAGGTCCAACAGCTGACAAATAAATTTCAACACCAAACTGTTAAATGTAGATTAAAGTGAACAATCAAACCTGTAAACAATCCAACCTGAACTCTGAAGGTTTTTTTAACCAGTATTTTTATATTTTACTGGTTTCTCTTGATTTTTTCAACAATTAAAGGATTTTTATTGAAACAAATATAGAGCCAGGTAAAGTAAATCGACTGAATTTGAAGCTTGATGAAACCAAAAACAAAGCAGAGGAGCTCGGAAGAGACACAGCGAGACACATTTAAAAATGTGAGGACCAAGCAACAACCCTAGGTTCTCTTCTGAGAACCAGGCCAAAAATATTATGTGCACCCCTGATTATAAAACTTGTACACGACTGTTCTTTCTGTTCCTAACAGAAGATGTGCAGGGTGAGTTTTCACCAGAATGTTGTTAAAATTGCAGTGATTAATTTTACTGTAGAGTTAATTGTGTTTGCTTGCTTCCCACTTTTTGATGCTGTTTTTTTAATCATAAAGCGACACCTTTATATAATAAATTAGACAAACTTTCTGTTCTGCATGAGAAAGTTTAGTTTTTATAGATCGCTTGAAAAATTGTGCTTTTCTTTACTTTTTAACATTTTAAAATACAAAAAGAACTGAATGTCAAATATCACAAAGTGGCTCTTACAAATCTTCATCTCTTCCTTGTCTTCCATTTTCTCCAAAATTAATCTCAGATTATTATTAGGATTATTTAAAGTCATGACAATCATCTTAAATATAAAATGCAAAAATTTGCTCAAAAACATTGTTCTACAAAACATGAAGCACATTTTTAGGACTCTTTTAGCTGATTAATCTTTGTGTTTTTGCTTGATTCTGTTGTATTTGGTCAAGATAAAGCTGGTTTACTTTAGTTCCAAAAGGCCACGGGATAAATTTGGAAGGTCAGAAAATCATTTATAAAAGATTAAAGAACAAAAAGCAATTTTTTAAGATAAGTGTCATCCCGAGATGTTCAGTTTCGTCTCTCTTTTTATGGGTCACTGGTGGATTTTTTTTTTTTACGGAAAGCAATTCAAGACAAAATGTCTGAAACAGCTGTTCTGGTCTTTCTCTATTGGATATTTCATGTGCTTGTTTGTTTCATTATGTAAAATTCTAATCCTAAAGATGATGTGAGGTGAAATAAAAAGGTACATTGTTTTCCTTTCGTCTGCAGAGCTGAAACTCTGCCTCAGTCGACAAACATCCGCAGCAGAAATTCACTGTAAATGTGTTTTTGTTGGATTTATACTCATTGATTATGGGTCCAGGCTAGTGCTGCAGGTTGTGAGCAGAACAAAAACAAATCCATCCTCAACATTCATTTTTGTTTTGATGTGTTTCTCACATGCGAGAGGCACAAACCCATTCATGATGCATGGACTAAACCTGAACGCTGGATCTGACTCCTGTCAAGCTAACAGCAGATTGTGTGACTTCACATGTTGGAATTTGTCCATTATTCAACATTTCTTTCCAAAATATTTTTTTTCTAAATGTGCTTCAGTATATGTCGTTAGATTTGAAATCTAAATAGTAAAAGAATAAAATTTACCAGTCTGTAGAGAAATTATGCAGCCTGCTTCTTCTTTACTCTCACAAAGAAATTCAAGCGGCAGCGTTGTTCCAGAGGAAGCCCATACAGCATTTCATTTTATTTTTAAAGCTCCCGTGATATCAAATGAGATTTTTAATTGTTTTCAAATGATTTGCCTGCTTCTATACCATTTAAACACCAGAATAAAGCCCATCAAAGACTGAAAACAGTGTTTTTTTTACGGTGTTCTAGAGCTGGTAATGTTCTGGAAAATGATTTTTAAATGTTGATGGCTCTATCTGAATTTAGGGCATGTACTAATTTTACATCAAATGATGAGGTCTGTTAAAAGTTCAGCTGATGCTCTGAAGCAGAGGAGTCGAGCAGCGCGGCCACTCAGACCTGTAAACAAACATCAACAGAACACCGAGCCACAGAGTCGGTTTCACAAGGACAACTCTTATAGGTAAGATACATTGGAACAGCTAGAACACGTAGAACCAAATGTCATTAATCAAGGTGTTATACGGGGAATACTTTGAGCCATGAACGGTCATTATGAGTGAATTCTGTATTAAATCTAAAGTTTGGATTAGAAGGCAAAACAAAACTCACAAAACATAATCTGATACGGAGAGAAAGAAAACTGCCTCACCTGGAGAAGGTGATTACTGAGGAAGAACCAGGTGAGCTGATGAGTGTGTGAGCGACTGAAGAGCAAACAGATCAAGAAAAAAACAACAAGAAAAACTGACAAGTTCACTAATTTCCGGAAAAATGCCAACTCAAAATTCCAATAAATAAATTTAACAATAAATCCTAAACTTTGATTGAAACTTCACATACAAATTAAAAACGAGGCCATCCGCATATATGTCTGTTGCCTTGGAAACGCTGTGTGCTACATAATGCGCTGCAGTTCGACGTCCGAATTTCCCGCGCAGTTGTAGGGATGTGACGTAAATTGACGCTGCATTGCCGACAGCTCTTGAACAGGAAGTACATGTCCGCCGTGGACTTGGATTCAAACACTGAAGGTATACTTATGGATGTTTCTGCAGCCATCAAACGACCTGCATCAACTCTCACCCCCCAAAAAAGTGGCACCACGAAGAAAAAAAAAGACTTTATCAGCGGCATCTCGTGAGTCAAAAAAAAAATATGACCGAAGCCGGGCAGACACCCGCATAAATATTGGATATGCGTTCGGTTCATGGAGGGAACTTCAGCTGCATTTGGGAGTGAAAACGGATGCTGACATGGCTCATTTCCTTGTGACCAGGTGAGAAAACATTATAGGTCGTGTTTAGAGCCTGATACAGTATGAAAATGATGAGATCAAATCAAATAACAGAGTGGAGAGACCTGACGTGAAGTATGTTAGCCTCCCCGGTGCAGTGCTGTGAAGACGAACAGTCTGTAAAGTGTCTGTGCGCGCTCCCGTGCCGGCTTGGCTGGTGGCTGCAGTTAGCCACAGCGCCTGTCGCGGCAGCACTGAGTCAGATTTTGTAAAGCTGCCTTAAGTTCCTTTAATTAAAGTAGGACAAACACATACATAAACTTCTCTTTTATATCTGATTAACACAGAAAATTTGGGGAAGCACTATTCAGACTGGCTGTCTCTGTCAATGCTAGCTGTAGCATCCAATGCTAAAGATTCTCATGTGCCTGTTCAGGCAACACTGGAATCCCTGCCGCTTACTCTTCTTCTATGATACAAACATCTACCGTAGATTTGTTAAAAACAGTCATTTGGACGGAAGAAGAATACAGAAATAGTCTTAAACATTTTGATGTAGTTTTTCAGTAGCTTCTCAGTTCATTCTTGCAGTTTTCTCTCCCTTTTTTACCCTTTAAATAAATAATATACATATCTTGCTGTTTTCCTTCTCTGTGCCTTCACTCACATCTTAAAAGTTTTTTTCCCAAAAGATATCCAAATGATATTCTGTGTGTGATGCATATTACTTACAGAACAGCATGGATGTGCATGAAATGTGCAGTATTTTATCTCAGGGGTGCACAAAGTAAAGACCCAAATGTGAGAACATTTGTTGGAGACTTAAAGGGGTTGACGCAGAGACCAGCGGGGCTGGAAGGTGAAATTAATCTTCCAAACATATAACACATTCTTCTGATTTTATACTGTAACACACACTGAAAGGGGTTTAGAATCTAATTTATTCTACAATATTAAATAACAAAAAGCTAAATTATTTCAGCTGTAAAAGTCACGTGTCAAGGTCTTTTGTGATCACATACTGTTTTTAACACTCAATCTGTCTGCTGTTAATGCTTCAAAATAAAAAAAAAAGGGTGGTAAAATTTGAAGGCATTCATTTAGTGAACACGCTCTTTTAGGTTTAATGACTTATTGAGTATTTTCTTTCATCAGTTAATTAACATTCAAACACAAAAGGTGCTTAATTTCAAAGTAATTATTGAGCGATTGGCCGACCTGTATGAAAGACCGCCTGCTCTCCTCTCTCGTGGGTTTCTGCATGACTTGATTTATTTGTGTGAATGTGAGCATGTTAGTGTTGTTCACTGAATGTACTTATCTGTGTATATGTGTGTGTGTGTGTGTGTGCATGTGTGTGCGTTCTGGTACAAAAATAACTGATATCCTTCACATGTAGGTCGTTGGCTGTTTTATAATTACTCATTGGAGAAGGTATGTAGCAGGTGGACAACATCTGCTGTGCAAAACACCATAATCACAAGGTGTTCCATCACCATAATTACTTCCACACAAATGTTTGCGAGCGCTCACACACTTAGAAAGTGGGTTTGTAGGAACAGTCCTTCAACTACGTTTAAGACTTTCTGCTGAATCCTTTTTACAACTTGTTTGTCCGGTCTACCTTCTGCAGAGGATCCTGGGTACGAGTGTTGAAAACACCTTGAGATTTCTGAAGTTAATTACAGCATCAAATTAAGTGCATGACAAGTGCCAATAGAAGGCCAGTGGAGGGGTCGTTAATCCCCGTCGCCTCTCCAGATTCTTGCCCCCCTTCAGCTCCTCGAACGCCACCTCAGCCTCTGTTTGCCAAATTAAAAAATAAATAATAAATCCCAGCAGAAGGAGGCAATCAACAAGCTTGTGGATTTACACAAGTCCATTCTTCTCACTTGTTTGTTTGTGTTATTGAAAAGAAAGTGATGCATGATTTAATTGAATGAGGTCCCCTTTTGCAGCCAGTTTAGGGGGTAAAATTTGATTGCAGTTTTAATTAACCAGCATAGTTGGCCCCTTTCATCGGTCCAAGGGATTACAATTATGAACACAATGAGGCGGCGGCCGTGTGGTGATTTGGTCGTTTGTACTCAAGTGAGGGCTGTTCAGCAGCACTGATGCCTGAGCTATTCGCAGCCACAGTGAAAGGTGGCTGTAGAGGGAATTCAAAGGTTCTTTTATCCAGCTTCACAGATGTACTTTTCAATATGAGTGCATTAAAATATGTTTATATATTTATATTTATGTGGAAGAAAATTCAGCCAATGGATGCATGTGTTTTTAGCCATAATTACACATAAGTTTCCAATAATTTTTATTGATTAATTTAGTAAAAGTTTTATTATTCTCTGTTACACTCGATATTTTTTCCCAAAAACTGAAAAGAATTTTCCCCATTGATTCAGTTTTATCAGTCTAAAACCATGATATTAAGAAGGTTTTAATATCCATCATGAAAAATTCTAAACTTTTCTGAAATCATCATCATCATCAATTTAAAGCACATTTAAAAACTGCAGGGACGCAGACCAAAGTGCTGTACACAAATAAAAACAACAAATACAGAGATAAAAATAAACATACAACAAACATAAAAACAATCAAATAAGGTCAGCAAGGGGTTAGACTGCCCCAACAGAGTTAAAAGCCTGAGAATAAAAGTAAGTCTTTCAACAGATTTTAAAAATACTAAAAGATGGGGCGAGTCTGACCGTCACGGGGAGCTGGTTCCATAAACTAGGGGCGCAAACTGAGAACGCCTGCTCACCGCGGGCCTTATAGAGGGTTGGACAAACCGGCAGCAAGTGCTGCAGAGGACCTCAGGGAACGCCTCGGGACATAGGGACAGAGAAGCTGTGCCAAGTCGGGTGGCCCGAGCGCATGCAAAGATTTAAAAGCAAATAAAAGGATCTTAAATTTAATCTGATAGCGGATTGGCAGCCAGTACAGAGGTGATATGTTGCTTCAAAGTAATCCCAGTTAAAAATGGTGCAGCAGCATTTTGTACTAACTGGAGACGAACTATTGCGGATGAAGGAGCACCATATAATAGAGAGTTGGCATAATCAAGGCGTGATGTCACGAACGCATGGATGACTGAGTGAAGATCTTTTCTCCTCAAAATGGGTTTTAGCTTGGTCAGCCTACGGAGGTGGAAAAAACAGGATCTAACAACCTGATCAGTACAAATACATTCAGTGTCTGATATTAAGTGAAGATGTTTCACAGTAAATGTGAATTTAAAGTGAAAATAAACTTTATGTTATACTTGAGCAACTTTTCCTCATCAAAATCCAAAAATCCTTAAATGACTTAAAACGGAACGTCAGAATTTTTAGTCACGTCTGTCTCCGAGCAGCATTAAGTGTTGCAAGAATATTGTGTCTTAATCAAATATTTCGTCTTCCTTTAGGAAGTAGCTATCTGAATCCTACTGAGCCCCTCAGGGGACATGGTATGAAAAAAAAAATTAAGGTCAGAAAAAAAAAAAAAAAAAAAAAAATTGTGTTATCCTGAGAACGTTTTGCATTATCCAAAACTTTCTCGAGATATTGCAAAAGTTTCTCGGGATAACTAAAAATGTTTTTTTTTTTTTTTCTGACCTTAATTATTTTTCATACCATGTCCCCTGAGGGGCTCAGTTGGATCCTAGAATGTGTGCAGTAATAGTAACTGAATAAATAAATATGGCTGTTTAATATCTGCATATATTTTACAAGATTGTCAGATATTTTCTGTTACACTCTTTTGTGTCTGTTGCATGAGATTTTTAGGGGTTTGTTTCAATATTAATTTTAACAAATGACAAATAATTGCTCGTATTCTGTAAACTAACACCCTCTCTTCCCTCTGTAGAGTTAACACACAAGCTAAACTACCAGTATGTAATTTCTTTACCTGGACTTTATCTCAGCTGAAAAACTGCTTCCTGTCCATCTAAGCCTGGACGAACCTTTTTTGTCTCGCTGCATCTTCTTTATAATCCTGATTACCAGAAAACAACAGGCACAAACAATAACTGTATTGCTGAGAGTCATTCATTTCTGTTTCTACTCAAAGAATGTCAGACATTTAATATTACACAAACAAACAGTTTATCGTGCCTGAAATTGATGCCATCTAGGATCCAGAAGAGCAGCAGCTTTGTTAACACAGAAGAAAAAAAAAGGTGTTAAACAGCCTAAATTGACTCTTCAGTGAAGCTGCAGGAAAAGGATCTCTCACAAAACCCACAACAACACAATGTGTCGAACAACTAAACAAAAGATAACCTCTTGGTTTCCATTACTCAGCTTTTTAAATCAAGGACACATTAAAAAAAAGGTTTTATCTTCATCACTCATATCAAACGTTTCCTGCTTGCTTCCATCAGTTTGATTTAACACATTTCTTTTGGGATATTTCATTAAAAAGATAAATACATCATTTATTCTCATTGAAACGTAAATAATTGTATTTAAATGTTTAGATTTGTGGATAATTGTTGTTATAGCAGGTTTAAAAATGGGAGTCTGGCAGGAAGTTGTTGGGACTGTAAATCAAGCCAAAAACAACAACAAGATAAAACAGAACAAACAAACATGATGGTAGATAACAAGCAGAAGTATGTGTGTGAGTAAATCTGATTGTGTACACTGATAACGTGTCAAACTATGAGTACGAGGATAAATGATGGCAGGGTTTGTTTTTTACTCTGTTATAGTTGTTATTTATGTCTTTACATTATGTCTGGACAAACACGTTTTAAAGAGGTCATTTCATACAAATTTCAGGACTTTGTGGTTATTTCTTAAGTATTAACCAGTAATATGAAACATTTTATATCTAAAAAACATCAGGAAACACTGATTAACAGACCTTTCAATCTGTCTGTGTTAAAATTCGGGTGGTTCTGGCTCCTTCTGTGAGGCTGCTTCATCAGCAGCTCGTTCATATTCATTGTTCGAATTTGCTGGATTCTGATTGGCTAACAAACTAGCCTATGAGAGCAAAGAATACTGTTTCCTGTCCCGCTGCGCATGTCAACGTCAGACGTCGTGTCTTTATGTTTGTCTTATGCTAACAGCTTTTTAGCTAACAGCATGCTAGGCGAAACTTCAGAAAAAACGCTTTGAATGGAAGGGCCTCTTTCAAGCTTCAGCTGTCGTCATAATAAACAATTCTTATTCAAGTTCAGTTTTAATCCAAAGCTTCTTCCAAATCAAATCATTCCAGGAAACTTTCCACAGAGAAAAATAAATAATTCACTTTAAACAAAAACTTAAGTGCGAGAGAAAGAAACGTCCAACTGTGTCTGACTTTCAGACAAGTTTCAGACGTCCTTGTTACACCTTCCCCAAACAGGAAGTGGGTGAAATAATTATCTGCTCCATCATTCCATCCATCCATCCATCCATCCATCCATCCATCCATCCATCCATCCGTTTTTGAAGCTCATCACTAGATACTTACCAGATGCCTGAACTCTGATCTCTACTGCATGGCTTAGAATTTTTTGTCTGCAGCAAATGTGGGTAAATATCAGAGTCTAAATATATCTTTAGCATCTGGGACTGCTGGTGTATCAGTTCACACCAAGTCTAACAAACTGCTACTGAATCAGACTGTAGTTATGCTGTATGGACTTGTTTTCTCCATGATAGATGAATATTTTTATCTATAAATGTTATGAGAAAATCTTGATAAATGTGTGTGCGTGCATGCACGTGTGCATGTGTGTGTATTTAAATGCATGTACTAATACAAGAGCCTAAATATTCTTCCCAACCATCGTATTCAACAGATAATCCTGTAAAAGCTGTAGCTTTTTTTTTTTTTTTTTTATCCAGACCAGTCTTGCTCACAGTCAGACAAGGACAAGAAGGCGAGGCGGACACAGACAGACCCCCCCCCACCCCCACTTCTTTTCCTCACCCCTCCCTCAATGAAAGTGAGCAGCCATGGTGTAGATCAGCTCCGCTTGGCCAAATGGGTTGTGTCAGCTCGCAGAGAGCATCATCATCGTGCTGCTTAGTTTAGACTGGCAGTCCACTGGGAGGAGTGAGCTAATGCATTTCAATCCAAAGGTACACACACACACACACGTGTACACACAGACACACACACACAATAATAAGATTTAACATGAGAAAGACAGAGGTCGCTATAGAGAGCAGCACAGAGGATACACAGATTTTAAATACAAAAAATAAATAAAGTGAATCACTGAATAATTTAAATGACTTTGAATTACTTTACATATACATCTTTACCAAGTCCTGACATTACTAAATATTTAGTTTAAGTTTTAGTGGTTTTGGTTGGGAAGCTTCACATTTTGTTCTCAAAACAGAAACAGATTGTAACTGATGTTCAGAAGGGAGCTGCGTCTACACGCTATTGTACCTGACTATTTATCATACGAGGTAAACAACATGTTTTGGTATAAATTTACCTGCACACCCTCTGTCTTCCTCTCCCTGTACAGTTTTGTGATGCAGCACAGGACCCTGGTGACAGTCTGAGTTTAATAGCGCGCTGATGAGGTCAAAAAGAGGGGGGAGTCGGGTTAATTAGGAGCTGCTCAGGAAATCTCAGGTTGAATGATGATTACAAATCTTCCAAATGTTAACTAGGGTGGTGTTGGTGTTGGGAGAGGGGGGTGTGGGATAAATATAGCTTTCAGCTTAACTGAGTCAGAATGTGGAGCAGTGTGATGGCAGAAGGAACCCTCCCAGGAGATGATATCTCTGAGAATTAGGTTATGATACTAGATAGAAGAAGGGACAATTATCGCTCCTCCTCTCGTCCAGTAGCAGTCTGATAAGAAGCCTTGTGGGCTCAGACTGTTGTTATCAGGATCAGACAAAGTTAAGGGTAGATGTAATGATCATTCCTAAACCCAGGAAGAAGCATAACATTTACTAATAGTGTTCTGTAAATGATGCAGCTGTTGCCTTCAGAGTTTTATGATCAATTATTTTGCTTTTTTTCGTGCACACACTCAACACAGCAGCCTGCAAAGATTTTAACACCTCGGGTCAAAATGTTCTGTCATTGTGAACAATCTGATAAATAAAAAAAGTGTTAAACAGAAGAAAAGTGACCTTGGTATTTTGGTTAACATGTTTTCCAAGAATAAAAATGAAGCTTCCTGTTGAGATTTGAGATGATAGAATGCTAAAAGCAGCTCAAATAAACACTTGTAATACCCAAAGTGTGCAAAATACCATCACTCAACATTCAACACAATGAATCTTGATGCAGTAGGGCTACAGCACCCAAAAACCACACTGGGTGTCACACCTGTCATAAGAACAGGAAACTAAGGCTGCAGTTTAATAAAACTGGATAGTAACAAACTGGAAAACGCTGACTGTTCTGATGGATCTACAGCCAGAATTTGGTTTAAATGTTGATTAAACGTGGATCCACTCTGCCTTGTGTCATCAGTTGAAGCTGGTGGAGGTGTAATAATATGGGGGTATTTGAGTATTGTCCCAGCTGAGTATCATTTAAACACCACTTGTTGCTGCTGACCGTCTCTTCTAGCAGGATGCACCATGTCACGGAGCTCAGATCATCTCAATCTGGTTCCCTGAACATGACAGTGAGTTCACTGAACTCCAACAACCTAAACAGTCTCCAGATCTCAGTCCAACAGAGACTCACATGACAGATGTACAGGTGCTAAATCATCAGCAATTATATTACACCATCATGTCAATATGGAGCAAAATGACTGAAAAATGTTTTGTTGAGCTAATGCAAGAAAGAATTAAAAAGTTCTTAAAGAGGCCCTTCCATTAAAAACAGTTTTTCTGAGGTTTCTGTTGAATATTTTAGCTCCACAGGTGTTCTTACCTTCATAGTGGGTGTGAAAACAGATCAACAACTTCTCTTTTAGTTTTAATCTCTCAAACTACGCAGGTGGCGATAACACCCGAGTTCTCCCGAGTCTAAACAGCCTGTATCTGTTTCGTCACAACTCCTTTGTTTGTTAGTATTCATCAGCTCCCACAATTGAAACCACGCCTAGCATGCTGCTGGCTAAAAGCTGTTAGCATAACGTAGCAAACAGGAGGACATGACGTCTGACGTTGCCATGTGCAGCGGGGCAGGAACCAGTATTCTTTGCTCTCATAGGCTAGTTTGTTAGCCAATCAGAGTCCAGCAAATTCAAACAATGAATATGAACGAGCTCCACCAAGTATCAGCAGGGTGCAACTAATGAAATAAGAGGTGATTGAACTAGAAAAATTAATATTTAAATGTACAGCAAAAAGTTACTTTTGAATTATTGAACCTGCAGGAGTCAAGACCTGGAAGCATGATCCGAGTTTTATTTTGATGTATTTCCTTAGAGTGGGCGTGGCTTAAATTTTGTCCTGAAACCACGCCCTAGCAGGTGTTTGTTTTGGCTTGCAGGTTCAATTTCCAAGTCTACCCCAGGGGTTCAGATCACAAATCCTTCAGCTTTTAACTAGAGACAGCACATTGTGTGTTTAGGGTTGTTGTATTTGATTTTTCTCTTTAGATTTTTCTCTCTAGTTTAATAGTTAACTTAAAGAATTCACTACTATTGAGTCTGTTTTTCTTCCCTGAAATGATTCCTATGAAAATGTTCATTCCACTGAAATATATGAGCCCAAATCTTGATCGATTCACCTCAGAATAAGATGATTCTTTAAACAGGTGTCTTCACCACTATTTTGAGGAGAAAATTTTGAAGAGAATTTGGATTTCAGCATGTAGTGGTGAGAGTAAACAAACCTGACTCTGTTTTCATAGAAAACTACTTATTTTCACAGAAAATATTTAACATTAAATCATTAGTCTGAGTGTCTGCAGTTAGTTTTCTGAATCATGTTTCTGCTATTTTTTTCTCTCCACGTCACGTGTTCAGGTTTTTCTGGTTGTGTCTGTTATCTGGTCTTGTTTGCTTTTGGCCTCATGTCTTTCAACCTGTGTTCCTTCGTTTATACTCTGTTCTCCCTCAGTTCTAAATCGATGTGTAAGTATCAAGCCATGTTAAATAGAGAGAAGTTCTCTCTAGTCAAGTTAAGTTTAGTCAAGTTTGTAAGTTTGTTTTTGCTTCTTCATTAAATCCCGTTGGATTTGACTCCTGCTTGTCTGCTGCAGCCTCATTCTGCGTTTATCCGTTCTGGACACTTAGACTTGCTTCTCATAATGATCGGTTTACCTGAAGTGGAGCTAAAAAAAAAAAAAATCACTCAATATTCCAAATGCATTAGAAATAACTGTGAATCATGTAACGAAGAGGAGAAATGTAATTTCCCTCTGCAGTTTGTCATGTTTTGGTTTCTCTTCTTTCATTTTGCTATCTTGTTGTTTTTCTTATATGTAAAGAACATTTTCAACTTCAGTTGTTTTCATGCGCACCTTATCAATAAATTCAACGCCAACACATTTGTCCATTTAGAAAAACCAGCTCTAAAAAAGCTCTCTTAAAAAAGAGCCTTTACTTTTACCACTCACATTTGTTTCTATCATTTATTTTGCCTGTAGTATAACAGTGGGATACTATAGAACTGTCTCAGCTGCTAGATGGGAACATTTATTTATATGAAAAGCCACCTACTCCCTTGTGCTGCACAAACGCTAGGACAAAGATGCAAAGAGACGTTTCAATAAATTATATGCAAATAGGACTTCTTCTCCTTAGATCAGCTGAAACTGCTGCTGTTGCTGCATTTTCACAGAATCATCCATATGAATTTCTGCTCTCTGCTCTCCTGCACAATGGCTCTCCTGTGTCCTCACAGCATCTAAGGGAACATCAGGAAACACTGTCTGCAGCTTTTCCCAACAGAGACCTTATCAGCGAGAGGTGTTTGTGTAATGGGGTTCTGCAGGCTAGTCCTGCAGGTCACACTGTCTGAAGCAAACATGGGGGGAAAAAAGCAACTTCAAAGGACTGGAGGACAAAGAAAACAGTTATGATTAGTAGGTTATGGGCCTTTTCATGCCTTACATGCTGACTTTTATGTTCTGAACTGTAGGCTAAACTGAGAGAGGGGAAAAAAAAAAAGGGAAATTTCCAGAATAGTATCCTGAATCACAAAGCGTTCTCTTTTTTCATTGTTTTGTTGTCTTGTTAGAAACTGTGCATCAATTCCGACTGCAATAACATCAATTTTTCCTTTCTCACCCACTGCACATCCCACACACATACACCCACACCCACACACACACACAGAAGCTCCAAACCATGGAAGCTAAAAAAAACAAAACAAAAAAAGCCCAATTTCTCAGAATTCTTCCCACAAGTCTCCACCTACCTTCCCTTCCACACAGCGATAGCGGCGCATGTATAATTGCAGTCTGCTACAGCGTGCACCTTAGAGGAAATAATTACCACCATAAAAAGAGCAATTACTAACCTGGCAGAGAGTTGCAGTGGATTTTAATGCCTCTGCCGGTAACGTCTGCTCACATACTGCTCTTTGTTTGTTTGACTAATGGTTTCTTTTGAAGGATAAACAAGCCACATTTTACCAATAGTAGAATGCTCTCTGTTTTGCACACATGTTCAGATGTAAAACAGTGAATGCTGGGAAGAGAACCAAACCTGAAAGGTTAAAATGAACTTGATTTATAAGGCTGAGCATTAAGGAGCCTTATGTGAATTGACTGTTGAGAGATGGCTGCTTCAATTCAATACTTAATATCCAGTTTTGATTAGCTCATGTGTCATTTCAGTTCCTTTCATCTGTTAGGAATAAACACTTGCCAAAATGGCTGTCAGTGTAAGACAATTAATTGCTTTCTTCTTCAGTGTCATTATGAGAGGATCACTAAAATGATAAGGCCAAGACGAGCAAGCGAGCAGCTTTGTGATTTGCATTACAACCACTGTCGTGTGTGTGTGCGCGTGCAGAATAAAGAAAGATGCTTTAAAGTGCCCAGTCTCATACATTCACCAATGCCAGACAGAAAGGAGGAAAATAACTGCAGCAATTTTTTTTTCACTAATTCAAGCAAATCACTCATAGAGAATTAATCACAGTCTGTTCCCTGCCTGTTTCCGAGAATACGGCCATCTATCAAAGGCTTCACTTATCCTCCGTAGACCACAGAATTCACCATCACAGACTCATTGTCTCTGAGCTTCAATGGTCTGATGGGTTTTACAAGACGATGGTTTGAAATTATAATTTGATCGCGCATTCTGCGTGGACTAAATTAAAGAGTAATAAAAGTTTTAAAGGTGAAAGATTTCAACTGATGTTAGTTTATACTTTCTAAACATTGGAGAGTGGGATCAATAAGTCCCAAAACTGAAATAAATTCATAGATTCCAAAATTCAAAAATGCACAAAAGCAGCCAACTTTCCAAAATTGCTATATCACAAGATCCCAGACATTCAGGTTACACAGCGAGCTTCTGTCTCCTTCTGAATAGAAAGGTGTGGCCATTCAAAAGAGGGACAGTTCAGACAGACTTTAAATCAAAACAAAAACCACAAAAAGTAAAGTCAAATTAAAGACAGAGTTTGGTGAGAAAACTCCAC
>SSNP01000173.1:450629-505311 GCA_006937955.1 Pachypanchax playfairii | reverse complement strand
TTCTTCTTCATCGTGGCTATTCCCTGGGCCCCGGCATGTTTATTTCAGAAACAACACTTCAGCTACAAACTCAGGTATCAAATTCACAATCTGGGTAAATATGCATGTTTGCTTGACGACAGACGGAAAGGCTGCCAACTCCAATCAAGGGATGTATTGTATTTATGGAGCTGTACGCTGGATTATCGTGCTTCACTCACTTTCATCTGTCCTGCTGGTCATCAGCTGTCATTAATCTCACCTGTGTCGGTTTTCATCAGTCAGTTTGTTCCATGTACAGCACCTACGCAGATTTATGTCATGAATTACTATGGTGGTGGATCTCAAACGCAGAGAGGCAGTCCCAAAATAAAAGAGTTAAAGACAAACACAGGTGGGGTTACAAAACAAAAGCACTCTACTCACTTGAGGAGGCAGTCAGGAATCCAAAGGAAAAAAACAAGTAGGGGAAAAAAACTCAAAATCCAGATTTCCAAACAGTGACAATAACTACAGACTAAAACTCTATGACTTTGACTATGACTATAACAAAAGACAAAGATAACAGGAGACAACGGTCCGGCAGTAAACAGACAACATCTCAAACCTTAAATAGTGCCGTACCAGGACAAGACACAGGTGCAGACAATGATCTAATTGACAAAGGTAAGGCACAGGAAATGACAAGACCATAAATGGACACAGACTGTTAAAACCAGAGATGAGACAAACAGATCCTAAACATGACACTGTGACAATAGACTATGACAAGATACAATACTAAACACAAATTAACAAAAGACCATAACTAAACATAGAGAAACAGACACAGAAGCCTAAATATAAATTAAACTCAAACCCCACATTAAAACACAGAACAGAAGACAGTGAAAACCCCACGGCTCCTGACAGATTTATATCTCTCATTTGTTGCCAGTTAGTTGTATGCATCACATCCTAACCTCCCCCATCAATCTGTATTTTGTTTTTGCCTCTGTCTCACCTCAGATCACAAGGCTTTAAAAGGATCACTCTACACCTGTCTGTCTGTACCCCCAGCCAGTCTGTGAGTGAGTGTATCTCTTTTAAGAGATTTGGATTTGGGGTTGTTTATTAGATTGGATTTTGGAAACTGGATTGGATTCATCTGTCAGTCTAACCTGTGCTCAGTTTACCCTGCTTGAGCCTCTGTCCAGTCTCATCCTCTTGCTGCTTCCTGATCTCTGTGTTCCTGCCCTATTGCAAAATTTTAAATAAAAGCTTCTTGGTTGTGGTGCATTAGTGGTCCAAGTACAAACAGACATTACACTGGACATATTCCGGAATAGCGCTACAACTGGTGGCAGCTTGTTGGAGTAGCTCTGTGACTTTGCTAGCACTTGCTAGCATTTTTTAATTCTTTTTGAGTATTTCTTGATGGTTTTTTCTTCTGGAAATATTTTCTAAATACTTTTCTTCTGATTTGGGTGCTGTGTTGATCGAGTTTTTTGCTGGATTTGTCACTTTTTTGCCACTTGTTATGATGCGTAACCATGGCAACAAGAGACTTGTTTACAAGTAAGAGCAGCTAACTGACATTTCTAAGGCTGAAATAATCCTCAAATTGAAAGTCTGGATCCCTGATGAGCTCAAAAGAAGAAGACATGGATGCAGAGCAGGAGCACAGTGAAGAGAGAGAAAGAGGAAGTTTAAACCTTCACTTCCATCAGTCATATTGACAAATGTGAGATCTATTTGCTAACAAAATGGATGAACTTGAAACTCTGTTGAAATGCAGCATCATGTGTTTCACTGAGGCTAAAGGGACATATCCTGGACTCCAGTGTGTCTCTGTCTGGCTTTCAAACAATACGGACAGACAGAGATTTGAAGAGGAGCGAAAAAAGAAGAGGAGTTTGTCAGCTGATCACATCTGCAGTCACCTGTTGGGGGCGGAGCATCAGAGTATGTGACACGAGGAGGCTGAACAGATGGATATGGAGGACTGGTTCTGTCCTGGAGACTGAACTGGAGTCTCTTGAGTTGATTGTCCAAAGGAGGTTGAAGAACATGATGGAAAACCCTCATCATCCTCTTCAGAACACAGTAACTCAATAACAGAGTGTCTTCAGTCAGAAGATTCTTCATAATCCGCTGCAGCACAGACTGCTACAGGAGATCCTTCCTGTCCACACCTTTAACTCTCTTTGGCTCCCTGAAGAATAACTGAGCTACAACAACACTTGAATTTCCCTTCGGGGATTAATAAAGTATTTTTGATTTTGATTTGATTTGATATGTGGTCCTAAAAGTCCCGCCTATTCACCTGCACACAATTAACAGGTATGTGCATCAACAGGAGTCAACATCTGGAAAAAAAATTTAGCGGTGTATTTTTTACATGGAAAATGTCCTATTTGTTTGTACAGAGGGGGGATGGCTTAAAACTGCAGCCTGCCACTAGGGGGTGCTTGTTTTTGTTTTCAAGCTCAACTTCCACATTAGGATAGGTGACAGCTTTAATGCTTCCCATCACATTATGAAAATGTTTTATGTTAATTTGGAACAATGTTTCTCTAATAAGTGCAATTTATTTATAATTTATCACACACCGTTAACAGTTCATTACCAGTGAGGCTAACTTGTAGGTTTCTCTGAGTGTATTTTTATTCTGATATAAGTGATACTGTGCACACAGATCTGATTCTGCAGACTCGAGTTTAGACAGAAAGAAAAAGTAAAACAACACAAAGTTACACCACAAGCCCAATAGTGATGGTACAGAAATATGATGTGCAGCAAATTGCATCACTATCATAGAAAATGTAATCTTCGGTTGGTAGGTCTGTTTGAATGGTAAAATCAATAAACCTCGATGCATTCTGAAATCAGGATGAGAGGAAATGGAATGTGTTAGAGGGAATAAATACAAAGACAAAGAGCATCAGAAAACACAAATGCCAGCTAGTCAATATTACATTATGCATAGCATATACTGTCTAAGTGGTATGATACATTCTTTCAGATGGGAAACATCTAACTTGCATCAACCACATTATTTTATTCAGATTGTGCTAATGACATGAATATGATCTTTCACTTATTTAGAGTTTTGTTAAAACAAAATTCAAGCTAATCAAGTTTTACATACTAATTGATTCTATATGTTTGTTACTTATTAGTTAAAAACCAACAAGAATATAAGTGTTTATATTACCATAACTGTGTTTATAGCTTTTTATGAAAAAATGTTTAATACAATCCTGATTGACTCTAAGTACATATTACTGACTCTTTAACAAATATCATTAGGATTTTTTTCAACATTTTGAACATTTTTATCCTCTCAATGATTTTTTTAAATATTTATTACTGACTTGTTTAGAAATACACAACACAGATTACTTCAAAAATAGTTCAGATTTTTTTTATTGAGGGTTTTTGGAAAGGTTTATAAAAAAAAATGTCAGCTGTTATAGATTTCTCCTTAAATGACCCCAATTTACAGCAACAGAGATAATTTCGGACGAAATTTACTTGCTAAAGTCGATTCTTTCTAGGGTCAGTATCAAAGTGGATTTCTGCTGTCTTAAAGAGGCCCTTCCATTAAAAATTTTTTTTCTGAGGTTTCTGTTGAATATTTTAGCTCCACAGGTGTTCTTACCTTCATAGTGGGTGTGAAAACAGGTCAACAACTTCTCTTTCAGTTTTAATCTCTCAAACTACACAGGTGGTGATAACACCCGAGTTCTCCAGAGTCTGAACGGCCTGTATCTGTTACATCACAACTCCTTTGTTCGTTAGTATTCGGCAGCTCCCACAGTTGAAACCACGCCTAGCATGCTGCTAGCTAAAATGCTGTAGCATAAGACGTAACAAACGGAGACACGACGTCTGATGTTGCCATGCACAGCAGGGGAGAAAACAGTATTCTTTGCTCTCATAGGCTAGTTTGTTAGCCAATCAGAGTCCAGCAAATTCGAACAATGAATATGAACGAGCTGCTGATGAAGCAGCCTGACGGAAGGAGCCGGAACACTTGGATTTTAACGCAGACAGATTGAAAGGTCTGTTAATCAGTGTTTCCTGAAGTTTTTTAGATATAAAATGTTTCATATTACTGGTTAATACTTAAGAAATAACCACAAAGTCCTGAAATGTGTATGAAATGGCCTCTTTAAAACTAAATCTTTTTTTTTCCATTTTTTAAACCTTTAGATAGCTGTCAGTTTAGCATTACGAGATTATTGTTTGAAAAGCCTCTTATGATGCCACAGAATCAACTTGTGTAATTTAAATAACAATAATATCCCTGACGTGAAAAACTATACTCTGATTAAAAAGTGTTCTTTTAATTTTTGAGCAGTGTCCATTTGTCCACCAAAGACACCGACTTTTGTCATAATCAAAGAGAGACAGTTTGATCCAACTTCACAACGTAGTCAGGCATTGACAGTTATGAAGTAGAATAGATATGCCACCAAATCTTATGTAGTCTAAATAAATGAAAACCAAATCATTTCTCATGACAGAATGCAGCATTTGTACCAGCAGATATCAGTGTGTTTTTGTATTCAGTAGTTTTGGGACTCTTTGGATGGAGACTTTAAATCCCTCATGAGCACACACATGATCCCACGTCCAGTTTTCTGCAAACCAACAATTTGCTTTCTAGGTTGGGGAGTAATCAGCATCACTTGTTCTAACAGCTAAGTAACACAATCTGGTGTCTAATTTCAAACAGCTGTTAACTCAGCTACAGAACACCAGCAGGGCAGAGGGCAGACGATAACTGGATTATCTATAACCTACAAATAAAGATTAATGTTTATTTTTACAAATTAGCATCCAAAGGTTCCAACACAATCACTTGGATCAGAGTTCTGCAACATGTGGTTGTGGTGACTCACCCCGCTGAAGCGGCTCCTTACCACAACTAAACAAACACGATTTGAGTTTGACTGAAAATGTAAAAGTGCAGCGATGAGTTGAACTTTGAGCTGTTTTTTATAAACATAAAGGTGGAACTTCATACTTTAGCTATAAATGGGTGACTCAAGCTGGATTCATACTAATGCAGCTCCGACGTGTCGGAGACACGCACCGCCATGATACGACGTCATATGGGCTCTCCCTAGGATGGTCGGTTGGAGTCACGCTTTATTTGCTAACTTTCCGAGGCTGCCTCAGATGACGCACGTCTGTCATTGGTCAGCCAAACAACTCAACATCATTTCCAGCACGATGTAACTTCCCTTTTAAATTGTTAACAGCGCGAGTGTTGACAGTCTTGAAGACATGGAGCAGATTGAGGAACGTCTCGCAGAAGAAGTGAGGAAGTACGATCATTTAGCTTCAACTCCTGGAAGGAGATCGCTGGAACCTTGGAGTTGGAGGTTGGGGAGTGCACGAAGTGATAGAGGAAAGTGAGGGACAAATTTGTCCATATTAAAAAAAGTCTGAAGGGCAGCAGTGGCTATGCCGGTGGTTGGAACCACACATAAAGCACCGGGAAACCTCTTCAAACTTCACGGTTGACTGGCCTCCTGCTGTCCTGGTGGAGAATTTCTTTGCAACAGTGGGAGCACACTTGCCTTTGTGTTAGTATGAATCCAGCTTTATTGTATAAATTGTTTTATTTTAAGGCTCAAAGTGACTTTGTTGTTCTTTACAAATTAAAATTTGTAAAAAGAAAAAAAAGATCCTTAAAGGGACTTAAGGCAGCTTTACAAAATCTGACTCAGTGCTGCCGCGACAGGCGCTGTGGCTAACTGCAGCCACCAGCCAAGCCGGCATGGGAGCGCACAGACACTTTACAGACTGTTCGTCTTCACAGCACTGCACCGGGGAGGCTGTATTTCTGTATAGGACGTACCAATGACATGAACTGATGATCTGTCTGCAATGTCAGCCACACGTGACATGTGTGGACACGTAGCCACATGGATCAATTATTTCATCCGGTAAAGAAAGACAGGACACCAAGGAGCCGGATGAAGTTCATGAATTAATGGAGCTGTGCTTTTTGTGTGTGTGTGCGCTTTCAGACACTTTTTTTTTTTTTATCGGTGCTACACATAATGTGACACGACCAATTTAGAAAACTGCATATTATCGAACTAGTGTTTGCTGTAAAATTACTACAAACAAAACTTTTATCATGTGGCTACAGCAGCTGCTAACGTCTCAGGCTTTCAGTCAAATAGGACATAATTCTGGTATTCGGTTTGGAAAATGTGCAATCTGTAAAAACACAGTGCTGCACAACAGCTGTTAGCTGTAGCCTATTTCACGTCAGGTGGCTTCTCACCTGGTCACAAGGAAATGAGCCATGTCAGCATCCGTTTTCACTCCCAAATGCAGCTGAAGTTCCCTCCATGAACCGAACGCATGTCCAATATTTATGCGGGTGCCTGCCCGGCTTCGGTCATGTTTTTTTTTAGACTCACGAGATGCCGCTGATAAAGTCTTTTTTTTCTTCGTGGTGCCACTTTTTTGGGGGGTGAGAGTTGATGCAGGTCGTTTGCTGGCTGCAGAAACATCCATAAGTATACCTTCAGTGTTTGAATCCAAGTCCACGTCGGCCATGTTCTTCCTGTTCAAGAGCTGTCGGCAACGCGCATGCAGCGTCAATTTACGTCACATCCCTACAACAGCGCGGGAAAGTCGGACATCGAACTGCAGCGCATTATGTAGCACACAGCGTTTCCAAGGCAACAGACATATATGCAGATGGCCTCGTTATTTTGGGTTTTTAATGCTTCATGACCCATTAGCATTGAATAAACTGGAAATGCATGTGTAGTTTTTCACAAATCTTGCCTTATGTCCCTTTAAGGTTTTAGAGGTGGAAGACCCCTGATTTGTATCAAAAAGAAAAGTATCCTTACAGAAGTGTAACATTTATATTTATACCTAAAAAAATTAAATGAATGCAATGCTCGTTAATATGTTTCTTTTTGTTCTTTTGAGCACATTTTTGCCCTTGAAGGAAAACGCCTAACAAATTTACGTCACAAAATGAACGTTTCGTGTAATTTTACTGCTCAAATTAGAATTTGGATTTAATTTTTGCCTCAATTTAATGTCCTTAATCCTGTTAAGTAATGTGAACAGCATTTTTGAATACATGCATGTATGCCAGCGTGCACACGTGCAGCGCACAGCCTGCGTGTGCCTCCGCATCTTTTTTCCCCTTTCTAACTAAGTTTGGAGGGGTAAATTGAGTGTGTGACTGCTTGTAATTCACTCTCAGAACGGCCCCATTTCCTGCCGCCTGTCTGCTTGGTCACGCCGATTCAGTGCACCGGCGGCAGTGAAAAATCTATACCAATACATTTCACCACATCTCACCTCCCAGGTGTTGAGCATCTCATCAGCCAAGAAAATTCCTGCTCGAAACCAAACCGTAGTTGGTTAGCCACACGAAGCTGCAGGCTGCAGCTGCCTCGGTGCTCCTCTGAGTGTTTTTAGCCTTTCTCCATTAGTGTTATGATTATTTAACCCTGACACTTTCACCGGTGTGCTTATGTTAAATCAACACAAACCCATGAGTGCATCTAGCCTGTAGGGGTCAATCCCTGTCTCCATGATTGATTCTGATTGTTTGACATGCATCTCCAAAAAGGTCACAAGCTAAAGGCACACGGCAGCTACAACAGTCAGACTTCAATACTCCACAGTGATACACATGCCATTTTTTCAGGTAACAGTCTATATTTTATGCGTGGAAGTTCATTCATACACCATTAACCTGCCTGTGGTCTTCAGTCATCATCGATTCTTAAAGGCTACGCGAGCTGTAAATGCTCCCGATGCCCTTCAGAGATATCGCTCGCAACAGAAGAGGGACACTCAGACATGCAAGAAGAAAAGGCTTCACCGAGCAGAGAGGTACTCCATAATCTCTGTAATACATGCTGTCCATTTCTGAGCATGTGTGTGTGTGTGTGTATACAAGCTAAATGGCAATTTGCTGAGAAACTGTTTGTTGTCACTGAGACTCAGTCACACACTGCTTTCATACTGAAGAGAGGGTAAAAAAAAACAGCCAAACTCAGAGCTGAGTGGTCGTACCATCTGTCTTGATGGTCTGCGACTGTTTTTGTGAGATACAAACACTTCCTCATCATTCAGCCAACGTCCCTTAGAGTCTCTGTCAATATTCACAGCCAAGATTGTAGTTAAGCAAAACATTATCACTGCTGATTAACCGGGGACGGCAGTGAGGGACAGATTTTCCCTGGCATTTAGATTCATGTCTTGATTTTGCAAACATGTCCATCTCAGGAGATAAAGCCTTACTAAGGTGCGAATTAACAGTAATCCGTCTAATTGCACACATTTAGATAACAGCAGTTTGTCTTTCTTTGCATTTCCCCTGAGCTCGAGCAGCCCAGTGTATTGCATGTCACCTCCTGCCACCAGAGACAAGTGGTGTTAATGCGATGCCAGATGGGTAAACAGCTCCGTGGATGTTTGACATACAAAATCTGCTTTGATTTCCATCATTTAGATTCTGTTTATCCCATTCTCCAGTTGATCCAGTCCAGGACTGAAGATCCATCGCCTCGAGGGATGAGTGTTAGGTTGTGCAAGATCTATTTACTTAATTAAATTGCTATTTAGTTTTCTTTGGGATGCAAATTGGTGAGAATGAAAAGCTTGTCCAGAGGTGCTGGAAACTGTTGCATAAGAGAAAGGGATTAAAAAGTTTAGTTATTTAATGTCTTATTGCTACTACTATAACGCTCCTGTCCAGCAATTCAACTACACATTTAGAAAAAAATGTGAAAAGTTGTTTTTTTTTGTTAAATATTGTTTTTGGACATTTTGTTTTGCGTTTTGTTTTATATTTCACCGTGCAGTTACAGGTTCTTGATTTGCTGGCCCAGCTGTGTGATTGCCCGTCTGTGATTGGCTGCTCTGAGTTTCACCATGTGGAAGCTTCACTCTGATTGGACCGTTCTCCTCCTGCTCCAACCATCATAAAAGGGGCGTGGCTATGTGAGTCCAGCTCTGCTGGTTGTAACTTCAGCTGAACAGACGGTGGTAACTTTCACTGTCAAGTCTTGATTTTGATATTCATCAGTTTTCTTTTTGAAGCCGGTCTTATATTTTTGGGAATACAGTAAAACTGGTTGTCCACTTCTGGTTCAGATTCCTTTCCTGTAAACAGCCTTGGTTTTCTTCTGTTTAAGAGGCCATGAGTTTGTGTTGATGAACCTTATTAGAAAAACATTTTATGTGAATTTTGAATCATTTACCTTTCGCTCAACGTCTTTGTCCTTTGTTGTAATTTTGTTGATCTTCTTTCCAAAACAAGTGTGGTGGGCTAAAAAAAAGGTTCATGTTTTTAACATTGTAACCAAAAAAGAATGAACTAAGACAATTAAGGCTCTTAACCAGTTTACACCAGGTGCTCTAGCTGATCCAGGTGGAAACAAATATACTTTTTTAAAAAATCCAAAATAGATACACAACTTTATGTAGTTAGATTGTCGGTTATTGTTGTAACAAACTGGGTTGAAAATGGTGGCAGTAAGGTACAATATCGTCATGCTAGCATGTTGTAATCTTTCAGCTGGTAGCTGCATCCTAATGCAGTACGAGAGAGTCGTGTCGCAGCAGGTTCAGGGATGTAGTACCATCATGAATATACATAAAGGTGTGGTATGGAGTGTGGTGACGCATCTGGAACAGCTGTAACAACTTGTTAGGTGATAACTCAGTGTAGTAGCAGCATAATGACTTTTATACTGAAGAAAGTTATCAAAATGTGTCATGATACAGCGAAATTCTAAAAGATTGTGTTGGTTGTAGAAAGCTTAGCAGGGTCACCATGCTGTGGAAAAAGGCCCTTAGGAGCAGTTTGAAGGTAATGAACCAGGAGTTTCCAAATACTCACTCATTTTGTAACTTTATATTTGCAAAGCAAAATTAAAGCAAGATAGATCCTTAGAGTTTTTATAAATATTTTATTTTCATCTAAAATGATGAATGTTGCACAGTGGTGCAGTGGGTTGCACATGCAAGAAAAAGGTCCTGGGTTTGATTCCTGGCTGGACCCACTCCACATGAAGTTAGCATTTTCTCCATGCGCATATGTAGTGCACCCAAAATAGAGTGTCTTCACTGACGCCGGGCTCACACTGCCTACGGAACGGCTTCGGTGCGGCTTCGGTGCGTTTTTCCGCAAGCTACCACTCACATCTGCTCCAGATAGGGAGTGCAGTCAGGTCCGGTGCTGGGTGCGTAAAACGTCACCCGCGAGAACAGAAGTTCACGTGGGTTATCGATTTGTTGGGACTTCACACGAGAACACGTCCATTATTTAGCAAATGTGTGAAAATGTGTTGTGCTGCAGGCTTTCGGGACCCTGTGTCACCGGGTGTGATGTAATGTTTACATTTCCTATTAGCGCGTGTGCTGTCTAAAAAGAAGAGTCAAGTTACAATTGTTTGTACACTCGTTTATTTTGAAAAAACACCGGATATTCAAGCCACACTTCCTGTATAGCTCGTCAGATTTCATCAAACTTGATGCGGATCCTCTCCGGCGTCCGGAAAAAATAGAACCTTGCGGATTCTTTCCGTAGTGCCGTACGGCCCCCGTAACCGGACCCGCACCGCGCGGAGCTACTGTGAGCCTTCAAAAGTTCAAAAGGGATTTTACGCCGGGCTCACACTGCATCCGGATCCGGTCCGGTGCGGACCCCGCAGGTATTCCGTTAGATTAAAATCCCTTTTGAAGGCTCACAGTAGCTCCGTGCGGTGCGGGTCCGGTTACGGGGGCTGTACGGCACTACGGAAAGAATCCGCAAGGATCAATTTTTTCCGGACGCCGGAGTCACTCCGCGTCAAGTTAGATGAAATCTGACGAGCTATACAGGAAGTGTGGCTTGAATATCCGGTGTTTTTTCAAAATAAACGAGTGTACAAACAATTGTAACTTGACTCTTCTTTTTAGACAGCACACGCGCTAATAGGAAATGTAAACATTACATCACACCCGGTGACACAGGGTCCCGAAAGCCTGCAGCACAACACATTTTCACACATTTGCTAAATAATGGACGTGTTCTCGTGTGAAGTCCCAACAAATCGATAACCCACGTGAACTTCTGTTCTCGCGGGTGACGTTTTACGCACCCAGCTCCGGAGCTGGCCGCACTCCCTATCTGGAGCAGATGTGAGTGGTAGCTTGCGGAAAAACCGGACCGAAGCCGTTCCGTAGACAGTGTGAGCCCGGCGTTAATCTAATGGAATACCTGCGGGGTCCGCACCGGATCTGGATGCAGTGTGAGCCCGGGGTAATGCTACAAAATTATCTGTGTTTTACAGATAAGTACTTTGTTACCGTGGTACCGTACTTTGGACCTGTGACATATACAGAATGTGTTCTCCGGCTACTCTGGTTTCCTCTCACAGACAAAACACATCCCTGCTAGCTTAACTAATAACTATAAATTAGTCCTTGGGTTGTGTGCGAGTGTGTGAAAAACTTTTTCATCAACTATAAAAAAAATATCAAGAAAGATAGTGAAATGTTTTTCCAATCAGCTCTAAAAATGGCAAGAAAAAATTTATGTGTTCACCAAAAGTCACAAACACACAACAGTATTCTCTTCACTTCACCATTCAAGACTGATAGATAACCACAAGCTCTTTATTTATGTTTGACTTGTAAATTTGAAATTATAATGACTTTAAATCTTGTGAATAGTTGTTGTTTTATGCATGTCATCATCTTTTAGGATATAAAAAATTACGACTCATCACCATCAAGACAAAAGAGTATATTTGATAGATGTCTGCACATTTTGTTCTGTCGCTTGGTCACTAATGGACCAATAAATAGGCTGATGGAAGATGATGAGGTAAATGTCACTCCTCTCTTCTGTTGACGTTATCATGGTTCGCTTAAAATCTGTGGTCCTATTATGAATAATGTGCCTTATATTTCCTGTTAAGGTCTCTGGAGCAATGACCCAACCAATAGTTAATGTGTGTCTTAAGCTGTGTTTAATATTTCTGTGTAACATAAGCTGCAGCCTTATTAGGTGCTATTATTGTTTGAAAGAAGATGAGAATGGATGGCAGCTTTAGCATTACAACTAAAGTCCACTTGTCATGTATTGATTCATGGTGAAAAAAGGCAGAAGGGGAAACTATCTTCTGTTCAATGAGGTTTGACCATCCTGAGTTGTGCGCCTTTATGTTTGTGTATTGTTGTGTGAGTGTGTGAGTGATGCAGCAAATTGTCCATTTGCAGTATATCCGATGGGCTCAGGGATGTCATTAGTCACAGCGTGCTCGTTTTCATTAAATGGCCCAGTCGCCATGGCAGCCCGTACAAAGGCCAGCCCCTCCCCGCCAGAGCGACCAGAGTGACAGGCCAATTAGAGCAGAGCGCTGTGACATGCGGTACACTGTGATTACAACTCTGAGGAGGCAGGAGCCAGGCAGGGGACATGATACGCCAACGAGGCCCCAACGTGATCCATCTCCAAACAAACACGATGAGCCGTGGCCTTGGAGGTCACGTCTGCTCTGAGAATGCCATATCTTCATCCCCACATTACATGTGACACCTGTCATGGAAAGCAGTTAGCTGCAGCAGGACAGACTACACCACCCAGAGGGCTTCGGGCAGAGCGCCTGTCCAGCGTAGCTCCATGATGGAGATCTTCATCACCTGGTAACACACCCTAACCTAATCCTCTGTAAGATGGAGTCTTTGTGGAAAAACTGGTGACAGTTAGGTGTCAGAGAGCAGCAGGAGAGTGAAGCGGGGCTGTTATCTTGGTGATGATGAGGCCATAATAGAAAGAGAAAGTGTGACACGAAGTGTAGCATTAAATCTGTCAGCCTCTCTTAAAATTACAATCAAGTTGTAACACACAATAAAGGACATACTAAACAATCTACAGAGCCGTGACTGAGACGTGGAGAAGTTGCAACACATTTAAACAAAATTAAAAAAAAACATCATCATCAACAAACTATATTTACAGTATATTTACAACAACTTCCTTTGCTGAACGATCCTCACCGTCAACGATTTCTAAATTTATGACAGCTTGTAAACTGAGACTAAAATATCATTATTACACTTTTATTAAAATATTCCTGGTCATAGAACATTTAATGATGTGTGAGACAAGTCCTATAAAGACCAAGGATTGAATAAATATAACTAAAAGGTTTTGGGAGAACTTTTCCTCTGATTCAGATCTGCCTCAGCAGATGTTTCATCACATTAAATGATCTATAGAGTTGACACTGCAAAGCAAAGGTTGCATCTAAAGATGGACGTCTTGTGATGACATCACACCTGCATTGACCTCCATTTCCTCTCATGTTTTCCTTCATGTCTTCAAAAGTTTGAATGTCTCGATACCATCCCAGAACCTCATCTCATTCCTGTTAGATCTCTGAGATCCACTGAGACTCCTGAATGTTCCCAGATCCAAGATCTGCAGAGATGATGATTAATGATTTTCAATAGATGCCCCCACTCTATGTAACCCATGTGTGACCCATTTGTTTCACTGGTGTTTAATCCAGGTTGAGAAAAGCATCTTTATCTTTGAAGTACAAGTTTACCTTCTTTTTATCCTGTTTTTTGTTTCATGATGTGTTTGTATTCTATTGGAGTTATTTGTATTGATTTTATGTGTTTATATTTTACACTACAGTCGATGAAAGTATGAATGTTTTGGATAAATAAACTTTGCCTTCTCTTGTTCAGAAGCCATAATTTCCAGTTTACGGGAGCTGCCATGTTGGATTTTTGGAGCCACATTCTGTGCACAATATAAATGGTGTTGAAAGTCCCGCCCACTTACTCACACATACTTATAATGCTTTTTAAACATTGAAGAACAAACTACAACTAAACATGTTATGAACATGCAGCAGCAAATAAAGACATTTGTGAATCAAATGAATTTGTTTAATTAGAGGGGGCGGGGCTTAAAACGTACACCAAAGCCAACCACTGGAGGGGAGCTTGTTTGCTTTTGGCTTGAACTTCCAGGTATAGGCATGTTGATCATCCATGTTTTTCTACAATCCTTTATTTCAAAACATTAAAACATCATTTGAAACATGAAAATAAACCAAAATGTTCATAACTTTTAACAGACTGAATGCTTTTATCTTCAAACCAGAGCAAAAAGCACATGACACGAACACAGGAAATGGCTTTTGAGGGCATTGTTTGCCATACAATTATGAATCTGATCGTTGCTAAACAAATCTGATTGAAAAGAAATAGATCCAAATCAAATACATTTGTTAGATGCAAGTTTGCATGGAAACTAGAAGCATGTAGTGTAGCTGCTGCAGGCCATGTTTTCTGCAAAAGGAATAGAGTTAAATACCACTTAGAGCCTTTTTCTGTGAACAACAAAAGAAAAAGCCAAAAAAAGAGGAGAAAAAAAGAACATTCAGTCTGGGCAGATCGAGCCATTAGCCTCTCTCACTGTACATCTTTTATGTTTCAGACGAAATGGTTCACTGCCTTCTGACAATAAAAACCATGGGTAGAAAAAAAAAAAAATCACATAATTTTCTTCAGGCAGTGCTGTTTGCCACTGCTAGCTTCAACCCGAACAGCCTCACAAAAAGCCTCAAATTCACAATCTGGCCTCCGTTTGGAATGAATTGCATTTCTAACTAAATATACTGAGATTCTTTCATCCAGCAGAGGCGGAGCTGAAAGAGAGGCTCCAGCAAAGTAATGATTTAATTGCTGGCAAGGAAGAAAAAGAAAATATCAAAAGGCATCGAGATATTCATCTTGTTGTCAAACAAAATTACACCCAAACACAGAGCTATAACTACAACGCTAGACACAAAGGAGAGGTCACAAACTCAGCTTCTTTCTTTTCAGAGGAGTCTGGTGAAACATTTTCTTTTAGCACAATGTGTCTGCACTGATTTTTATCTGCGGTCGCTTCAAGTTTTAGAAAGATTTTTGGGAGATTTAACAAATTAAATTTGTTCAGTTAACCAGCAACACCATTATTTAATGAGAATTTATTTAAATATTGGTTGCTATTGAAAATTGTGATGGCTAAACATTCATTCCAAACCAGAACTATTCAAATGCAACAGACATGTAAGAATTCATAGTTTTCGGGACTCTTTTGCAACGAAACATCCGCGTCGGCTTAAAACAGACTTACACACATTTGCAGTGCAGCCTGGAGCACTTCCTGTGAGAAACTAAAGGTCATGCGAAGGTCAGGTCTAATCTCTGTTATTCCAAACTGAGATCACTCAAAGAAACTTCTACAACAGGTGAGAGATTATTTCGATCAAAATATCAACAAAATTTAACTTGAAACGATCCAAACAATTTGTTATAATTATTAACCAACATAACTTTGTACATTCAGTAAGTGGACTAAAATCAGTTCAAGTCACAAAATAATATTTGATTTAGTTCTGAAAGGAGACGACATGTTCGAAATTACACGTCTGAGAAGAATGACTAATATTTTATTCTTAAAAATACACATAATTGTTTCCAATCGGCTCAGGCCTGAGAGGTTTCGCTTATTCAAAGATATCTGCTAGTTAGTTATTTTGACATGTTTTTATTTCATATCTAGTTTTTCTTTACAAGATAAAACATTTAATTGGTTGATTTTTCTGTAAAGTGCCTTGAAATGACTTTGTCATGAACTGGAACTTTCTAAATAAATAAACTTGAAACAACTTTGTTTCCTGAAGGACTGCTTCTTTTTTAATTCATATTTAAGTGTTTTTATAAATGATCAGCCTTGATTTATTATTAGTTATTCCCTAATTAAATATCTTTATTCAATTTTAATTTGTTTATTAATGATTAATAGAGCAAATATTATATTTTTTTCATTTTCAGGTTAAACATCTGAGAGTAAAATCCAATAAACTAAAAATTCTTGGACCCTCAACAGCTGGATTTGAGACCAGATTATAATTAAAAGTCTCAGTGATCTAAAAAACAAAAGAACAAGTTCCACATATGCCCGTTTATAACCACGCAGCTCAGATAATCATGGCTAAAGTCTGGAACGAAGTCTCAGTGGCAAATGTCTTTCATTCATGACATCATTTAATCACCTGATTAATAATACTGAGGTTTAAAGTTATGCATCAGAGTAAAAGAAACAAGCGCTGCACCGCTGGATGCACACTTTGTCCTTCAGATCCAAGTCACCTCTGGCTCATACAGCAAATCAAGCTGTTAATATTTGAACTAATGGGAGGCTTCATCCATCTTTTTCTTTAAGAATGCAAAAAAAAATCTTTCTAGGATGCAAGTCAGAACTCCTTCATGGCCCTCAATCATCCGTCACACCTTTAATTCCTGCTGGTCTTCTTAAGAGCCAAACTATCTGCTGCAGCAAAACTGAACATTCACATTAAACATAATGTGGAACACTCAGAAACACTCATTATATGCTGTGACCTTGGCTGTCCAATATTGTGCATAACTTTAATGTTTTTCCATTATTTCATGATTGCATTCATTGCCCCTTTTTCCCGTCTTCTCTCAATCATTTCTGTCTTCTTTTTCCTGCCTGAGGAAAAATATGGCGCTGAAATTTAAGATGACAGGACAAGGTGAGTGAAGAGAGAAGAGGCTCTCTAAAAAGTGACTCAAGAGCAAGAACTCAAGAAGAAGAAGAGGGAAAAAAAATAGAAAAGTAAAAGTAACACAAGCCTGGAGAGTGAGTAATAGAAGGAGAAGTCTCTGAGTGGCGACAGAATCATTGTGGGGCTTTGAAAATAAAAAGTATGAAGAGGTAGACAAAGAGAGAGGACAGTGGTTGAAGGGTTAAGGGCGATGTTGGAGTCTATGCGACAGTATCAAAGCCACAGGAGCAGCAGAGAAAAGCTGTTAACGGGAGCTCACCGTGCCTTAATCGATTGTGAACAGTGCTGCAAAGCACAGCCAATCAGCAGAGCTCCTGGAGACTTCTCTGGGTTAGAGCACTTACACGCTGTCTGCCGCCCGATCAGGGAGACGACTCAGGGAAAGAAGAGTGAAAAAGACAGAGAAAGAGGGGAAAAAAAACAAAGAAATCTGAAAGGAGGGTGGTTATAGTCAGAGATCAAAAATAGTGGCACTTTAAGGTTTATACTTTTTCATCTTTGTGACCTTGAAAGCTTTTATAAAAAGGCTCTTTGTGTTTAAATATGTTTTATACGTATGTGTTTCATTTGTCTCTTTGTTTGATCTTTTGGACGATTTCTTTCTGAGGAAATTTTGAAATTAACAAACTTTTATCCAACACACATTAAATCTTTACAATTTTAACATTTTCTTCTTTTGATACGTCCTTTTATTCTTATAAAAAGATAATTTCACGCTTGTTTATTTTGATGTGACTTTAAACTTGAGTCTTTGTAATTTACAGCAACCAGTTAGCATGTAGCTTCTATTAGCAGAACTTTCTCAATCATCATTCTGTCTTTACAAACAGTTACATTTGCTTTTCCATGGTAGTGTTTAAATAAATCCAGTGGGAATAAAAAGCTTGTCAGAAACCATATAACAGACTGGCCTCACAGTTGCTAGCGTGCACGCTAACTTTGCTGTCTGTCAGAGTGATTTCCTGTGAACAGAACTGGGTAACATCCTCTTGTCAATTGCTCTAAAATATCCACAGAAATTCTTTCCTTTTGCAATGAATGACTAAGTTCCAAGCACATAAATCCCGTCTCCTCTTCTCTGTCTATGCTTCTTTATTTCTGCAGTGCAGCAGAATAATGATTGATTAGACTTTTGCTGCAGCACCCGATGTGGAGCCCCCCAGGGTCAGAGACATGTTGATTGGCTTGACTGGTGCTGTAGCGGCGTTCCCCCGCTGCTCCCTGGGTTTCTTTGCATGATCTCGGATTTTTGTCCTTTAAAAAGAATCTTTGTATGTCCTTAGAGTTAGCTTTTTATCTGAAGGCACTTGGTTTGTCATGATCTTATAAATCAGCTGAAATTGAATATTTTGTTTATTTGTCCTTGAATCTAGACCTCTGTATCCGGTTTCACTCCTTCCATCCCTTTTTCTTTGTTCTGAAAACATGAAGGTTTTATTGGATGAGCTTGATAGTGTAGAAAAGAAGACACTAATGAGACTTATGTAAATATTTTGATAAAAAGAGTCTAGTAGGAAAATAAAATTATTACAATCTCTGATTTCAGAAGTTGTGCTTTTCAATATTTTTTCCAGAAGAAATTGAATTTAAAGAGGCCCTTCCATTAAAAACAGTTTTTCTGAGGTTTCTGTTGAATATTTTAGCTCCACAGGTGTTCTTACCTTCATAGTGGGTGTGAAAACAGGTCAACAACTTCTCTTTCAGTTTTAATCTCTCAAACTACACAGGTGGCGATAAAACCCGAGTTCTCCCAAGTTTGAACAGTCCCTTCCTGTAAACATCTGCGTTTCCAAAGGATCATGTCCATCCTAACCTCACCTGAAATAATGTTGTGCAAAGACTAATAAAAAGTCAAGCTATTAGCTTCTGAAACATGACTGTGTGGTTTCAGTCCACAGAAGCAAAGAAGTAGATGACGACTGACTCAACACCATGAAAACATTTAGTCTCCAAGTTGGTTTAAACTGAAAGTATTTTAACTTTTAGCTTCATTTAATAAACAGTTTTTAAACTGATGGTGCAACATGACCCCGTATTTCGGTTGTTGCATGGTGATCACTGATGTACAAGGTGGAGGAAAATGAAGAATCCTAATAAAACAATATACAACTGAAAGACTGTCTGTGGGCGTGGCTAAGTGCTGCAGGTGACTCACCTGTAGCTCATCAGATTGTTTGGTATCTCTATTGTGTTGATGCTAGCACTCAGTACCTGACGGTTGAACCTCACTTGATAATAAATTGGCACATTTCATAGTGTTAAATATTTTTCTCCTGCTCAAATTTTTTTTTTTTTTTTTTTAATCTCTGTACCTTTAGTGTGAATCCAAGCTGCATGAATCCTCCATAACTGACAGACATGATTGTTATTCTCCTGCTCTTCAGTGATGGACTGGAGACCTCTCCAGGGTGTGACCCCGACTCTCAAGCTCGAGAACCGCTGCAGATTAAAGCCAGCTCTTAGCAACACTGAACAGGAACTAGTGGGTAAAGAAGATGACTGATAACTTGCATTAATCTTGTGTTACACAGGAATGTCCAACCTTCAGTCTGACCTGTGAACACCTCATCTGCAAATATATCCTCACTTACCTGCTCCTCAGACCACACAACCCTCTGCTAACCTTTTAAATGTTTAAAGAGGCCATTTCATACACATTTCAGGACTTTGTGGTTATTTCTTAAGTATTAACCAGTAATATGAAACATTTTATATCTAAAAGACGTCAGGAAACACTGATTTACAGACCTTTCAATCTGTCTGCGTTAAAATTCGGGTGGTTCCAGCTCCTTCCTTCAGGCTGCTTCGTCAGCAGCTCGTTCATATTCATTGTTCAAATTTGCTGGACTCTGATTGGCTAACAAACTAGCCTATGAGAACAAAGAAAACTGTTTCCTGCCCCGCTGTGCATGGCGACGTCAGACGTCGTGTCTTTCTGTTTGCTACGTCTTATGCTAACAGCTTTTAGCAGCAGCATGCTAGGCGTTGTTTCAACTGCGGGAGCTGCCGAAAACTAACGAGGTTGTGATGAAACAGATGCAGGCCGTTCGAACTCGGGTTTTATCACCACCTGCGTAGTTTGAGAGATTAAAACTGAAAGAGAAGTTGTTGATCTGTTTTCACACCCACTATGATGGTAAGAACACCTGTGGAGCTAAAATATTCCACAGAAACCTCAGAAAAACAGTTTCTTAAGGGAAGGGCGTCTTTAAACAGATGAGACACTTTGGATTAAATATTTTCCACAAAGTTCTGATCAACTACAGAACTCTGGTTAATGCACCTTTCTCCTCTTCCTACAAGATCTGTCCACCAGTTGCTGCTGACGCCCCATCCAGTACTCACTGCAGTCAGCTTGTGTCTGGGTTCGTCAACATTTGGGTCTAGTTCATTATGACAAGATGAGTTTGTAATTGCAAACATAAACCAGGTGTGGTGTTATCAATGGCTTGGTGAAGCTAAGAACCCAAAAACTAACGATCTCTGTGAAATTCCTGGTTTTTGTCTCGCTGCACCACAAGAACCAAATAAATGAAATGAATATTTACTCTTTCTTGGCAGAAAGATACCCTCAGTTCCTTACAATAAACATCACCAAGCACAAAACCTCTGTTGCTATTCTGAGATGAGAAATCCCATTATTCCTGCTTGACTGCTTTCACCTGTCGGTGAATAATTTCACCGTAATCGTCAGAACACAGAAGGTGATTGCCACATTGAAACGTCAGGCTCGGCGTTGATAATATAAAAGAAGGATTTCACCAGAAATCAGAGGAGGAAGAGGAAAAAATCTTCACTATGTTCATTTTGGGGTTTTTTTTAATTAAAAATTAGGTGATGCAGTGGTGGTACTGTACTGCAGCAGGGTAAGTTAGTGACACCTACACAGGAAATGAGCTGCCAGCAGATTTTGGCAGCACCAAAGTTGCTTTGATCATTTCTTTTTCTCTTAGATTTTCCATTTTAAGCTACAAACTCTGACTCAGATCCATTCTCACTAAAGATCTTAAAAACTACTACAAACCTGGCAAGATGACACCTCACGTATTTTGTTTTTCCAGCTCACAGAAGCAGCTTATTTGCAGTTTTTATTACAAATTGTCACCAATCGTGGAAGATTTCACAGAGATTTTCGATGGTAGCATTTCAAACAGTCACGGGTTAAAGAAATCAGATTTTAAGTGCCGGTCAAGGTCAAATAGTCAATAATCAGAGCTGCCCCTTTAAATGTCGGTTGTCCACGAAACAGGTGCAGAAATGGAGTATTTGGATGGCGGCTGAGCAACACGGGAGAGAGGTCATTTAGTGACGCCCGAGAACGACAGAGCGCCGAGCCAATGTCACCCCGTGGAACCACTCTGCTCCACAGAAAGCTGCAATTCAAGCAGACTGGGAGCCAGAAGAGCATGAAAAAGCCCTGAGAGGCCACCTGATGGTGTAATCCACATCTCAAGTGTTATTCATTAAAAACTACATACAGAACTCACATTCATACACAGACAAAAGAACAGTTTCACTGCTGAGGCTTTATATGTTTATAGAGATGATATTTTCTAATTCAGGTCTTTAAATTCAGGGATAAACCATGTGACGATTAAATCGGGTCTGATTTTTCTGCCAGTGTGGCTGCAACAGGTTTAACAGGTTTTCAATCCACAAATCCCCTCATCACAGTTCGATTTTATCCTTAAAGCTGAAGCCTGTGACCTCGCCCTGAAATATACTGACACAAAAATCAAGACTTTTGTTGCTGCGTCTCTCCTCTGAAACTCTATTCACTACTGCCCCCTACTGTGACCAAAAACTGGACCCTGATGAATCACATGTGGTGAACATTTGGACCAGAGCTGATGGATATTAAAGCCTTTCTGTCCAACATTTACTTCAATAGGAAACATCTTTGAGGTGCTAAAGTAGCTCACTTGAGCAAAAATTGGATCTGTCACAGGTAAAGTGTGCCAGTCTGAGGTTTCCTTGACAACCACCTCTTTCAAAATCAGTCATGACAATCATCCGGTACAATAAAGGAAGCTTATTTAAAAGTCGACTAAAAGGATAAAAGCTTATGGAAATGGAATATATTCTGAAACCTTTCAGTTATGTTATTCTTACCTTTGTAGAAGTAGCCTGGAAAAATCCTGAAATCTATGAAAATAAAAGAATAAAGCACTTTCTTTTTTTCTTCAAGGAAACTCAAAGAAGAATTCTGATGGGGAGATTATGTATTTTCTTGTATTTTTGGAAACCATTTGCATTTAGCACCTTCCTGTTCCGCTTTATTTTACATTTATAAACTGGATAAATTGTTTTTATTTTTTAAACAATAATTCAATAATTGTCTGTAAAATGTTTTGTTATATATCTGGTAACAAAACACATTTAAAAACCATGAAATTAATTTTCAAAGTTGTTCATTTTTAAGTCGGCCATATTTACTGTTCTTCCTACTGTTTGTGGGGGGTTTGTGTGTGTGTGTGTGTGTGTGTTTCCCAAAACGTAGAAGAAGGAGAATGATATCCCTGCAGCTGCCTTTTTAAATTTAGCATGCTTTATGTAATATAAATCTCCATTTGTCTATTCAAGTTGACATCAAGGACATCCTCTGATCTCTGTGGTTTTGGCAAGGAGCTGGCATTGTCAGTTTCATAACTCATGGCTGGTAGTGACAGATACACATGTCAGCACTTCTGCAAACAGATCTGCATTTATGAACTCCAGCTACATCTGTCTTCTCCACCAACAGCCTCTTATTAAACTTTTCTTACTATTTAAGCAGAAAAAAGAGCAGATTAAATAAATCAAATGGGATTTTCAAATGGATTTTATTGTTCTTATTATTATTGTCAGGTTTCCTTTACGTCACACTTCTCTCCAACAGTGGATGACCCACTCCTATTCTAATTAGTTACAGGCCAGGAGATGCAGATACAGAGAGACACATCAGATCCTTGAAACTCTGCAGCGTGTCGTTGCGCTGGTGTTGCTGAACTGTAGAGGCAAGATAGCCGGTGGGCACCACTTGGATGGGGACCTTTCAAATCCAATTGTGTCGCGTCGGTCCCCATCCCGGCACAGCCTCGCTATCAGAGCAGATAACGTGCTCCAGTAAAGGTTACGACTCACCATGACATTTCTCTTGAGACTGAGCAAACCCCAATTGCTGCGGACTAATCTGGAACTCATATAAGTGCGTATTTGTGTGAGCGCCTACCTGCTGTGTGAGAACCTGCGTGGGCTTTGTTTGTAATAAAAGTTTATGAAACAAAGAGAAACAGTTGGTAAATCAAAAGATGATGAACAGGCATCCCATTCAAATAGTAAAATACGAGTCATGAATCCGATTAAATCACACCTCATATATTTTAGGTTCAGAGATCAGCGAGAGCCGAGGAGCTCCATGAGGGCGGGGCAGAGCTGAAAATGACCATGTAATAGTAGAACCAGCTGAGGTGTGCAGATAGAAATGGAATGCAGCCCTCATCAACACACCTCAGGTCCTTCTTCTCTTTCAAGTCAAAATGTTTTATGTAAAATAGGTCTGATTTTGTTTTATGTTTCTTACAATCAGTTGCACATTAAGTACAATCCATGTTCTATCTGTGCACTACTGATGGAAATGGAACTCGTTCTACAGATGCCAAAAAGGGACAAATAAAACACTGGTTAAATATTGCAGGTCTGTTTTGGGACTTGTGAAAGATTTGCCATTGAAGTTAGAAAAAACAGAGACTTTGTTACCAGGTGTAAAACATAAAGCTCAGCTCGACACTATGACCTCACTTTGCATCTAAACTAACTGAACTCCAGTCCAAACTGTTCCAGCCTCCACCTATCAGGTTTCTGACAGACAGGAAGCAGCAGGTCAGTCTGAGGAAAATAACATCCAGCACCCGGACCATCAGCACAGGCGCCCCCCAGGGATGTGTCCTGTCCCCACTGCTATTCTCTCTCTACACAAATAGCTTCTCCTCCAGCGATCCATCTGTTAAACTCCTGAAGTTTGCAGATGACACAACGGTTATCAGCCTCATCAGGGATGGAGACGAGCCTGCTTACAGACAGGAAGTGGAACAGCTGGTCCTCTGGTGCAGCCAGAACCATCTAGAGCTCAACAAAAACCGTGGAGATAGTAGTGGACTTCAGGAGGAGCCTCCACCCATGTCCTCTATTATCATACGCAACACAGCTGCAACTTTGATGGACATTCTGGTTTCTGGGGACCACCATCACCCAGGACCTGAAATGCACAGACAAAAATATGGTTGTGGCTTTTCCTGTTAAATGTATCTCGTTTCTGTCCATGTCCTTGTGCGTAACATACGTGGCCAAATAAACCTGATTCTGGTGTAAGTTTCCTTTTGGACTCATGATCTCAGTCCAGTTTCAGGTCTTAAAAAACAGTTATTTTAATATTAACAATTTATTTGCAGTTTTCTGTCAGTTGAACGTTTAGAAATCTAATTCTGTAAACTTGAAATAAATAGCTTCCCAATTCTGTAATAATTGAAGGAAACAAAGTCCAACTTGATCAGCTTTATGATCCAACTTCTTACCTCTAAAACTCCACGAGCGTTGTTCTCGATGTTTAAACTTTGTCCAGGAAAATTACAAATCATTGTCAGCCCTGAACATTAGATTCAATCTAAGATCCAATTAGCAATTTCCCCGCTGACTTGGCCAGTTTGACAATCTTTTGTCCCACAGCGGTTTCTACTCTCATAACAAAAGCGTTTTCCTTCAAAGATCCACTTCATTACCCAGACTAAAATGTTTATTCAAATGAGCCGACATCAAATCCTGTTAAATGAATGAGAGAATGCTGAAATGAATTATACTCAGAAAAAAAAAAAAGAAGCAAAATGATTACAAACTGAAAGAAGATCAAGGAAGAGAAAAAAAAAAAAAGATTCTTATTTATTTGCTCATCCCATCACATTTATTTATTGTCATCTTTGCCCAAAGTCATCAACGTGTATCCAAGAAAGGGGGAAGTATTTTCCTTTCTTGGGCGTTTTGGGCGACTGATTGGTCGTTGTTTTGAGGACAAATTACTTATTGTGATTGGCCTCAGTTGGGGGAAAGTTTTTCTTTTTACTAAATTATTGGGCAGAGTAATTTTCTGTCATACAGGCTTATTGTGTGACTCAGGCAGGAGCCCCTTTTGTGTTGAAGTGTTTGAATGTAAGTTTCCCGTGGCTCCTAAATGATACTCTTTGAGTTCGGATGGGGGTTTTGTGGGATGGAACCGAGCGCATTTACGCCCATCATCACACGACGAGCCGCATGTGACAGTCTGTCAGGTTGCTTCTCATCAGGAGGCACAGAAACGGAAGCAAATCTCCAAAAAATACAAAACAGTAGAAACATTAAGATTCAGCTCCTTCTGCATTTTACATTTCATGTCTGAGTCTTCTGATTTTGTTTACTTGTACTGAGACCGTCTGGGAGGTGATTCTAAAACCACATTCAGTCACTTTTACAAGCTGCTCTTTCATAATCAAAAGCCTTCAGGTTCAAGTAGAAACACAAAATCCAATTTTATACAAACACTCTGATTTATATTTGTCAAGTATTTAAAAAAAAAAATCATGTATCAATGTCTTAATCAACAGTTTTGTTCAAATGTAGGTGTGACATCACATCTAGTTGTTGTGCTCAGTGATCAGGTCTTCATGACGAAGTCAGCCATATTGGATTTCAACGGAAAATCGTTCATTTAGACCTTCAGTTGTCTTTTGTCTGAATCGATTCACCCCTCAATAACTATTTTATGGCAATAAAAACATCTTATTATGCATAAATACAGTATACATAAACAGGGGTGCACATAAGTGGTCCGCAGGTCCGCACACACTGTCAAAATATAAAATGCGCACCAGATGAAAAGTTGCAACACGCGTTTGCGTACTTAACATTGGTTTGGCTGAGCTGCGTGAATTTTTAGGTTAATCAGAGGCGGTTCATTGTCAAATAAATGAAGAATCCCGTTGACTTNNTTTTGTTTGACTGATATGTTTCTCAGCCAGAGCGCCGAAGTTCCAGCTGATCAGCTGATGCTGCGTCTCTCTCTGTCTCTGTGTATCAGTTTGCCAGTGTGACGGATTTTCAGTCAGTCAGATCAGTGCAGCTGACTGCAGGATTCTGCATCGCGTCAAAACTGAAAAAATTCACTGAATAAGACAAATAGACCATCGTGGCACAGACGTGTATAACTACCTTTTTGTGCTATAAAATACAGAAAACCACCTGTTTTAATCAACAGTATCAGCGTATTTGTCTGTGATCCGCGCCATTTTGAATGCGCCCAAAGCACTATGGGATATGCAGTCAATGCCCCATAACTGTCCACTGTAGCTTTTTATCTGACTGCATCACATTACAAACATCCTCATCATTTCAAAACAAAAAACAGTTACAGTAAATGACAGAAGGTCCAACAGCTGACTAATAAATTTCAACACCAAACTGTTAAATGTAGATTAAAGTGAACAATCAAACCTGTAAACAATCCAACCTGAACTCTGAAGGTTTTTTTAACCAGTATTTTTATATTTTACTGGTTTCTTTTGATTTTTTCAACAATTAAAGGATTTTTATTGAAACAAATATAGAGCCAGGTAAAGTAAACAGACTGAATTTGAAGCTTGATGAAACCAAAAACAAAGCAGAGGAGCTCAGAAGAGACACAGCGAGACACATTTAAAAATGTGAGGACCAAGTAACAACCCTAGGTTCTCTTCTGAAAACCAGGCCAAAAATATTATGTGCACCCCTGATTATAAACCTATTAGAAAACTTTAGGGGTGTTTAAAATGTGCATCATCAATAAAAGTTTGACTTGATGTGACCACTGGCATCAGTCTGCAGCCTAAAGTACAAACCTGCAGAAGAAGAATAAAGTTAATGTATTAATGAAGTACTTCATCCTGTACATGGACAAAAAGTAAAACTGACACACTGAGTATAAACTTCCAACTCACAAACAGGTTTCTTCCACATTTTCAAACCACATTTTCTGCATGTAAAATCCTGATCGACGTGGCTTTGATGACTTTTACACAAATGAATCATGTAAACAAGTCCACGCCAAGATCTTTAAGAATCCTGATCAGAGAGTTGACTCCTTTGAAGGACATGGAGACAGAGCGTGACAAAACGGTTATTAAACCCAGAGCGAGCGAGACGATCTCTAGACCGAACAGTGAAGAAAAAAAAGGGGAGACGTGACCGTGGAGGGGCGACAGAGCGAGACGCCAAAATAAAGAAATGCAGAGATGACGGAGATAGTGAAATAAAAAGGCCTGCCAGATCCTGGATGGAGGAGACAGTTGCTCCAAGCAGGTCAATAGATCAAAATGTGCATGAGCAATTTTTACTTTGTATAACATTTCAAAATGTGTCTTAGAATAAAATCAAGTCATTTTCTTGGTGAATTTAATTTGTTGCTGAAAAGGTACAAAGTGTCATAATCCAGCGACAGCATTGTATTTGGAATTAGTGTCATTAATACATATACACACACACATATATGTATATATATATTTCTTTTTTTATATATACTTTCAGCAAACAAACTTGAATGAAACAAGCTTTTCAAAAACAATATGGTATTAAGTTAAAACCTCCTTGCATTTGAACAGGAAGTAAATTTTAGGTTGTCAAGATGAAGAAAATTGCAATAATAATAATAATAATAAAGTGACTTGCATCCACAGCTGAACGTCTGTCAGAGTGAGAGCAATTTTCCCTGCATTTATCAAAACAGTCAACATTTGTTCCTGAACTACAGGAAGAAGATGAGCTATTACTGTTCATTTACTACAAAAACTTTTATTTGTTTTTTTGTTAAAAAGCTGCAAACGTGCTGTCGCTGCTTCTGGAAACAAAGTGTCCGTCTTAGTCCTGTGTTGTCACAACTCAGCCAGTTATGATAAAAGCAGCAAACAGCAAGGGATTCTGGGATTCTGTTGCCTCTTTTCCGTTCACGCAGCTGTCAGTCACATCGGTTTGCTGCAGTGGAGACCATCAGATGAGACAATATTATATTTGTTACTCTTAAATCGGTCAAGGTCACCTCATGCTTCTTTTGGTTGATGTTATTAAGAACACACAGCTGCTGCAGAGGTGGGATATAAAGTTATTAATTTGACAGTCAGAGTCAAACATGTTTTGTCTTTATTTACTCTGTTACTGGTTACAAGCCCCCTGAGATGTGACCTTGACTTGTGTCGTCTAATTACTTACCCCACAGCACCACCTGCTGCCAGCAGGCTGCTGGTCACTGCAAAGTTAAAATAAGGTCACATGAAAGGATGAGTAACTTGTTTCACTGTGATTTGTCAGATCGTATTATTATTAGATTTCATTTTCAAGGGGAATTGAGTTTTTTTCCCACTTGTGGTTATTAATTTAGATAAATTTGTAATAGGAAGCAGGAGGCCTTCAAACGACTACAGGTCTTAAACTTGAGCTAGAACAGGAGCACGGACTCATTTTTTCATTTTCAGCAGATCTAACATGAACATTTCAAAGAGTTTTAATTGGTACAATGAAGAACAAAGAAATAGAAGAAGACAATAAGATGACTGGTTTCAGTTGATCAATGTTAGAAGGAGAAAGAACTTAATTTCTTGTTTTTTATTTCTGTATTTTTACCGCACACAGTGAAACAAAGAAATTGTGATTGTCTTGAAATAAAATGGTGAACTTATTACACTGTCCAATATTTGTTTTAACAAATATGTGTGAGTAGTAGCATTCAGAAATCTTCAGGGCACTTACATTTAAAGTTGTTCTGTTCTCGTTGCCTTCAGTTTGTGTCTGGTCAGAGAGAAGAGAAGGTTTAAATTCCACCAGTGAACCCAGCAAGATGTGGCTCTTATTAGCAAAAGAAAATGTAAAAACTGACTTTAAAAAAATCAATATCAAAGTACAAAAATATCATAAGAAATTTACAAAATCAACTACAGTAATAAAAAGCATTTTGAAATGATTTAGAAAGGTCCATTTTCAGGAGACACAGAGCAGTTATTTCTCTTCTGTTGCTGTCATCCTCCCTCGGTTGGTTCAGAGCAGTCCTCACCACTCCACCCAGGAAAACACCTGCAGCGAAACTCTGACTTCATCTGCTGAACCTGACGTGTGTCCATCTGTCCTAAAACAGTATAGTTTCTTCCACCTCCTGGTTTCTCCTCTGATTCCACCTTCCACCCAGCGGCGTCGAGGTGGAGGAAGGATCTGGACTCTAAGTTCTTCCTCTGACACCGGCCCTGAGAGGAGCACAACGTCCTACTGCAGAGCACGGCAGCTGACGTCACATTGACCACGTAAGGACCTAGTTTGTTATCAATGTAGGACTTGACAGCCTCACAAGAACCCTGCAAAACAAAAAGCAACGACATAACACCTAAAACAAACTGACAACATGAGTCTGAGGCTGATTCAACAGATTCATTGTAGGTGGTTTTCAGCATTTAATCACATGACCAAGTCACCTTGGATTTGGAGAACAAGTGGTCACCCCAAAGCACCACCCCTGCAGATCCTACAGCAGCACTCTCTCCGATGGTGTAGACCAGATGCTCCTGCAGTGAGACAAGATGAAAAGTTCATCCCAGAGCATGAGAGCAGGAGAACATCTGAGTGAATAAACCTGGAATTCACCTGAAAGAGGAAATCCATTGAGTAGGTATAGACGATGCGAGAGTAGGGGAAGACCGGCAGCCCTGATGGGGTCACCTGAGCTGATGCCCTCATGGCCTCCAGGATGCGGTGATGAGTATAAAGGAGGACCTCTTTGCCGAGGGGTCGGAGCTCCTGGCTGAGGTAGATGTCTGGATACAGAGCGGAGGAGACGTTCCACAGCCATGACAGCTTATCATTCCTCTTAAGTTCTACAGCTGGACACTCCCCTGTGTAGTTTGGACTTTTGGAACTGTAGTAATTGTAGCAGTTGGGAAAACCATAAAACCCCCACAAACCATCTGGTCTCATCTTCTGCCCCAGTTTTAAAGTTTCCTCCATGAATTTCCTCCCAGAGTGCTCAAACTCTACCCGTGCTGCTGCTTCTACCTGTGCAGGACTCCAGTCTGGATGTCTGGACCTCACCAGCCCTTTTGAGCCATCCCAGTATATATGTTTACTGTCCCAGTTTCTCTCCCACACAGGTCTCCAACTCTCCCAATCCACAACGGCCAAACCCTGGAAATCTCCTTTAGGTATGAAGGTGCTGATATTTTCACAGGCGACTCTGAGATGTTCATCAAGGCTGCAGTTCTGTGGTACACCGCCATTAACAGCTACCTTCTTTTCTGAGTATCTGGGATACAAACCGAGCTTATCAGCATAAAAGATGGTGATGTTTCCACCCATAAAAGTTTGATTCTGGTTCTGGACGATGCTGAACATCCCCAAGTCGAGATCCACGCCATACTGAGAGAGGCAGCTCGCAGTGGGAGCGTTCCACACAGTGAGGAAAGGCACCTGAGAAAAAGGTGATGCAACCTGCAGCCCAGAAATGAGGCCAATCAGGTTCAAAAGCAGCAGCGTCTCTGAGCCCCACATCTCTGCATACAGAGAAACGAAGCAGTGTTGGGAGGTTTCTGAAAAGAATCACTTAGGGTCAAAACTTCACATTCTGATTTCTATTCTTTACAGTCTGGGTATAAGGTTAAAAAAAAGTCATATTCCTATATGTTTTCATTGTAGCTTTAGAAAATGTGCCACAGATTAGGGCTGACCAAAAAGCAAGTAATCAGTTCCCAGGAGCCACTAAGATCTGGTAAATAAGTGAACAGTGCAGCCACAACAAACTCCTTCTACCCCTCATGAAGGGGAAACTAGAAGTGCACTCACACTAGTTGGTGTGATCCCTGTATATCTCAAAATTTTAATTCTAGCTTTTCTGAAAACAGTTTATTCTAACCCAAACTGAACAGTAGGATGTTTTTATCATGTATGTCTCGCCCTCTGCTGGTGGGAGGTGGTAATTACACCTAAATGCTGTTGATTTTTTTTTTTTGTAGAATTAGAACTCTGATCTCCATTAGTGTTTTATTGCTTGTGTAAACATGAAAGGTCTCTTAGATCGAGTAAGCAGGTGGAAGTTAACCTGAATATGAAAAGCGATTAATTTCAGACTGGTGTAATTAGGTCTGAGAGTATAATTAATCTGCCAGTGGTAAAATTTGAAGACGTGTTTCTGATTAAGCACTAGTTCTGAGCAGGAGGGAGTTCTGTTTTAATCTATGTGCGTGCTAATTATAAATAACACACGTATAGTTCCCATCCCGTTGAGATGTCTTAGTCAGAAGACGTAGCTGTGCGGCTAATACCGGTTAGCCGTGCGGTTTTTAAGTCAGAATCAGCGCTTTTTAAAATTTCTCTGAACTGTCACGTAGTGTTTGTAAAGGTCAAACAGCCGCCAAAGTGTTCGACATTTCAGAAAAGCTGAAATTTTAATTCGGTCTGCTCTGCGACTAAAAAAACAGTAGTGAAATTAAGCTAATGCTCTGCTGTCACCGAGACGTAAACAGGAAGTAAAAGTAAACCAGCGTCTGACGTCACTCCCACCGACGTCAGAACGTAAGGGTGCTGTCAATAAATAACTGCTATATATTTTCATTTATGATTCTGTCACGAGACTAAAATAAGTAATTACTTTTTCTAGTTAAATGTAACAAACTGGAACTGAAAATGTAAACTAACAGAAATATTTATAAACAAAACCTCGTGGGTTTTTTTTTTCATTTTATTTAATCAGATAAAATTTACTTTCTTCGAACAATAAAAAAGTATCCCCCAAATCTTTTAAATCAAAAATGGATGTGTGAAGATAAATGTATAATTTTACAACAATTTCGAATTCTTTGAATCTGGATTATTAAACTTCACCTTTACCAAAATTATTATGGTTTTAAAAATTTACTGAGAACCATACAAGACAAACACATAGACATTTTGGATAAATAGACTGTAACTCTAGAGGTGTAGCGCTAACTGTAACTCTAACGCTGCACTTCAATCGTTGCCTTCAATTCAATTAAACTCAGTGGAGTTCTTTAAGGATTTTTATGGAGCATTGTCTCTAAATCCTCCATGAAGTTTTGCTGGACTAAAACAACTAGTAGGCTAATTTTTCATGTTATAAAAGAGACATTTTTAAAAAATTGATAAATCCAACTAAACATAAAAAACTCGGACTTACTTGCTTCAAAGCTGGAGAGGGATTCTAGCTTTCTACAAAACCAGAAGTCTCATGATCTTACTAATACGGGGAGGGAAGAGGAAGTGAAAAGGGGAAAAGGAACCAATCCGACATGAGCAAAGCATTTTTATTATCCAAATAAGACGAGACTTGCAGATTGTGAAGGACGCTGTTAAAGTCACAGGCAAGTTTAAACCATAAATCATAGAAAAGTCCGTGATTAAAATTGAACCGCGGCTTTCTGAGTGGGTTCGCTCGTTAATGATCCTTGTAATGATAATCGCGGCTGGACGAGCGGAAAGAGAGGAGTTTATCTCTGAGATGGGAGGGAAACGCATTCAGCCGGCGGGAGGAGACGTCGACATGTTCATCAAAGTAACACAACATTAATATGACATAATGATTTTAAAATAGTCAACACATGCAGTAACTTTATTTATAATTCGTGACAATAGTGTTAATCTTGGGATTGAAACAACATGTTTTTTTTCTGATAAGACGTTTTCCGGGCGCGGGAGTATTAATGGGGCGGACCTTTTTAGTTTCCAGTATAAACATGTAAACAAAGACAAAAATAAACGTTTATTGTGGAGATTTGGAGTGGTAGCAGAGTCCTCTTGCAAGTGACCATCAAGCGAAGCCATAATGAACTCTTCTACGTCCAGATTTGTGTGTATAATTTTTGCTGAACTCATTATAGGAGTAAAAATAACTCCTGGCTAGAAGCACCCTATAATTACATGGAGAAGGGGTAAGAAACTGCTGCTGCACGCCTCCTTCAGAGCAGCAGGCTTTGAATCCCCAATTAAGAGTGACTTGCAGATGTTTCCCCCAAAAAATGAACTTGAACCTACTGAGAAAAAACCTTTAGAGCATCAAAATAAAATGTTAGTAATCTATGTTACAAAATTCTGACAAAACTTCAGATGAAAAGCTCAGAATAAGTTTATTCACTAAAAAATGACACATAAAAAACAGCAAGTGTTTGCATATAAACTAACACTCAAAGAGTTCCAAGTTGTGCTTCTGAAGCAGAAAAGTAACGATTGAGTAGAAATGTAGTAGTCGTGATTTATACACATTCAAATAAATAGTTGTACTGCAGGTGCCTCCTGTAAATCATCAGAGAGCAGTAAGAAAAACAGAAATCAGGCACTTCAAACATTTTAGTGCCGTATGCTGATTTAAGTGCATTGTTTCCACTTTGACCACAGGAACATCGTCGCTAAACGAAACTTGGAATTTGACCCTTTGGGAAACAGCGACGAAGAATAAAATGTAAACAATAAATTCCAGCAAGTTTTCTGTTGATTAGAAACAAATTTCCTAAAGTTTCACTTTTTCTTATTCGTATTTTCCCATAAAAAATCATTTAAAAAAAAAACTTAATTTGTCTCATCTTGTGTCTGTTTTTATGAGTAGTGTGTTAACAGAGGAGCATCAAGACCAGCAGAACAACAACACACTGCAGCTCTGATGCTTTGGATGAAGCAGCTGTTCCCATTTGGTGCAGAGGGTCCATCTCATGGCAGCCCTCCCCCTGAAAGCCGCTGTAACACTGGCACTGAAAGTCCGTCTGGAAATGCACCTTGTCTTCGTCTCCGAGCTCTCCGATGACCGTCAGTTTGCCGCCGTCCCTCTTGATGCGGTGGGTGAGGGGGTTGAGATGTAAGTAAACATCGCTGTCTGGATTCCTGCGCAGACAGCGGCCGTGAGAACCACACACGGTCTGGCTGCATAGCTCTGCTGCCGTGGAGACGTTGAGGAGGTATGAACTCAGTGTGCCTCGAAGATAAACATCCAGGTCCGAGCAGGTGGTCTGAAAGGAACAAAATATATTACTCAGATTTAACGTCAAATCTAACCTTTTTTCTTCAAACCAGCTGGCGTTTTATTATCATTATAATAAAGACAATTGTTCTAGGGAAGTTTCATGTTGCTTAAATTACTTAAAATAAACAGTTTTAATATGTCTGACACTTTATTTCTGAAATGTCCAGAGAGTTTTACTCTTTTTGTAACCAATGTTATTGAGGAGATTTAGTTTTAATGCTATTAGAACAAACTTTTTTCAATGCTAAACCTAAACCTGAAGTCAAACGTAGGTTTTCTATACTTAATGCCATTTATACAGACATAAACAAGTCTATTTTTTGTATTTTGTGCACCTCCTAATTGTGGAATAAGACAAAAAAAAATGAAACTTATGTGCAACATAACTGTGTCTGTGTTCTACATGCAAGTTAGTACCATTAGCCTTCAGTGTATCACCACATGAAAAAGTAATAACTATACTGAGCATCTGAACTGACAACTAAGTTTTCAAAAACTTCTGCAGAAGTATACAGTGTATGTGTGATGTGTGGGATTGTTTACATAAAAAAAAACTAGAAATGAAAGAAATTAAAACGATCGGTCTCTTTGTATTTCCTCAAAACAAAACTGACACGGACCATAAAACGTTTTCCCCTCTGTAGTCTGTTCAAACTGGCCTTTTCTCTGGAGGAATTTACCCCCCCATAAGAATCAAAATGTTCACGGCTAATTTCATAAGTCAGCATTACTGTTTGGAAACAGAACTGAAACGTTGGCCGTCCCTCCTCTGCTCAACAAGCGATACGTGGAGAGTAAGACGTGATGCACCTGTTGCAGAACAAAGGCATAAATAACAAAATATTACATTTATTTCCCCGTTGTTTCATATGATTTAAAGAACACGTGTCTCTATGAAAGTAAAACCCTCTCATATCCGAGCTGAACTGTTGGATTTTGGATAAAAGTTTTTTATTCTGAAGAGTGAAAACAGATGTATAAACAGAGGATGGAGGAACGGGACTGAAATGTGCACTTTGGGTTTTCAAGATCCTCTTGTGAAGATAATTTTATTAACGTTGCACCTTCTGGCCAAAGACTACAACCAAATAACTCGTGTTCAGAACAGAACCAATTAAGAAAAAAATACAAAATAAATTCTGCTGAGAATTAAACCCGCGACACTTCCAGGAACTACTTTTTAATTATTTTCTGCAGAAACATTCTGTTAAATCAGCTTTTAGCCTCCACAGAGAACATGAAAGTCTCCATCAGCCTAATCGAGACTTCAGATGAGTGTCTCCTGCGTGACTAAAGAACAAGTGACTTACAGTTTCAACCCAACTGGAGCGCCGAGTGTCATATGACTTCACATGTGACACAGCAGAGTCCCAAACCCTCTGATGATGATGTTGTTAAAAAAAAAAACATGATTGGGACGAGTTTGGGTTCTCACTTTGTTGTATGCTGCGTCTCCCCAGAGGATAACTCCAGCTGCTCCCAGAGCAACGCTCTCCCCGATGGTGGACACCAGATCAGTCTGGAAAAGATGCTTCAGCTTGTTAGGAAAATAAACAATCTTTAAACTGTAAAACAGGGTCAAAGTGGCGGTGAGTGTGACATGAAGCTGTTCATTCTCCCTGTGGGCTGATTAGACAGATTTTTAACCTAACCAACACCCATCCTGCCCCTCCCACATAAATAAAAGGAGGTGGTTAGGGAGTCTGACGGCTACCAGAACAGGAAGGGACTGTGGTTGCCGATAAGGGAGGCTGAACAGCTACGGCTCCACTCAGCACTGATATAAAGAGTTTGAATTAGACTGTGATTGAAAATTTACAGATGTGGACGCTAAATGTCAAAAGTTTCAAGCAGGAGAAGTGAGTTTGTCTTAGGAAGTGTCTTTAAAAAGACATGGCGTCACCTCTGTCAGCTGTTCCAGAGAGTCTGTGTAGGTGGTTCGGGTGTAGACAAAGACAGGACGTGCCAACCCGTCGCCCGACGAGGCCAAACGCATCCCTTCCTTCACACGGTTCCGCACAAACTGACGTCCGGAGGCGGAAGAACGCAGCACGGTCCCCATGTAGACGGAAGGGAAGAGGGCCGTGCTCTCGGTCCAGAGCCACTTCAACTGCTCGTTCCGGGCCACCTCCGGGTCAGGACACCGACCCGTGTAGCTCACCATCGAGCGCAGGTAGTCGTGGTTGTAGCAGTCAGGAAACAGGTAATAACCCCACAGCTGGTTGGGCCTCAGGTGTTTGGCATGTCTGAGCGTGTCCAGCATGAACTTCTTGGCAGACATCTCAAACTCCTGCTGCGCCACTTTGTTCACCTGTTCTTCAGTCCAGGTTGGGTTCTTCTGGCGCACCAGCTCAATAGAATGTCTGCGATACTCAAATTTTTGCGCCCAGTTCCGTAACCAGATGGGACGCCACTCTTCCCAGTCAATAACTGCTAAACCTACAGCCTTTTGGTCAGGGATATACCTCTCAATGCTTTGCTGCATCTTCTCCAGATGCTGCGAGATGCTGGCCAGCTGTGGCAGCCCGCCGTGTACTGAGGTTCCATCCGGCTCAAAGTAGGGATAAAAACCCAAGCGGTCCTTATAGAACATGGTCAGATTCTGTCTGACAAAGGCCTCATTCGGAGTGGCTACGATCTGGAACAGGTCCAGCTGTAAAGATACGCCGTGCCACGGACCACATTCCTGAGTCGGGACATTCCAGGCGAGGAGCAGGGGCTTTTGGGAGTGCAGAGGCCATCTCGTGGGTTTTACTCCCAAAGCACAGACGCCATCCCACAGCAGAACAATCAGGAGCAGAACCCTCCGGTCAAACAGGATCCAATACAACATGTCTTCAGCTGTAGATTGACAGAAAAGACTGTCCCTTTCAGGGAGGAGATAAAACATGAGTTCATGTGTGACCCTTTAAGAATGAAGACAGACTCTAAACAGATTCATGTAATCCAGATTCATTGAAAGGACACATCTTTAGTTAAACGGTCTTTAGACAAGCTTTTATCTTTTATTCCATTTTTATTGGACTTTATTAAAAAAAACTATATGTTTGAACTCAGAGTGCAGAATAACTGCATAAAGATGAACAAAATTTAAAAAACGTGTCAGTAAAAAGTTTCCAAAGTTTAATCTTCTCACAGTAAAAGAAGTTTCTGACAGATTTACAGCACCGATTGGGATTAATTACATTTTTCCGCATAAATTAAGTTTTAAATGAGTAAAATCTGTTATTTTATTCGCTTTAGTCTAAATAGTTCTCATTCAGATGGATGAACTTACCTTCACTGGCAGACTGAGGAAGCATTCCCAAGAACAATTTTAAAAAGTAACTTCAGGCGCGTTTGTTCAGTGAAAAAGTTGTAAAGGCTCGTGGAAGTGCGCGTGTCGGTGTTCGCTCGGCTCCCGGTCCTCCCACGGTCACTACAGCGGGGAGAAGTGAACTCACCCCCCGCGATGTTGTCAGTCGCAACTCGCTCACTCCAAAAGCCAAAAGCGCTTCCAGGATGTTCCATTCAGGCTGAGAAAACAGGGGAGGAAAGAGGAGGAGGAGGCAGGACCGACACGGAGTTCAGCGGACATCCTAAACACTCTGTCAGCGCGTCCGATGGACTCGAGAAACCCCGTTTCCTCCACTTGAACCCCCCTCGAGTCCTCGGGTCGCACGAACGAGACGTGGACTTAGTCTTTGTGGATCAGGAATGAGTCGGTCCAGAATTCAGCAGGAGCCCCGTGGTGGAGAATTAGATACACTAATGTCCAGATCCACAGAAGGACACAGCAGGACACTTTGACTTGTCCTATAAATAAATCCGTCCCCAATAACCAGCACGCAGATCCATTACAGTCACATGGAGAGTTAAAATAATATGGCATTTAGAAAGAAAACTCCCAGTGCAAAATATTTGAGTTAATTCTCTTATCTCGATTAAAAGTTCTTAGAAGGTCTTTAAAGTTTTTCTTTGCTCTTTGGCTGCTTTGTCACTCAGTTTCAGTCCAGTTGTTCCTGAGGAAATGGGAACGTGAAGTCATCTCATATATATTTATTTTCCATCAATTCAGCTAAAGCAACTTAAATAAATGTTACTTTTTTAACAGGCTGCTCATAACAAAGTGCCCAAAGATCAGATTTAACAATCAAATCGTCCATGACAGAACACTGGCTCATCCCTTGAGTTTAGCCGCTTTTTCATGCTGGAATGATTCATGTGTTTGACAACCAAAACATCTAAAAATAGTGAAACAACAAAGTCCAAAGAAATACTTTTAGAGCTGCTGAACTAATTAAAAAAAAAAAAATCACAAAAATTTGGAAACTAAATATAAAAACATGAAGGATTTAAAGGTTTGTGCAATTCACCAAAACCATTTGCATGAATGTAATCATCTGTTAGTGTCAAACACACTCCTTTAAATTTATATGTTTAATAAGTATTAATGTTTTGTAGCAGCTGGTATCTAATATGACATGAAAAAGCAACATGGCATTACGCTTGACAGATCGTTTTTTTCTTGTTATTGTACTTTTATGGGTTTTCAAAGTCTTCAACTTCACCGCAAACATTTCAACTTCAAAAACGAATGTGGGGTAAAAAGAAATCCAGGCTGCTGAGCAGATGTTTCCCAACATCTCATCGGGATGTTATGAAACTGTTTTCTTTCTATATCATTTAGTCACTTCGCTGTTTTAACTTGTAACTCTATTGCAAGAAACTCCTGAAGCTCATGAGTTATATGAAAATCAAACTGTACCAGCAGCTTGTGCAATAAGAACAGTGACTCCAGACAAATTCTTTAACCCGAAAAACACTCCTGCAGCTGGAATTCAACTCCCTTTTGTCTAAAGAAATACTAACATTCAGTAAAAACTGTCCTTTCATAACGATTCAGGATCCATGTGAATACCAGTTGTATGAGATTTTCAAGCGTTAAATGCAGGAATTTTTGTTTTATTCGAGCTCTTTTCATTGTTTTGTTGCTACTTAAGTGAAAGATTTGAGTGTTTTTTTTTCCACGACGGCTCTGAGCACACTTTCAGACTGTTGGCACACGAGGCATCTGGTATGCAGATGTCACCGGTGCCTGCAGGCAGTGTGATGACAGCCGCTGGCAATGACTCATTGAAGTAGCCGAGTACCACATGCTGTCACGATGCCAAGTTCAGCAGATACTGAAGAGACGGAACCATGTACGGACACAGTGTGGAAGCAACAACCAGAGCTTTGTGGGCTGGAAAGAGTCAAAAGTCTGAGTCTGAAAGGTTCATAGAAAGGCTTCTGTCTTCATTTACAAAAGACGTCTCGTTCTCCTGAAAAGAAGACAATCTTGAAAATTTATGATCCTGCAGAACGTCTCCTTGAGGGGCTGGAAGTCATTGAGGAACATGACTGTAACGACTTTGACTGAGTGTGAAAGTCTGTTCTCCTTGTCTTTCCTCTCAGCTTTGTTGACTCACGTCACCGCGTCATCAGCTCGACCCGCGTCTTCTTTCCTCTCTGTGGAGGGGTTACGGAAAATCTAAAGCGTGTAGAGAAAGATGGAGACCCAGTCAAGTCAGCCTTTGTTTCTATAATTCTTGCAAAATGGTCAGCAATTTCTAAATTCCCCAAACAAAGATGACAGTTAGTATCAAGAGTGGTATGTACAGTGAAAGTCTAAAAAGCAGAAGTGATAGGTTGTATGTTAAATGGATCCTGCCATAAAAAACATTTTTCTGAGTTTTATGTTGAATATTTTAGGTCCACAGGTGTTCTTGGTTTTGTGTGAAAGATATTGCAAATTTATTTTCTGCTTTAATGCAATTTGGCTCAAATATGATGCAAAAATGTGGCTCAGTAGAGTCGAGCAGGTCAGAAAGACTCAAACAGATCAAACTGATTACTGTGTTTTACAGACTTTGGACTGTTCTGGTTCTGGAATCAGTTCACACACAGCAGCCCAAAATCTTTGTTATATGCAAAAGTGGCAAAAACAAAAATGATCCATTTGCATGTTTCTCAGATTCATGTTGAATTTGACCTCTTGTGGCTCCAGAGCCGCAGGTTGCAGAACCCTGAATGAACTATGTGAATCTCTCCAACCCTTCCAGGTAAACAAACGTCAGCTGTTACTAACAGTAAAACCTTTTACTCTACAGAAGTTCTGACCTGTGAAACACAGAGCTGGAAAAAACTGAAGGTCTTAAACCAGCACGTGACCCATGTGAGTGACGAGGGAGGAAAAGAAAGGAACAATCTGCTCTACTTCCTTTTGACTTCTACATCCAGAACTTCTTACATCAGCAGCAGTGAGTAACTGTCAGGAAACGAAAACAATGGGAGAGAAACTGGAAATGCACGGTGCCACTTTTCCTTTAACACACTTTTATGAATCACGATGCTTAGAAGGATCCTGAACACAAACCTTTTCACTTTCACTGGAACAAGAATTTAATTAAATCAAGTTCAGCTCAAATAAACAACATCCAGACAACTTGTTTTTGTAGGATAAAGTCAAATAAAGCTGGTTTAAAACAACAATTACTTAACTATTACTCACATCTTCCAGCCTTCTGAGAAAACAACACTTCTCTTTTTCTTACTGTCTATAACTTAAAGCAGTTACCTTTTTTTTTTTTTTTCCACGTCTGCAGATAACTCTGTCTCATCCACGTTCACACGAACAACTTTTCCCTCTTGAAACACATTGTATACATCAGGCATCTCCAACCCTGGTCCTTGAGAGCTACTGTCCAGAATGTTTTAGATGCATCCCTGCTCCAACACAGCTGAATCAAATGAAGGACTCATTAGCAGGCCTTTGCTAAACTTGATGGCTTGATGAAGAGGTAATTCAGTTAATTGATTCAGCTGTGTTGGAGCAGGGACACATCTAAAACCTTCTGGACAGTAGCTCTCGAGGACCAGGGTTGGAGATGCCTGGTATACATCAACGAACACATTCCAGAGATCAAACCTGAGACTCACGGTGTCTTATTCATGAGGTTCATAACTTTTATGGTTCATCCTTTTTTAATACAGGCCGACCCTTTGGCGCAACTTCAAAGAGCAGCAGAGGGGAAACACTTCAAAGTGAATGACCTCTGGCCCAAAAACGCACCCAACCACATTCCACACAATTACAGAAGGCGAAGGAAGCCCTTCCTACTGATTGTGGGAAGGTGATGCACAAACTGAAATATATATTGCCAATAAAGTTTGAGTTGGCAAAAATATATATATCTCTACATATCCTAAATATTTGCCTCAGATTCAATTTAATATTACCTGTAAGCTTTTGGGAGTTCTGCGTAAAAGAAACTACCAGCAGAGAATAAATTATAAACGTGATAATAAAAGGAACAACTCCAAAAAATCTTTGAAGAAGCATGTAACATGTGAGAATGGGAAGCTCTCTGCTGCCACCTAGCGGTGACCAAACTGTCGGTTTAGAACAGAGTAGGGGAACAACAACGTGTACCATAATTATGGAAACAGAACATACCATTCTTAAAGTATTTGTCTGATATGTTTACAAGTGAGGTTGAAAGAGTATTGCATTGAACTGTCCATGAAAAAAAGTAAACATGTAGCTTCCAATAAGTTATTATTATAACAGTTCTGATTGTACGTTCTGACAGCTGCAGGGAGGAAGGACCTGCAGAAACGCTCCTTCATGCATCTAGGATGCAGCAGTCTGTCACTGGAGGAGCTCTGCAGTTCAGTAACATGTCCATCAGCAATGTTATTTTGGCCAGAGTTCTTCTGTCCCCCACTACTTGCACTGGATCCAGGGTGCGTCCTATAAGACAGAGCTGGACTTCTCGAACATCAGATAAATGAGTTTCATTGTTTAATCAGAAAATTCCTGAACTGATGAGGAGAAGGTCAAACTAATCCAGAACATAGCTGCTCGCATTTGGTGTCTGTTATGTGTGATTAAAAATCATTAAACATTTGTTGATTCATTTATATCAAACACATTCTGGACTGTGAGGAAATCCTTCATCATTCATCCAACAACATCCGATTCGACCTCCCTTTGAAGGCTGAAAACCTCACAGCTGTTCTGAGTGATCGACATGACAGGAAACGCTTCAAGAAAAAAAAAACATCCATGTTGGATTTTTCTTCTCAGAAATATCTGAGACATTATTAAATTAAAAAAAAAAAAGATCACGTTTTCCTTTAATTATTTGCTAAAACGTGTCTGTTTCTGTGAGGTGACTCCTACAACCACATTAGTAAAAATACTTTAGTTTAAAATCCTCCAGAATAACAACAAATTTTTTTTTCAATTTTCTTTTACATATAAATATTTTAAATTTGCACAAAAGGGACTGTATGCAGTTAGTTAGCATCATCGTCTTGTACGTGTTCTACATGTGTAGGAATATAAAAATCTTGCATGTCGGGTTAATTGACTCTGGATGTGAGCGAGCATGCGTTTGACCTCACCTCTCACCCAATGATGTAGATGGACATTAGACCCTCTGAGACCCCGACCAAGATCCAATCAGCTTTGAATATAGAGAAATTTCTCTCCAATTAAAAGTTAGGAAAACACGTTTAATCATACTGTAACATTTGGCCTAAATGTGTGTGTGGAGTTTGTCATTATACACAGCTAACAAGCGTATAGATCACAGATTAGTTAACAATCATGAAATGAATATACATCACAGATTTGAGTTTTCACAGTTCTTCTCAAACATTATGAAAACATTACCAACAGCATGCAGGAAGTGACATACTCAAAACAAGACTTAAAGAACATCAACAAAACCACATTATTATCAGCGATTTAAACGAGCACCTCAAACCAAACATCCTCTAACAGCCTCGCCGACACACATCGGTCCGTTCTGGAGCATAAAAATTCAAAAAAGATGTTTAAAAGAAGAAGACACGACAAATCCTAATCAACAACTTGAAGACAGTCAGTAAGAATAAAAAATCCGACTCATGAATGAGCTTCATAAAACATTTATTCAAGTATTTTCCAACTAAAACCTCTGAGGTTATTTACAGAATATGTTCACTAGTGCACGTCTGACTGCCGGGTACGGAGACAGACTCGGACATGACGATACAGAACATGTGTGGAATAAATATCATTGTTATTCCAATAATCTCTCATCCACCCAAATAAAACAAACATACGCACGTGTAAAAAAAATACTACGTCTCACAGAAGGTACGAACCATTAAAGCCTTTTTACATCAGTGATGTAGATATGATGTACAGGTTACACATCAGCTGTACCATCACTACCGTAGTGAACATCAGAACAGGGTTTGTAGTGAATGGTGCATTTTAAGTGTAACTTTCAGTGGAGGCATCGTTTTAACGTGACGGTTTGAATGCTCCCTTTATTTCTCCGGGATCAAACGTGCGGTCTTCATGATGCCTCAGTCTGTAAGTTTGCTCTGACTGTATATCATCAGCCCCGTTAAGCTCCTTCACACCTCACAGAGGATGATGGGGAAATCCACATGAATGCAGGGATGATCGAGCTTTACGATTCCCTGAAAAAAGAGAGAGAGTTTGAAGTCAAAGCGATTCAGATGAGGGTGATCGCACACTCAGCTCACCTGTGGTATCAGGTTCTTTTGGATTCTCCTTAACTTGGACTTCTTTCTGCCATTTTTTGTCACCACCGTCTCCTCGTAGAATTCATGAGCGAGATCGCCGTCCTCGTCGTAGAACAAGGAACTGCAGGAACATCATAACATCCGCGTTACAGTTTGTTTGCTACTTTTATTTGGAATGTGTGAATTTTTACTGAACTGCAGGATGTTATAGCTACTTTTTAATAAATGTTTTAACCATTTATGGTGAAAAATAAAGGATATTAAAATGTGATTTTTGTTTTAAGAAGGTTAAACAGTTACTCTGTAAAGATGTTTTTTAAAGGGTTGAATGAACTATCTTTATAAGACATGTTTACTTGTTTGAATAAAATTAAAAGGGTACTTCAGTGAAGCTCTGACTTCCTGGGCGGTCATTCAGATAACATCAAATAAATAAAAAGTACATATTTCAAGTGAATTATTATTATTTACCTCCTCCGTGTGAAAACAAACGGAGTAGCGTTTTTGGAACATTTCAATCGGGCCAGCGACTGCTCGTTTCCATCATTTCCCGAATCGCCCCCGCTGCCTGAGAAAGGCCAGACACCTCTGACTTTTGATCCACTTCCTCCCATTTTCACAGATACCACATAATTAATCGCCGGCTGAGGTTTTCACTCTGCTCAGTGGTCAGAGGCTTTCAGCTTCTTATTAAACGTCAGGACCTGAAAAAATAAACATTAAAAAAGAAAGTGTTTCTGATCAGACGCACACGGCCTGACGGGTTCACGTTGCGGGTTGCAGTAAAGCTACAAAATCACAGGAAGCCGTGTGTTTTATTGGGATGGATATGAACTGAGTTTTGATTTACTGTAAAACACTTTCATGATGATTTTTCTGAAACCTTTTAGTGTTTGCATAGTTTTACAGGACACAACTCTTGAACTTTTTATATACAGCTGCATTTCTATGAGGTAAACTTACTGTCAAAAAACCGTGTTCATCTTCAGCAATTCATGCATAACTACCATTTTGTAAACTCTTGTTTCTAACAAATTATATACAAACATGTAGAGTATCTGTTCTGTATGAGAATAAAGTAATACTGAACACGAATCTGTTCTCTTGAATACGGACTGAAAACTTGGATGGGGTCACAGGATTATTAACAGAGTACAGATTGCTGGGTTTCACATGACGTAGCGTTGATGTCACCAAATGCAGATGGGGGTCAGGAAGTAACCGCCGCTGCACAGAACCCTGCTGAACTCTGCTGATTCGGCTTAAAAATGCCCAAAATCTGTGCGGTCTACGGTTGTCGCAACCGCTCTAATCGGGAGAAAGACAAACGTTTTTTTCGTGTCTCGAAAGTCGTGTGCCACAAAGGTCTTAATTTTAAAAAACTTACAGAAAGAAGACGGCAGAAATGGATCGCTTATCTCGAGCTAAAAACAAGACGCGCAGAGACGGACAATGCTAGAGTCTGCAGCGATCACTTTCTAAAAGGTTTAATAAATGTTCTAGTGTTTTAGTGAATATTTACTTAGAAACACATCTACAAAAATGGCAGATAAAAACAAGTTTTTCTCTGGCGACAAACCACGTTTTTAGGGGGGGTTCTGTGGATCTCTGTGAATGGTTGAACTACATTATGGAAATATAGAGAGAGAAATTACTTAAAAATCAAACAAATCTAATAGAAATTTGGATTTAAAAAGGCATAATAAGGTATTACATGTAGATACTAGCACATAAACACACTCGTTATTAGCATTAGCAATAAATAGTATTATTATCACGAATTAAAAGTAGCACAACTCACGACTTCCCCGTGCAAAAACAAGACGACAGCCATTTAAAGCTTCTCTGGATCCTAAATCGTTGACCCAATCTGAAACAAAATAGTTGTAGGCTTCCAGGCTTTTGAAGGCTTTCATTTGATTTGCTGTGTAAAAAGAGATATGCAGGACTAGAGTTTATGTCGATAGCTTCTATACAGGGTAAATCCTCCAGACTGTATTTAAAGTCCGATTTTTTTAAACTATACGGGTCATAACCTAAATGAAGATATATTTTTTCGCGATATCGCGTCTGTGCTAGTCCATTTAAAGCCTTACTATAGTCGCTTTCTGACATCGCGCTGTGTTGTTGTGGCCAAGTGAAACACTTCCTGACACCCATTTGAGTTTCGCGCGGCTTCCGAGTCACGTGAGTGAAACCCAGCAATATATTGATGCCACTAGTTGTGTATGAACCTTTTCAAATGAATAACTTCAGCATGGCCGACCAACCAACAACAGAGTAATGATTAATGTTGCTGTAGGAAGTGAACAAACTGTTTTTAATGAAGATGTACATATTAAACAGTTAAATATCAGCTGGAAAGCACTCGGAGAGTACAGACTTGCACCAAGCAGCTTGTTACCCCCAAGATTTTATCTTTCAATAATAACAAATCCTGGATCCAGACGATGATCCAGATTACTCCTAAAATCTAGCAGATTGGCTCTTAAACTGATCCTAAATCTTACATCCTAAAGTTTACTACCATATACACAGACATTTTAATTATTGCACAAATGCTTTGGAAATGTAAATATTGATGTTTTTTATGTTTATATTCTTACTTTGATTTATTCTCTGAAGCATCACTCAAGACAAATTCCTTGCATTGTGCAAATAACATTTGGCAATAAACTGATTCAGATTCTTGTGCAATTTCCAAAATAATCACAATATTTTTAAAAACATTTAGAGTCCTATAGACAAACAAAACAGAACAACCCCAGCAAAAAATATCTTCATTGGCAAAGATTGTTATTTACCAGTCATGATTAAAAGATGCAGCGTTTAATCCTTAAGCCTGTTTCTGCCAGCTGATCATGAAAACGTCCTCTCAAACAGCTGGAATTAGACTTCCAATGTGTTGGATTTAGTATGTGTTTTTAAGATCCACTGATTAAATATTGTGCCTCGTTAATTTTTTATAATTAGTTTTGTATTTAAAAGAGGACATGTGGACCGGATGGAGATACTCTAGGGCCGCTTCAGGCCCTCGGGCCGTCACTTGTACATCCTAAATAAAGCGACTAATTTGATTAACTTCAACTTGTAGAAGTTTGTAGATTGTTAGAATGCAGCTGAAGCAGCCGGGTAGGATTCGGGAGTAGAAATACTTTCAGATGTAACGTCATTCTACGTGTGAGCTAAGAGTCGCTGTTTGTGTTGTATTTATCGTGATGCTAGTAAAGCTAACCAGCAGGGCCACACAAACGCATCTCTAAACGTGTGGAGTTTGATTCATTACATTCCGCACAGCATTATATTTACTTATTATAACAAACAATGGTCTGTTTAAAGCCTGCTATCTGTATTCACTAGCATCGTTCCGACTTACGTTGAGTACCTATAGGAGAGTTAGCCTGCTAGCATCGACCACTGACGCAGGTTAACGTTAATAGTTAATCGTTGCTCACTGACAGGTGAACAGTAAACACACACATACTACAGCAGCCCTATTGGGACTAACAGAAAGTAATACTCATATGACTCTCACCTGCTCACACGGTGTTAAACTGACGTGTACCGTCATAACTCGAGCTCCCAGCTGCTGTGCTCAAGGTGTTCTGGTGCACGCGCGGTCAGCTGATCCTACAAAAACTTTGACCCAAAAATGTTTGTTCCTTTTGTTTGTTAAAAATACATTTATATTAAAGATCTAGAACATGTGAGTACTGGGATTTTTTTACTTAATAATACAACTGATCACGTGTTGCATTTTTGGCATATTTATAAAGAATGAAAAAAGTATTTACAAAATATTATTAATGAAATAGCATATTAGACAACACGCTTTTCTTTCTGAGATCCAAAGGAGCATTTAGGACTATATCTAAACTAAATCTTATAGGGAAAAAAAAACACATAAACTTGGAAATGTTTTATTTAACAGACAGAAACATTTATATTTGTGATTTGAAAAGAGATTTTAAAAAGAAAAGGAAAAATCTAACATACACTGACAGGAAAAACAAAAATAAGGAATGATAAGCAGCTTCTAGTGAACCACTTATGGAGAAATTCATACAAGATTCCAGTCGACCAGACTGACTGGTGGCACAGCTCCATAAAGTTCATCAGTCACACTCACAAAGTGACAGATAAGTAAAGAGTTTCATCCATGAGGGTGTAGAGCGGACATGGCAGACCTCCGAACCGGGTCAGCTAAAAATCCAAATACCTGTCAGCTACAGTTGGGTGGTGTTTTTAACTAACATTCCAGAAAATTCTGGACAAGAAGGAAGATTTTTGGTAAATTGTTTCAAATGACAGTGAAAATAAAAGGGGGAATTTTTTAAAAACATTGTTTTTATGGAAATACCCGTTAAAAAGCCCCATCACTTTAAGTGTAGGACAGCTGAGGTACAGGATAATCAGACGACACCCGGTATTTAAAGACGTGACACCCACAGTCTCATCTGCCAGTCTCCATTCCTCTCAACTCACTCTCTCAGGCACATCAGACTCTCCAGGTGTAAGGCACTTCCTCTCTCGCATCATTTCACACGCACATACGCGCTAGCTCTTTCTCTCTCATTGTCTTGCGCCCTATCTCACTCTCTCGTTCATACAAGAGGTGTTTTTCTGTTGCGTCTCCGGGATCTTTGCATGCAGACATCAACTTGTCATGATTGAAGTTGCATGTTAAATCCCGAGCGTAGAGCAGAGTCAGCCAGGCGTCGAACCAGATAGAGCCTCCAGCATCTTAGCTCGAGCTAACGTGTACCGCTGCACTATCTGCTTGACGTGTTCTTCTTCTTCACGCTGCAAAATGAGCAGGAAGTTCTTCAGCTCAGGCATGGAGAAGGCATGCCACTGCAAACAAGAAGGAGACAAGAGTTTACACAGCTCATGGGATACACTGTTTAGTTTGGATCTGGTATCTGAGAGTTGCACTCACGTTGACTTCACCAGTTTCATTCTCTTTCAGCACAAAACTGAGGACTTTCTCGTTGGGTCCAGAACACAGACGCAGGCGGAGGGGACGCTCGTCATCAGAGAGCTTTCTGACATAAACTGAGGGAGGGCAGACAAAAATGCATTTAATAAGACGCCATATCAAAACAGACAAAATAACTCTTTGGACACTAAATAATAATAAAAAAAAAAAAATTATCAAAAGACCTTGTTCATGACGTTCGCTGCGCTCAAACAGTGCAAACTTGCCAGGATTGTCGACCACAGTGAACTTCTTCAGCAAAGCCTCAATGACCTCACGAGAAGTAGTTCGTGAACTTATGTGCAAATGTTTGGACGCATCTTTTGGCAGGTAAAAAGAGGTGCGACGCTTCACCCCGCTGGCCCTCCTCCCTCCAACGTCATTACCTCCTTTCTTTGGCGCTGGAACTGACACGGGTCGTGCCAGCTTAAACTGCACTTTAACGAAGCCAGTGTAGGACCCGTCTTTGTTCTGTAAAAACAAGAAAATGCTCAATAAAAAGACCAAGAAAAATGAAACAAATGAGTTTTTAGTGAATAATCACAACTCACCATGTTCATGAACAGATTACTGTTGATCTGAGCATTGTACTCCTTGACTTTCTGCAAAATCTCTGCAGCTGTCAGCTCCTGCTTTCCTGATTCAGTCTGTTCATCCTGGAATGAAACAGTGAAATTACAGCCTTAAAGACAGTGATGCAAGACGCGTGTCCTGACTCGGGTTATAGAACTCAAAAACATCCGGTTTTAAAAGAGTAACAAAATTTGCATAAGGGATACCTTATACTCTCAACTGGATTCAGTCCAAGGACCAACATATAGAAAGTGACAAATAAGAAAGAGTTGAGCAGTCCTGGCTTTGGAGATATTTACACAAGACTCCATTAATTTTAACAGTAAGCACCGGTTGCATCAGACTCCACTTCCTGACAACGCAGCAAGGGGAAACATGATGTCAGCTCTGACCAATCCTGTTTAACTGCTCTGATCCGTCTGTGTACATGAGCTGAAGGGAGGGAGGAGGAGGAGGGGGGTTGGAGGGCTGGGGTTTGTCCAACTAGCAGCTGCTTGCAATGTGTGCGACCAGCGGTACTGCATTTTTCAACTTGGTACTCATGTAAAAATAACCCCTACCTCCCCCTCCTCTTTACACTCCCACAAATGGGAAAGACAAAGCTATCCCTTGTTTCACAGGAGCATCCTGTGAAGTCAGCTGCCTCACAAACCACAAATCTACAGTCATGTTTAAGTTATGCACATCCTGACCCTGGTAAGTAAACCGCCGGTGACTTATTTTGGGCCTTTCCTGTTTCTTCTAATTCAATTAAACATCAGTGTCTGGTTATTTTTAATAATACCTGCAAACCAAATAAACCATATATATTCAAAACAAACACCTGCATATACTGACAGGATGTCAATCCACTTCAAGTGGAAGATGATCAATAAAATTATCAGGTGGACTGGAGAGCTGTAGAGTTAATGTGCTGCTTTTAATGAGTCAAAAGAAAATATCAAGTGAGTAAAACTGAGATTTTGCAACACAAGAGAAATACATGCACAGCTACCGTGCCTCTGCATGCATGTACAAAGAATAATTAAAACAGTGTGGGATGTGCCAGTAACATTAAACAATGACTTCTGCGAGAAAATGGAGGACAGCGTGGTGTTTATACAGTAAACTCATTCTGTTTCTCAGTAAAGAAATCTGACACCCAGGAGGGTGTGAAAGACTGATCAGAAGATAAAACTAAAACATTCCATGAGTCATTTGTGATTGAGAAATTTTTGTTAAAACCTGAGACATGAGATGGATGGTGGGTGTGGGGCTGGAAACATGAAAAACAAATGTGCGTCACAGAACAAGACATTAGGGTTGATTTATCTGTGGATTCAATTCGTTAAACTGAAACTAAAAACATCTAAAAAGTAAGTGTTAGTGTGTTTGTATGCAATATAAAAATTTCTAGTGAAGGACACAGAAATATGACATCACACAGTTGAGCTTGTTATTTTTTCTTCAAACAGGAAATAGAACTTCTCCCTGAGCACATCAAGTTGTTTGACAAGAATCGAGGTCTGCCTGATTTTCCTGAGGCAAACATGATTCTCATCAGCTGTTACAAAACATGTTTCAGATCCATGTCTGCAAAACTAAAGCCTAAAATCTGAACCACAAACTGACAGCGCGAGACAAATAAACTAAAAACAACGCGAGAGTTCCGTTAACCGCCCTTCTTCTTTCTGCATTCACTTCCCTCTTTTTCTATAAAAAATATTGTATTTAATATTCTTTCTCACCTTCTTAATATTTTCACTGACGTTAGTTTTTCGGGTTTTGGGGAAGAACGATGTCCGTGCGGTGAAGTACTGCTCGAACTCCGGGTCGGAGTCCTCGTCACTGCAGTAGCCGCTGCTGGTGGAGCTGCCCCAGGTCATCTCGAACGAGGGAGTCTTGTCGGAACTACTCGCCATTCTTAAGTCTAAAAGTCACGTATGACAACTTAAAATGACTCTCTACGTAGCTTCTGTGATGTGTGCTGACCACAGACACCGAGTTAATAAGTAGTAAACTGTCGCGAGCTTGAACTGTTAAGCGAGTTTATGCCGTTGACGACAAGATGTCTGTTCAAAACCTTCAGTAGGAGCCGACACAGTCTCTCTCTCTCTCTCTCTCTCTCTCGCCCGCTCGCTCAAACTACCGGCCACGTTTCCAATGCATGTGAAACCGGATGTGTGGCGGTCCCCGCCCTGCCCGCCGCGCTTCCGCTCTCCCTCCGAGTCCCAACCCACCCAAATCCGTTGGCTTCAGTTTAGAAGTATACAAAACGCAGCGATTGGACGCTGACAGGAAATGCCATCGCTTGCGCCCCACCCTCTTTCCATGCAACCCACTCCCCTCACTCCCAGTGTCCCCCATTAATATAAAGGCTATACCAGGGGTCTGCATCATTTAAAAACTGAAAGATCCATTTTCCCATCCCTCATAAAAAATTAATTTGTAGAGCACCACAAAGTCTTTTTGACCCACATAATGAAGATAAAACAATTTATACAATAAGTTACCCACTTAGTTCCACCTTTATGTTGATAGAAAAAACAAACAAACATAAACATCAGATTATTCTTCATGCTGCTGGAAATAAAGATCAGCCTCCACCTCCACCAGGATCCTGCAGGAATAAGCTGTTATACAAACTGGTTGGATGAACGTACAGTAGTTTGGTAATTTATTAGAATCACTGTTTAATGCAACAATCGTAAAAATGTTGAAAACAATTTTAATAGAATTTGCTGATTTTAATTTTAATTTCACTCAAGTATGATGTTGGTTTGTGGTAGATCAGAAGAGTCAAACTGCAGGTCAGAAAGATTCATAAACACCTCAAAGATCAACTCATCGCTGTGTTTTCAGGACGTTTCAGAGAAACTCAAGTCGTGTTTGTTTAGTTCTGGTAAGGAGCCACTTCAGATGAAAAACCACATGTGGCTCCAGAACCACAGATTGCAGATCCCTGATCTATGTAGTCCATGGTTAGGGATGCTCCGCCTGCTTCTTTCTCCCCTCATGATGCCATGTGACCATTCTGCAGTCAGCATGTGACTTCTACTTCCTCAACATGTGGAAACGCTAAACATTAAAAAAAATCTCTCCACATACTTATTCACGCTGTCATGATGAGTTGTTTGTTTTAAAATCGACCTCAGTTTTCAAGCTTGAAATAAAAAAACGCTCTTTATGTGGGAAAGTGACATCAAAAGAGTGGAAGCTCAGCACATAACTCCCATCATGCATCTCTGTAGGGTCTTTTTAAAGTCTTTTTTAATCATTGTAAAGCTGGAGATAAATCTAAAACACCTCAAACTGTTTGTTTATTGTTTTTCTTCTACAATATTTTAATTCTCACATGCCTTCAGCTAATTTCACTGATAGGCTCGTCACAATGAAACCTCTGTTGTTGCTGCCATTAATCCCACATTCACATGATGTCAATAAAGCGTTTTCCAAAAGCGCACTTCCTTTTTCTCAAGCGTAACCTCCAGATAAGACCCAAGGACACTTCAAGACTTCCAGCTTAATTAGAAAAAAAAACAGGTTTCCTCTCGTGATTAGCACACACTCATTTCATGAGTTCAGATTCAATATCTTAACACTAATAACTTTTAAATCAAAACATCTTATGTGGTATTGTTTTAATGTTGATTAAAAATAGGATTTTACCTTTGTGTTTTGAGCCCTTTCACAATAAAAGCAGTGATCCAACTGAGCAGCATGTTATTAAAGTTTTTTCTCCAGCTGAGGAGCTTTTATGACTTTTGTGTTGACATTAAACACTGAAGTGAGTTCAAGTATTAGTGCACGTGCAGGAAACATTTTGATTATCCTTGATGTTGTTCTGGTGAAACATTTAAATCATTTAAAGATTAGTATGACACCAATTAATTTGACATAATTTCATATAATGTGGTTAAAAATAGATTATTTTACAGTAGTTTCAGATTAAAAAGAAACTTAAACGAGCAGCTGCTGGGTGACATTAACTATGGGATTTAATTCCTGTTTCAGTACAAGGTTCTGCTTTTTAGGCTCTAAAATAATTATTTTGTTCCCCAAAACGTTTTGGTACTTTTAAAGCGTTCCAAACAGGTTAAATAAAAAAACCACATATAGCTTCTAAACACTAAATAAGCTTACCACATTGGTGTCCGTCTCCACCGTGTGCTCCACAACACCCGTCAGGTCGGCTGCAGAGCCCCGGTCCCAGCTGCAGTCCAGCAGAATCAGGGCACGACACCGGTAGTGACATGTGAATCTGCAGTCTGCAAATTCAGATATTTCACAAGTCTTACACAGACACTCGCGAGAAAGAAAAGAAAAACTCGGCAAAACATTCGACTCGGGTCTTTTCTGTCTGATTTGACTGTAATTGATCCTTTTGTTTTCTGATAACTATGAACTTCTAACTGATGCATGAAAATCCTAAATGGACATAAAACGTTTGTCAGTGTGAAAACTTCATAGTTTCACATTCATGTTACAAAACTGGTTTCAGTGTTTGCTATAATCCACATCTGCTTGTTTCGAAGGGTTTCAGTTGATGAAAAGGAAGTTCTTCAACAAGCGAACGTCTGAAATAGTTGTGCAGCGGACACCGAGTCCTCATAATAATCCGACCACCAAAACTACTTACACAATTGCTGCTTGTTAGATATGGACTTGCTTCTAAAATTCAAACTTTATTAAAAACCTGCTCGTGTCTGAACATCACAGCTGAATGCATATATTTCTGTTTAGGTACATCTCTGATTTCACTCAGTGTTGCTTTTATTTGTGACCATGCAACATGCACAGATGCAACCACACATGAACACATGTAACCACTCGACACAGAAACAAACAGCCTTTGTAAAGCGACTCACTGACACACCGCAGGCTCTGCTTGTAAAGGCCCCAGATAAAGTCTCCACACAGATCACACCATGTGGGCTGAGCGTGGCTGCAGGGTTGGAAGTTGTGTCCCTCTCCTTTCTCCTCAGGAAGCTGGGGATCCTGGGAGCTGCTCAGGACTCGGATGATGCCGACCCGGCTCAGCAGGTCCGGGACCTTTCCTGGGCTGATCCTCAGGGCGTTGGTCCTCTCAAGGCGTGGAGGTGAGCACGGTGAACGAGTGGCTGTCAGCTCTGTCTGCTCTCTGCTTGACCTGAGGTCACGGAGCTCAATGAACTCACTCCAAGACATCGTGTCCCTCAAATTCAGGCTTCCTCCATCGTCCCTAACAGACAGAAAGACAAACAGTTACGGGACACGGCTTTAAGGAATCACTCCGAGCTTTTGTTTGTGACCTGAAAGTGTTCACGATTTAGAAATTTAATGTCATCCATCATGTTTTTGTTGTGATGTAGTTACAGGAGCACGAAGTTAGTTTCCCTCCCTGCTGGCCTTTTGATAAAAAACAATCAGAATCTGGTCTTACACGTTTCCTGATCACACTTTGCCCTGAAAAAGATCGCCTGGCTGTTATGTCCTTGGGCAAGACACTTCCCCCGCCTTGCCTGTTTGGTGGTGGTCGGAGGGTCCTGTGGCGCCTAGCAGCCTCGCGTCTGTCAATGTGTCCCAGGACAGCTGTAGCTAGATCATGTGTGTATTTTATCACCAAGCGTGTGAGTGTGTGTGTGACATACTGTAGTGTGAAGAGTCGTCTGAAATGCATTAAACAAGTACACACCATTTACCATTTAAATATGGAGTTTGCGTCAAATTGAAGAAAGACCTTAATTAGACCTTCCTGTTAAGTTCAACATCTTTATTCAGTCCGTCTGAGTGACAAATACAGACGTAAACCCTTACATTTAGGAAAAATCCAAATCAGTCATTGAAACAGCTTGAAGCGGACAATAAAACATTTTCCTAAAATCAACAAATGAAGATCAGAATTAGTTTTTTTTTTTTAATGGGGTTCATAAGAACAATTTTTGAAAATAAACCAAA
>SSNP01000173.1:345810-449668 GCA_006937955.1 Pachypanchax playfairii | reverse complement strand
GCATGTGACATAATCGTGATTCCCACTCAATCCAGGTTCTCAAGTGTCCTTGTCTTTAAGCTGCTAAAAATGTTTTATCCAGCACACTTTGAATGAAAAACAAGGAATTGTTTTATTTGAATATTTGCACTTTTAAATAGACAGGCTAAGCCTATGCTATTTGTTTTGGTTTACTACATGTGAAATGTAGAATCCTGTCTTATAGCTGCTGGACTGAACATTTTATTTTTTATACATACATTTTTTTTATTTAAGTAATAGGCAGCACACTTTAAAAATGGTCGTTCACTTCAGTGGAAAGATTTATGTTTTGTCAGGTATACCGTAATAAAAAAGAATTCAAAACAATATCCGACTGCTTGTAGTAAGTTATTGAAAAATTGAGTGCGAAGAATCGTGATGTATTGCAGAATTAAATCGAATCTTTAGGCAGATAAGCGGAATCGGATCGAATCGTGAGGCAGGTAGAGATGCACACCTCTAGTATTTAGACCCAGTCCTCATGACTAACCTGCTCCAGCTGTCTCAGGTTTGAAGGGATCCTTCTCCATGCTGCATGTTTCAGCTCCTTCCACTGATGTTTCATCTGATTTAGATCAGGACTCTTTATGGTAGTCCAGTGTTTTGGTTTTAAATGTTTGAATAATATTCATGACCTGCTAGTCAATAATGATCTTTCTAATCTCCTGCAGGTCTCACTTTAGCTTTCTGGGCTCCACATTCATTGTAGTGCACATCATCATACCAAACAGCGTCACTGTGTTTCACTCTTTAAATAGGCGACTGACTGAAAATTGTTGAACATTTTACAGAAACACACACCTTAGTTTAGCATGTTGATCTTAATTGTTTTCTAGGGAACAAAAATCTTTTTTTCAGGACAGTTTCATTAGATTTTATTATGTTTAAGTCCAAATTAAATGTCTGATTTTAATCTGTTGACTTTCAGTAAACTTTGAATTATTATTACTTTTGTCAGTTGTGTTTTTTTTTTCTTTTTTAATGGAGGGTTACTAACAGTTTAGTCCATGTATGTATTAAATATGACAATATTAGAATATAAACTGTTAAGTCCTGGTGAGCAGTGCTGATCCTGTTGATTGAGGTGAAGTTACTGTTTAACATGAAGTTTTGTTTTATGGGTAAATCTGAGGACTTGATATATTGTTTTTTTCTTTCGTGGAAAGAAACAACTAAAGGGCAGATGTCTGTCACAAAAATCTTATTTCCTTTTTTTCTTTTGTCTAATTGTTGATTTTCTGATGTAGAACCATCTGAATAATAAATTCATTCAAAGTGATTCATTCAAACACGCAGACAGAAAAATGACATAATACAGAGCTTGTAACAACTAGACATCTAAAATGTGAGTCCAAAACATGCAGCACATGTTAAACAGGTTGAGATTCACTGGTTTAGATCTTCCTTTTAAAAGTAACTCACAACCCTTCAGATTCATACATTGGAGTAAAAAAAACATAAATAAAACACATCTTTCATCTCAAAACAGCATTTTAGTAAAAAAAAAAAGATGAGTAAACTAAATATTACAGATATATTTGTCTATCTTACCTACTCTGTAGATTCATATTTATTTAAGAAAGGAAAAATGTAAGTGTTAGTTATGTAAATGTGCTAGATCATCAGAAGTTCGTTTTCATCTGCAGTTGTTTTGTCATTTATTATATATTTTCTTTCAATAAGACATAAATATAATCAAAGCAACTCGCGGTGGTTGGAACTTAACACGTTCCTGTTTAAATTGGACTTTCTAAACGCTTTCTGCGCTTTTTAAAGAATCTAATGGACAAATAAAAGCAGAAAAACAATCGTTTATAAACTAACGAGCAGCAGGAGTAACTTACAGGAACAGGAGAGAAAAGCAGCCCCGTACAGGACGCTTTGTTTCACAACTTCTTCCATCCGACGAGAAAAAACTTTCCGCAGAAATGTCGGACACTTTCCAAGTAACGGAACCAAATCTACAAACATCTCCGGAGTTCACCGATCATCCCCGACTGGTTGGAAGAGAAAGCAGACAAAAAGACTCCAGCTGTCGGTCACATCGGTGTGACACATCTGGACTCAAGTCTTCAACATCACTTGAGTCGGGCTGAAAGAGGAAACGGAATATGATGAAAAAGAGAGTGAAAGATGAGACGGTGCAGCACCGACATCCGGAATGTCTTCGCACAGGGGGTTCTTCTGTGTCTGGAGAACAGCTGAGTGGGTGCGAACAACCCCCAACAACCCCCCCCTCAGCATCAACTCGCTGTGGGATTCAGCACAGTTTTCAGAAATAAATAAAAAAAAAATAATTTAAACGAATAAAATTAAAACAGTTTACCTAAGATCTTCGTCAATGTCATAATAGTTTCCTTTGTTTTGTTATGACGTGTCAAGTGACAGCAAGTCAGCTGACGGAATTTAAACCTCAGCAGAAGGAACGTGAACCTAAAACCTCCTGGCTGCTCAGTAACCTGAAGTGAAGGCTGAGATTTGGTGTTTGGAAAAGTCTCTGATGGTTTAATGCTCTGTTAGGATGACCTCATCTGTTGTTACAGCATGAAAATGATTTGTATCTCCCGCTAACATGATGAAAGTTTTCTGGGCTTTTATTCTGAAAGGATACTCTGTTATTTGTTTGAAGAAAAGATGCAGAAAAAAAGCAAAAAGATTCCAAAGTTTTAATCAAAGTATGTTTGAATCCAAACAGTAATGATCTGTACTGATACACCCTGAGATGTATCATTACATTGTAGAAATCTCTGTTTCTACATTAGACTGAAACATTTATTCTCTAATTTTGGACGATTTCAGTCAGCCTCCAGTCCGAACAGTCACCTCTTCAGGGTTTTATTTGCAGTTCTTTCTGGATCTTCTCAGTAGCTTCGACCATTAGCTGACAGGCTTTCTTGTGTTTGGGCCAGTGCTTGACTTGACATTCTCTTAAAAAGAAGAACATACAGTGTTAGATTTGAGCTTTGCCTTCAGGTTGAGCTGATTCCAGTACGCTGGCTGGATGGGAGTCGTACCTGTGACAGTACCACTCTCCCTGGCATCGAGAGCACCTCTTCAACGCTTCTTTCCCACAAGATCCACACTTGGGTTTATCAGGAAGTAAAGTTTCCATCACATCCAAGTTGTACACCTGAGCCAACCTGCGGTACAATGACATGATCACTTTCAAAGCAGCAGTTTATGGCTGGCGTGTCCTTCGGTGTTTTACCTCTGGGCCTGTTGTCTCAAGTCACTGTCAGATAGGTTAAACGTGTTTTTGACTTGATGCTTGGCGATTGCCTTCCACTTCCCAGAGTTCTCTTTAACTGTGTGGCTCCAGATTTCGTGGATCTGGTCATGAAGGAAAAATTAGAGATAAACCAACTGGTGCAGAAACAAGGGCATTGTCGCAAAAGTGACAATACCTGTTCTAAAATGAGCTCTTTTTTGGGAGGGGCTGGGTCTGTAACAGCTAGATGAGCCAGGAAACGCTGAAGTTCCACCAGGTTCGGTAGCTGATCGATCAGCACCTCTGTTAAAAACGCCCGGAGCTGTGGCACATGAACGGCACGTTACGATCATCAGGAAAAACAGCAGAGCAGAAAATGTGACAGCGAGAGGAATGTCAGCGCTCTCTGGTTATATAATTAATGCTTAAGGAATAGGATGAGAGCCTGAGAATAGGAGGAAACGCCTTGGGAAAAACATCCACTGGAAACTGGATCTGCGCTGTGAGAGGGAAGGATGTCAGATACAACACACTGCCACTTAGACACTTCCTAAAATAACACAAGACCTGCAGTGACACTGTTAAATAAAGACACACGTCGATTCCGTTTTCACCTTTAGAAGCTGATTCTTGTTGTAATTGTTGAAGTCATATTTTCTTTGACATTCATCCTTTAAAAGCAGATTGTAGAGAGAAATCCAGACCTGCCCATCGAGCTTCGTCATCTTTAAATGATCCTCAGCAGGAATCGGCTGCCACTTGCCATTAATGTATTTTTGGACTTGGCCTGCAAAGAAGAAAAGAACGGGATGAAAGGCGACAACTTATTACAAAATAATAACAGATAAAGTAGCGTCGTAGACACCATGCAGGTTAAGAAGGCATGCATCATGTTGGTACATCTGCTATAATCTGGCAGGTATTTGGAACAGAAAGCCAAAGATTATCAGTGTTGCTTTTGTTTGTGGCTGTCTGAAGGTGATTTACCATTTTTGCAGCAACTCCAAGGGCAGCAGTGGACGAGCTGAACCAGAACACACGGTATGTTGTGTGTGCACAGCATGCGGTTGATAACACTGATACTGTGAAGAAAAAGGAAGCTGCTCATTTATGAACATTTCTGTTTTACCTTGAAAACAGGATGGTGTTTGCGAACCTGTCGGCGTGATCCGTGATGTAGCGCAGCACAGAGACCGTTTTCAGGGAGATTTCAAACTCCAGCGCAGCATTCTGTGTTTGCAGCTCCTGAAACAAACACTGAGACTGATCGCTCTGGATTACAGTCTGAATAGAGTCCTCACGTAAAAAAAAGGAGCCATCAGAGTTTTACCTCCATGGTGGATATTTGGTTGAGTCGGTCATGTGTCACAGCAACGTCCCTGGTTGCTTCACTGGCCAGTAGAGTGAGTTTACGGTGGCAGTAATCCACCAGGTCAAGGAGAAAATCATCAGCTGCCTCACACGAATCCTACAAAACAAAAATATTTAATCAGACGGTCTGTAAAGTCTCTTTCAATAGAACAATCTGAGCTCTGACCTTATGGAACATTATCGTTTCCAGTAGGTTTATGATCGTGGCCTCGTGGTGGATCTGAGAAGGATAAACATGTGAAAACCTTGAACCGATCCTCATCATGTCCCATCAGATCTCACACTCACCACCATATAAAGATGGAAAGTGTTTTGAGGATTGAAGTCCTGCAGCTGACACAGAATGGGGAACACTTTCTGCTTCCACACCTCCACAAGGATCATCTCATGAACCAGGACCGGTATCTGCAGAGAGGAGACCCAAAGTCACTGATCGCTCTGGAAACAGAGATGTTTACGTCAAACGGTGGTCGTCACCTTCCCCAGAGACACCAGGAGTTCCTTGACAAATTCATCGTGGACGGCTGTGGCATTCAGAATCGCCTGCATGTTCAGTTTTTCAATGTACTCATGTTGTCTGAACCACCTGTTAACGGAATAATAAACAGGACTGTGAATATTCAGTATTAATTTATATCTAAAGTGTTGTATAAAAATATTTAGGACTTTTATACCTTTGTAATCAAGCTATTTCTGCACCTTGTTGTCAATTTATTTGGTGATATAAAATACTCCTGACTGCAGAGTTTAAGTGACGCAATTACTTAGTTTTAATGTTGTTTTATTTCTTTGCATTTTCATTAAAACCTTAAACAGTCATCAAGCAGGACTGGTCTCTTTATTTGAATGTGCCACAGCTTTATTTATAGGTAGCTGCTAAAGACCTAATGGTTGAGACATGCCCACACACAAACCAAAAACCCCCCAAACCTGAAGGCCATTTCAATGAAAACCTCAGACTCCATCACCAAAGACAAACAGCATGAACACTTCAGACAATCACTCACTAAAAATTGTCCTCAACATGTATCTTATAATCATTTTGGTTGGTACTGTTCAGTTAGTTTGAAACATCTGTGAACTATCATAAACAAAACAGCCTAAAGAAACAACTTTAGTCCATTTAAATAGGACACATTCAGTCATATTTAGCCATTTCTTACAATCAAAAGGGACTATTAGTCAATTATTTCACTGAGCAGTGACAGTTAAATATAATTGTTTATTTCCTGTTTGATAAATCTTTGTGGTCAAGACACTGAATACAATCCAAACAAGTAAAATCAGTAGTGCATATAATCATTTATTATCCTTTTTAATGCACGTTTTAATAAAAAAACAAACAAACAAAAATAATAGGAGTAACCTTTTTCCTGTTGTTTTAAACAGCTTCCCCATATATTTAGAGATTATTTTAGCTAAAATGCTAATGTTAGCTCGCATCTTACCTGGCGGAGCCCAAGTCCCTGAGAGAAAACATTTCCAGACTTTGAATGAAACCTTCTGCTTCAGCAGGCAAAAGAACCGATAAATCCATCTGTATCACTCCAGACTGTGAAAAGTAGTATATAAAATTCACAAACTCTTCAGTGAACTTTACAAGTCAGAGACGCAGACTGTGGGTAGTGGTTTCCATGGTAACCGCAAACTGAAACGGGGCGAGTGCAGTTCGTTAAAACTGCCGTAAGGGGGCGATAGATGTTCACGTATATATCCTGATCAGACGAGTAACGTGATTGGCTGTTACGTTGTTAGGCAACAAGAACAAGCACGTCCTTGGTTGACCCGTGAAATCTCAGTTTTGCGTCAAATCAAATTAAACGGAACTTATTCAGGTAAAAGTACTTTTTAATAATGTAGAAGTGTAAGAGGTGTATCAAATCCGTAAACAAAGTGGAGATAGTGAAATCATTTCCAAGAATTATGTTCAAATACCACCTTTCGAGGAAAAAATCCATTAAGCCACCCGTGAGCCACTTGGCAAAGTTCCTCGATTGTATCATGTTGAATCATGTTTTGTATACCAGATATTTGAAGTGATATGTAAATGCTAAGGACTGATACTACTTAAAAAAATATGCTTTTAGCAGGAACCACAACAAAAAATATGTTTTAAGACAAATTCACGAAACTACAAACAATTAACTGTGATTATAGAAGCTATTTTAGCTGTGAAAAGAGTAATAGTCTTAATGTTTTTTTACACATTAAATAAAGATGGAAGAAACATGATCATATCAAAACTGCTAATAATTTTAGATTATACCTCCTTAAATCTGCAGGATTGACTGCCATAAAGGCTGTGATGCAGAGATTAATTTGGCTTGGTGTGTCCTGTGTAGAACGTTATCCAACAAAAATTAGAACATTTGTTTGTTTTTTTTATTAGAAAATACAGTTAAGATGAGTAAGAAGTCTAAATGCCACTTTAATTATTGTTGCTTTTTAATCTTGTCACTGTTGATTTGTCTGTAAAGGCACCGCTGGTTCTTCAGGCAGGTGGTGATTTAAAATCACTTCCAGCACACCACAATATTAGGGTCATTTTCCAAACGCTCATCCAGCTCCTGGTAGCTGATACCTGTAAAAATGACATCAATATGAGTCCACCTGTCCTTAACCAGCAGTTATTAATTAAAACTGTTAAATGAAGTTTATCTTTTACAAAATAAAGAGCAACAGAAACAGTATGTTCTTAACCTGAATGAGACCTGCTGTGTATTACTACTGACAGGAACACACAATGTTTTCTGGACACCATGTTGGAGCAATAATGCTCATTACAGAAGCTAAAAGACACAAAAGCCTTTTCTCTCATTCTTCCTGCCATTAGATTCTTTATGATTTTGAAATGGGGAGTCATGAACAATCAAAGCTTGTAAACAGTTTCCTGTAAAGCCATTAGTTGTTTTTAAAATTTTAAATAAACCAATAATATTTTATTAATATTACAGTTTAACTATTGTCTGCAATTAAAACGACTTCGCTTAATGAGGAACGTGCTGTTATTCAACTCTAAACTGGTTCGTCATAACTTTAATGTGGCTCAAGCATGACCGTGCACCTTCACCTCAAAACAACCGGCTCGGTCATGAGACGTCCTCAATTATATTTAGGCCCTGCTCCAATACCCCCACTGCAGTCTACGGTCCTCTATGAAGTGCACTTAGCAGAAATGCACATAAGGGTTCAGGTGCGTAGTAAACAAGTGTGCAAATAATAGCAGTATTGGGACAGCGAGGATTACATCAATGACCTGTGCCACAGACTCGTATCTCCATGACAACCAAAATGGCGGTGCCGGTTTGTGCTATTTTGATGCTCAAAATGATATTAAAATGATTTTAAAATTAACCATATTTTTCATCAGATATTTGACACATCTTTACAACAGAGAATCATTTGATTGTAATTACACATCTAGACAATAATAAAATATTGGTTATTTGGATTCTACACAGTTTTTGGTCCGGACGGTCCAGCCATTTCTTTCGCCTTCTTCCTCTGTCAAAATTCACACACAGCAATGCATTGTGGGAAATACCACAATGTGGAGTGTGGAGCGAGGATGCAAAAGAGGGGCCACCCTATGCACTTGTGCCCCTCAACCAGAACGCGCAATTGAATTGCACAAGGGTACAAGTGCGACTATTGTGACATGGCACAAGATGGCGTTTTGTGATACCATGGCGATTGCAAACAAAGCAACAAAACTCCATTAAAATTCTACAGAACAGAAATTCTTCATGCTGTTTAAGAGCTTCAACACACTTTCACCTTGAAACTGGTCACTAAACAGACTCTAACAAACTGAAGCAGCTTTTAAATTTCTTCTAACCATATTACCATGGCAACACAATCCCCCAAAAACCACATCTGATTAGCCCATTGAACAAACTTTGGAATCATATTATACATCTAAACGACCGACTCGGTCACAAGATTATCTGTCCAATTAGGTTTGGTTGGATTTTTTTAGTTTTCACGATGACGTCATTCACAAAAAATCCCTTTTAAAACCTTTACAAAAGAGTTGGAAATCAGTTTTAAAGCTTCCACATAATAAAGGACATATCAAGGTGCCTTTTTACTATTTTTGAGAAAAAAAAATGAACAGTTTAACTTGTATGTTGTTCTTGTCACTTTGTACAAAACCCATAGAAGTGAGATGGGATTCCTTCAAACCCCGTTTGCTGTTTGACATGTTTCTACAGCCACACAAGTTCATCTAGAAACTTCATTCCAACTTTAAACTCATCACAAGACGCTGGACTTCAATATACAGAAGCAGCGTTTTCATAACTTTTACTGTTTTGGTAAAATCACAGAAGATTTTGTCCCATTTCTCTATGTGTACAATGCTGTTTGAACTGTTTTATCACTTTCATTAACTCGCCAGCAGCTGTCAGCTGTCACACCCACGCACATATCCCGAGTAAAGGTGGGAAGCATTCTGATTGGTGGAGGTTTTATCACAGGGGTTTTTCATGGTATCGCAGTGCAGGGACTTTCTGGTTACTGTTTTTATGTAGGCTTTATTATCTATTAGGAAGGATAATCTGAGATTAGTTAATAATTACACTCAGTTATTCAGAAGAACACAATATGCAATCTGAGCACGGAAATTATTTACTTAGAAAAGAGACAAAATAAATGATCTCATTCAACTGACAAGCGAAAAGCCACGCAGCGCTGCACAGAGCGTAACGGGAAACTGTCAGAGAGGGCGATCAGGAACTCGCCTGTTTTGCAGCAGATCTCATCATAACTATGACAACCAGTGTAGAGTCGAGGGGGACGGCTTCTCTCGTCTCTAATCACTTTCACCGGATACTTCTGCAGCCTTCGAATGAGAGATTTCATCAGTCCAAACTGGATCAGCCTCCTGGACAAACACACACGACATGTAACACGAAACCACAAAAGTAGTAATGTGATTTCAGGACCAGACGGGGTTTACTGCACCGACCTTTCATCAACCCTTTGAAGCTGCTGTGAATAGCGCGCACAAAGGTCTCGTACTGTGGTTCCTGGACTCAGACCGCAGTACAGCTGGAACACATCTCTCAGGCTGGCGCGTTTCTGGCCTGAAAAACAATCCCTTGTGACATGACTGAACAGAAAACTCTGATGCCGTGAAGTGGAGATGATCCACGGACATCATTCTGGCTCCACGTAAACAACAATGATCAGTTATTATATATTCAGAGTTTGTATTAAATAAAAATCTTAAATCATTAGGAGGGAAACTCCCTTGATTTTGTAGTTTTAAGGAAAGACATCTTTGTTATTGAATTTAATTGTTTTACACTGGTCAAAAGTTAGTATGACATCATCAACTGGGTGTTTAACGAATCCTAAAATCCTAGAAATCCTGAAACATAAACACGTACTGTTAAAAACACTAAGCGATGCTCATCCTGAGCTGCAGCGCTTCAAACATCTCTTTGATGTGTTTGTAAAAATTCATTGTAATTTTTTAAACTTAAATTTTATTTGCATCTAAAGACCGTCCACTATCTAGACTCACAGCACAGATGCACCTTTTAATTGGATAATCTGTGCGATTATTTTGATCTTTCAGGCAAACAGAGTAATAAAAAATGCTTCAGTGCAGCTTTAATGAAAGATGATGGATTCTTCTTACCCTGCTTAGTGACATAACTCAGACATTCCTCCTGAATGGACTTGTCATCTATGAGGCTCTGAACTTTGGGGGTTGTGCAGTACACGTTAGAGTACTAGAAGGTAACAAGTGATAAGACAATCGTCAAAATAAACCCTTAAATAAGATTTCAAAGACAAATAATACACAAAATAGCAATTAAAGACACTTTAATGACAATATACATTCATTTTATATTTTGTATTAAAATAGTGTTGTTATTTTAAGAACGGCTTCACCACATACTACATGAGAATAGTATAAGATTTGGATACCTGGAATATTGACACTAAGGTTACGACCCCATAGTACCTGTACAGGAGGAAGCAGATTCAGATAAATCTCTTGTAAAAGAAGATATAGTTGTTCTTTCGGAGGACTGCTGTTCTCCGAAGCACGGATGTAAAACAGAACCGTGCTGCTGATCCTGTCATTAGTGTTGTGATTCTTATGTTACACTCACAGAAGATTTTGCACAGCGATACGAACAAGATTCAGCTCCACGTCTGCTTCAGCAGAAATTTTCTGGATGTGTCGGAATCCATCAATGTAGGGCAAAACCTATTAAAAAAAATGTAATAAGGTTAAAATCTAGATGTTAAGCACCAAATTCACTGTTTTATTAACTCTAAACACATGAAATTGTATTTTATTGCATTAATAACTGCATTGTACTAAGCAGCTGCTCTTCCAGGAAAAACAGCCTCGTTTCCACACATATACAAACTGGAAATGAAATGTGATAACAAGCTTTTATTCATTGATCTTTCTACTAATGCTTCCAGGAATTTGGGCGGGTGTCTTATCCAAGAGTTTCTTGCTATCAGCAGCCACACGATGTTGGTCTAACCTGCTGAGTGGTGAGATCCCACTGAGATTTGATGAAAAGGTCTTTGCACTGGGTGAAAACAGGAACATCGTATTCCTGGACAATGGGAGGATCCTTTCGCAGCTGGATCAGCTTTAGATGGATGGTGTTAGAATCATCTAAAACAAGGAAGAAAAACTAGATTTTAACTCCAACTGTTTGTGCTTGTTTTGATTCTGACATGTTAAATACTCAGAGGTTTTAATAAAGGACGACTCTTATCTTAGAGGACTGTAATAAAGACTTTATTATAAGTTATATATCAAGCCATAGAACGACTCTTTGAAAGGCAGCAAATTGTTTATACATTATTTTGTGTCTCACACATTAAATAAAGTTTTACTGTGTCAGGATACTTACTGGAAAAAAAATGTAAAAACTATATAAAAAATTATTCGCAAAATCTGGTAATACGCTATCAAAAACTGAAAAATAGCGAGTAAATAAGCTCAACTCCCTCGACACTCGATTAGAAAAAGGGTGATTAAATATGTAGAAACTCTTTTTTTCTTGTAGAATATTTGCTAATATTAATGTGTTTAATTTTTGATCCGATCCATCTTTACTGTCAGCCGTCTAGCCAAAAGTAAACACGCCCCTTTTTCAGCTGTAAAGTTTGATGTTTCCTAACGTTGTAAAACAATTACCAAAACAAAGTCACATGACCGACAACGTTTTCCTGTCATTATTTATTTAATAAAAACTAATTATATAATGAGGGAGCAAACTAACACCCGGTTTGATTTTCAAATAATTCAGATAGGACTCAAATTTTTTAGAGAAGTTCATTCATGACTCATTCAGGTAAAAACGCTCCAGTCCTGTAAATTAAACCCGGATCATCTCCTCTCCCGCAGAGTGTTGGTGTAAGGCTTTGGGCCGACAGCTGGGTTTGTTTTTTGCCAAAGACATGACTGTGCCACACAATTTGGAAAAGAAATCATGTTTGTCATTAATTTAAACTGGAAAATATACAGAAAATCCACAGGAATACCTATAGGCAAGGTGCAGGCTCCTGTAGCATTCAGGTCCTCTAACAAGGTCGACATTATGGGTAAAAGCTTCTGTTTGCTCTCCTCATTAGATATAAAACCACTCTCCAACTGCAACACAAGGAAGGAAAACTCACACATCATATCTGAGATAAAAATCTAAATGAAGTCATGAGCAACCCCAGAGTACTACAAACAATACCTCTAAAGTTGTGAGGTACCCAGACAGCTTCTTCACTATTGGCTCAAGGGCACATGTGTTGGTCTGAGCATCACAAACAAAACCGAGGTTAAAGAGAAGTGCGTTTCGACTGTACTTCTTATGTTCGATGCAAACTGGACACCCAATTAACTTTTTACCCATTGCAGTCCTATAAAAGATATTATATGTTAACATTTACAGACATGGTTTGAAAAACATGAACGTTGGATAATATAATTACATACACTGTAATTAATTTGTTTTGTAGTTCAGGTTTGGTAATAATGTAGACTTGAACAGTGTCAAACAACTCCCGTGAAATGTATTCCTCTGGAACCTGACAGAGAAAAATCAGAGGAAAAATATCATTAGAAACATGCACACAGTTTAAGACAATAAAAGCCTGTTCATTAAGGGAATGATTTAGGACAATAAAAGCCTGTTAAATAACGGGAAAGTAAATTGTTACCAACAAGAGTGACAATAGTCACGGTAATTGTAGATATTAAAACTCATAGTTTACAGTTTTGGTCATTTAGTTGTAGTTGTTTACATAAAAATATGATTAACTTTGATCTAACAGACGCGCTTACCTGATATGTTATTTTAGGTCCCAAAGTTGGATGAAACTCACTGAAAAATATACACTCTATTCGAGTGGCCATATCCGGCGCAGACTTCCGAAATATGGGTTTAAAGTTTGGTTGATTAGAGTATGTTCACCTGAACAGTGAAATATGGCAGCCACCTGAACAACAACACTACAAGCTAGCTATTAGCTTTGACGGTGAAAAATAAGCTAGTGAGTTCGTTTAAGATTAACTCATACATAAAACCTACTTCTAATTACTGTGATATTAGATTTGTATATGTTAAAATAACGCCTGGTCGGTTAAACAAAGTGAAACGTGAATACATTGTCCACACTGCTAAAACAGACAGGACAACAACACTGCTGCGTTCATGAACTTCACGGAAGTTACAGCTCTAAATCAGACAGATAACATCGGCTCTGACTTGACCTAAATAACTTTTTAAAAATCCTAACAAGTTAAAGAAAAAAAATCTGTTTCGACGCTGACATGTATTTTCTTTAAAAAGTCCCTAATCTTAGCAAGAAGCTTTAATAGGTCATACAAGCTTCTTTAAGATACGCTAATGTCCGCTAGCAGTTTTATTTTACAATCACCTGCTCGATGTATGTTGATGAAATAGCATTATTTATTATTTAAAGGTGAAAATCTGTCAAGTGTTCCAGTTTGATGAGGGACGTGAAAACGTAAAAAGAGGAAATCTATTTTTACTACAGCCCTTAAAGTAAGCGCAACTGCTCGCGCTGCGCGCGCTGCACCGCATGCGGATATGCGGAAACGTTCCTGCGTCACGCGAGCGTTTGAAAATGTTATCTGCTGCGCGTGAGGAAAAACAAACTGTCAATCTGTGTTAAGTTTGTTTCTCAAAATATTCTTATTTCTTCTCTGTTTACGTAAAACCGACCGACGAAATGTCGGTTAATATAAAACTACTCTCGAGGTAACGAGTTACTTGTCACTGCAACAGCTGTGAATGAGTGATAAAATAGACTCCGTTTATTTTCTTTTATTTGTTATTTTTAAACCATGTGGGAAAGATTGTTGAATGCAAGTTACAGATTGTTGGGATGCAGGAGTGGTGGACCAAAGGTAACTGCTTTGTCTGAAACCGGTGACACTGCTGATTTACTCATGCTAAAAATAATCTGTCTTAGTTTTTGTTCATTTGTACGTAAAGTCTTGGAGTTCTTTCTGGAAGACTGAAGTATTAAGTGATATAAATAAACTTACCCTGAAATATTCAGCTGCAGTCCGATTTAAAAAGTGAACAGGGGTGTAAAAAGTAACAGGGTGTATTTATTATAGAACATGTATCACTGTCACAACCTTTTACAACCATTACAAAAGAATTACCCACCCATCACTTTTAGGAATGTCTCTGTACTGTGTCATATTTGTAGATTCTTTGTTTCCTCACTGGTTTTGAGTGAATCTTTTATTGTTATTGCAGCTCATTCTGCATGGGGTCAAATGGAAAACAGGAGGCTGTACTGATTTACTAAATTACTGAGGTCACGGTTGTTCTAACACTCACCTGCATCTTTTGACCTCAGCTGCTGTTACGCCTCAACATGATCCATCATTTAGGCCTTTATTGCAGCTGTTACTTTGTACACAGTTTTGTGTTTTCCTAAAGTTCACTCGCCTCTTATCCTTGCTAGTTTCATCTGTCATTAGAAATCACCTTATTGTTGTTCTTTGTTTATTAAAATTCAGCTGAGGATTAAAGAGACTCGTGTTTTGCTTTTAGAGGATTTGGAGCATCCACACCAGGCTGACATGCAGCGCTCCAGCCTTACCTTCCCGTCACATCACAGCTCTGCAGGCGGTGGATGTTTGGACGAAGCACTTTGAAGAAACAGGTGTAACAGAACCTGAGCAATCGAGCCAATTCATCATCGCTCATCTGCTCGGAGCTAAAACGGTGACTCAGCGTTTTCATCTGTAAAATCCCAAGAACTGCTTTCAAATTATTAACATACTCCTTCTGATTTTTACGCAGATAAAAAGTCTGGAGCGTGAGAGGTTAACAGAGTTTCTCAGCCAAGAAAAAACTCAGCAGGTGTGGCAACTCTGCACCAGACGTCTTTCTAGGTAAGTTTCTCTGTGCAGCAAATCTTTGTATAAAAATACATTTAACGATGGTACTAAGAATACTTGCACACTGATGTGCAGAATGCCAGTGCAATATATCATCGAGGAGTGGGACTTCAGGGACCTGACACTGAAGATGAGGCCTCCTGTGTTCATACCAAGACCTGAAACCGAGGTTAGAAAGGGGGGAGAACAGAGCCGCACGTGTGCACACTGCAAATACAAGTGATCAGATAATCACACCTGATGATAATTATTTATCTGTTTGTTTGATATAGGAGTTGGTTGAACTTGTGCTGACAGACTGGCAGAGGAAAGCAGGAAATGGAGTTGGATCAAATACACAGGAAACATTTGTGGAAGTGGGTTGTGGCTCTGGTGCTGTTTCTCTTAGTCTGCTGAAGAGTTTGCCTCAGGTGAGTTGTGTATTCATCGTAAGAAGCGGCTGTGGATGCTCAAGTCAGTTCCAACAGTGTGGTTTATAAAGATGACGTAATCACTTTGACATACATGCAAGCAGAGGATGAATCAGCAGAAATGTTATTGTTTCCGATTTCTGGGGTTTCCGTTTACTTTTCCTCCGGCGCATTTAGTCTCCAGAGCGGTTCCTGTGTTTTAAACGAGCTTAAAGCAAATTAAATGCTACATATTCTTCCAATTGAAAGGACACCTTCAGGGTCTTTTCTTGCATAGTTAACATGATTAGTTAGAAACCCTAAAACCAGCTGTACTCTTCTACTCATGTATACAGGGCCTGATGGAGAGAGTTTGAAAGCTGCTTAATCAAATATACCTCAAAAGTCCAAAAGATGATCAGTCAAAAATAACTTTATGAGACTTCCATTAAAATCGGTTCACTGGCTCATGAGATATTTTGCTAACAGTCACACAAGACGAGCATAAATGAACATCAGTCGGCAGGTCAGCTGTTTTCCATCTGTAGTTTCTTGACAATAAAATAACTTCCAACTGGGCTTCCATTTTGGGGCTTTTTGTATAATGATTCTAAACATTTGAAAGTATTTGTGAGTAGTTCATGTTCTTAGCATTAAACACTAAATCTGAGTTTAAAATCTGCATCGTTGACTGAATTATTTTGTGTTTGCTAGTGTGGATCAGCTGTGGCGGCCATCTTGGATTGGGTCGACTCTAAAAGTGAAGCCGTTGTCAGAATTTATCCAAGAATTACTTTCTGAAAGTTTGATTAGAGCTCGTCATGTGATTCATGGGACGTGTAGCTTAAACACAAAGACATGGATGGTGACGGAACCACACTGAGTCGCCGCCCGATTAGTCCAAACTTTTGTGTTTTTGCTACAGACCTCTTAAAGCCTTGAAAACACGGACAAGCCCTGAATACCAGTAAAACTAGATTTACACAAAGAACAGTTAGTGATAGTTAACTAATATACTCTGCTTTGCACAGAGACTGAGGGAATTCATTTGGTGGATTATTTCTGTTGTAATGATGCTTTTAGTAATAAATCTGAAACAGTTGGAAAGCCTGTTAAAGAAGTGCACGTGGGGGTTGTCTGTCAAAATGTTGCCAAATCTTCTGCTCTTTCATTAGCATGTGGAAGAACCAAACACAACAGCCTGGCTCCGCCCCCTCATGCTGGTCACATCCTCTACCAGTATTTATCCCACTTCATCTGATGTGTTTGCGTTAGCATGAGCAGCAAACCATCAGTGTCACTCTACACCTTCACACTTCCTCCACCAAAATCTGGATCTTATCAGCAACGCGTTCTCCAGATCTTCTCCTGTTATCCAGACTCACCGCTGAACATGATGTTCCTCCACGCCAGACCTGATTAGATTACATCTCTGCATCACATCATACTTACTCTCAGGCACACGGGCGCAGCCCGGCAAGCAGTAAAATACGTCCCCACAGCTCATCTGCAGCTCTTACTGGAAAATTTGCGGTTGTTGAGTGCTCGCTCATGATTTTTGGCAGAGACGTGACGTCATAAAAGGTAGCCATGTCTGTGACATCATCATTAGATGGACTTTGGTTTTTAACTTGGAGATGCTGTGAGTAGTTATGCTAAACACAGCTGCAACTTGGACTCTGTGACCACCACCAAACAGGCAGGTCAGGTGACACAACAGCAAACCGATCTGAACCGGAGACCCTCCAGTTACCAGATGACCCGCTCCACCTCCTGAGATACTGCTGTCTCAATAGCAAGTTTTTCTTGAGGACAACCCTCAGACTCAGCTCTGCTGCTCCATCCACACGTGCATTTTCCTTCAAAATGATCCATCAAACATAAAGTTCCTCCCTTTTTGTACTGAGTTTATATCAACAAATCAGAATCATGATTTCATCATCAATCTGATGACGATTCTGTTAATAGAGGACTGAATCACACTCAATGTATTTTTATAGAAATATGATATTTCTTGTGTTACATATTCCATTTCCTGGACGAAACCTGTAAGTTTAGTTTGGGTGTGTTCAGGTTTGTGTAAAAGTGCTTCATGTTCCTTTTTCCCTTCAGCAAAGATCCGACAACAAGTCCAGTCACTTCAGTCCAACGCCGCACCCCTTTCTCAAATCCTGCTCTTCATCCTCCACCAGTCACACAGATATCATGGATTTTATTTGTGATTTAAAAAAAATAATTTGTGACCTTTACTTTGAAAATTGAGTCTGAGTGACTAAAAGGATGGAATGACTGAAGATCAGCACATAAAAAAGCAGTTCTGCTGAGACACGCCTTGTAAAAAAATACAAATATCAGTTTTTCTAAGTTAGAACAAACAAAGTGATAGAAAATCCTTAATGTGAACAGAACAGGTTTGACTTTGTTTCTCTTTCCTCAGCTCAAAGTATTTGCTTTGGATCAAAGCCAGGATGCAGTTGATTTAACCAGAGAGAATGCGCGGAGGTAAACGCACCACAGAAAACAGGCGGGAACTGTCTCACACTTTTAATTGAATTTTTTCACTGTTCATATTGTTTTTAAATTGTGATGACTGAAAAAATAAAAATCCCACCGCAGGTTGGGACTTCAGGACAGATTACAGGTTCATCACATCGACGTGATGAAAGGTAAGTCCAGAAAACAGACGATTCTCTGTTTTTGAAATAAAAACAATCAGCTGATTTTATAAGTTGTTGTTTTTCTTTCCAGATGCAGAAAGTGTGTTAAGACTCTGCAGCTCGGTTTCAGTTTTAGTCAGCAACCCCCCGTACCTGTTTTCAGAGGATGTGGCCTCACTGGAGCCGGAAATATACAGGTGAACAAAACAATGTGAAACAATTCAGATGTATAAAAACTAATGTATTTCTCTTAGTAACTGTAGAACTGAGTGACTCACAGGTGGATTTAAATTCAGAAAGGATAACAAATCAGATGCTGTCACAATAAATATCATAAGAATTGAAACTGCGTTTGGGAATCCGAGAGAAAAGCAAACAAAATGTGTAGTTTCACGTCTTCAGTCACATGTCAATGATTACTAATAATCTGTTTCAAAGTAAAGTCCATTTTAGATGGACTTAATCAGTAGGTAAAAACAATACCTACTATTTTATTTATTTATTTATTAAAAAGTTAAACCAGAAACGATCTTCGGTCATTTCTATTCCGACCAGGAGATTCTGTATTTACATACAGTCTGTTTATTTAGCTGGTTGTTTGTTTGTGATGCTAAGCCTTCTTATTATTGTTGAAAGTTTGTAATGATTTGTAGGATTTTTATAAAGATTTGATACTAAATTAGGTGTTCAAAACTGTAACATTGTGTGAATGTATTTAGATATACACTGTTTATTATTTTTATTGTTGTTGTTCCCAGGTTTGAAGATCATGCTGCTTTAGATGGAGGTGCAGACGGCCTAAACGTGATCAGACAGATTTTAATTTTGGCTCCACGCATCTTGTCAAATCATGGGTATGAACCCCGGTTCTTCTCTCAAACCCACCTGGGTTTAATTTCTAACGATGACAGCTACTTGTAGCACGCACTAAAAACCACAAGTATCATGTTGCGTCTTTAACGAGTTAAGCTTTCTGAGAGACTTCCTGTGAACACAGTTCCAGGCACAAGCTTCATCTCAAGGTCACTTCTTATAATCTCGTTCTTTTGTTGATTAAATTTTAATCTCTTTCCGTCCTTGATTAAGTCGCGTTTACTTGGAAGTGGATCCCAGACACCCTCCGCTCATTCGGCAGTGGGTTGAAGAGACTGTGGACGAGCTGCAGTTTGTGGCAACACAACATGACATCAGTGGCAGGTCTGTGTAGAACATCTCTAACGTCATTATACTTATTTAATGTCTGCTTCCTTTTTGTGTTTTATTTTCAGTGTTTGTAACACCTTTTTATTTTTCTCTCCCAGACCACGATTCTGCATCCTTCAGAAGGAAGAAGTCATATGAGGACCACAAACTGGATCAGGGTTGAGAAACTGAGATCCTATTACACTGGCTTTAACTCAGGTTGCCTCGTCTCCCCCACCCCCACCAAGCCACCAAGCAGGCGCTCACGCTAATATGATCCGCTTGACCAAAAAAAAAAAAAAACAAAAACAATTTGCTCTACCTCTGAGTTCTCTTATTTATCCTGGTTGCACTTTTCACCTGGAAACAGATGCGAACACACCCCGTCTTGTAACAAAAAATGTGTGTGCTACGGCACAAAAGCAGATTCGGAGGTAATTACCAGAGCTTTTCTTAGAACGATCCCTCTCCGAACCTCCCTCACTTCTCCCTGGAAGCATTCAGTAGTTCTGTGAATCCGCTGATGAACGGTCCTCCCCTCATGCTTGTTCACCCGCTGACTCAGATGCAGACCATATGCATTGTTGAGCAAAATACTGTACACTCACACACACTCAGACATTGTGGCCTTTTCACTTCCTCCCTCGATCTGCTTTTCCCTCGAAGTGAAGGCTCAAAGGCCACAGAGTCTTTGTGTTTCAAAGGTGATATGTGGTGAAAATGTTTCTCAATAAGTGTCACAATAGCAGTCGGTTATGATCACGGGTGTTTGAATAATTGCAGGCTTCTTCTTTTTTAAAGCAAAAGATAGAAATATGTAAATGATGGTCACATATTTTCCATTTTGGAATATTTTAATAGAAATATTTACATGTTAAAAGTACAAAATGCCTTGTTGAGAAAATAAAACGACATAAAAGATGAAATCTTTGTATTTTCTTAGAAACAATGTACATCCTGCATGTCGTGCTGAAGAAGTCTGTCTGAAGTGGAGTTACAGTACTGCTTCGTCTCATGGGGTGTTTCTCCACTCTGTCCCTGACACGCCGTTCTCAACTCAACGTGCACATGTTTTTTGTCTGAAACATATTGTGACTGGCCTCGGTGGGCACAAAGGACCTGTTTAGCAGTTTGTTTTTCCTCCAAACGGGTGGATCTGACTGGACCTCCCTCCTCCTCTCATACTGTGAAGGGATATTCCTTTAAGTAGCGCTGCATGGGTTTTGGGATCGGCAGCTGGTCGGGACAGTCAGTGTGTTTGTTAATGACCAGACGTGTGAGGTGCTGTAACGAGGGGAGCCCCCACGGCACGTACGCTGCTCGTTTGAGTTTTAGTACCACAGGCATGTCTTGAACCGTGGGCTCTGGAGGTTTCCAGTGATCCTCCTCATTCTCCTTCACCTTCCGCTCCTCAGCTTTCCTCTCAGCTCCCATGTAGTGCTGCACCAAACTGGGAACATTTGGGAAGGATGAGAGGCTCGACCTGGCCGGAGAGCTAGAGTCCAGGAGAAACTTGGTGCCACTGTACTGGATCCGGATGCTTGTGGGTCCTCGTGCAGTCTTGACCGTCAGGGTCAGCATATACATAGGGTGGCTGCTGTCCCGAACCAGAAAGGTTCCCTCCAGCGATTCTTGAAGGAAAGCGTGTGCCTGACCTGCCGTCACAGCTCCCCAGTACCATCCTGCACACACAACAATCACTACGTTTATTTACCATAAAACATTTAAGGAAATTTACCAAACAATGGCTTGATTTTCAAAAATACATGGCTGCATTGCTTTTTAAATAACATCTAATTACATGTAAACTCAATGTGTTTCCACAAACAGTTTACATAAACAAAAAACTAGAGGAGAAATAAAAAACTCCCAAGAATCGGCAAAACCCTGAAGCAAAAATCAAGTACCAGCATGTTCAAACGCTGTGCTGAAAATGACAGCAAGCAGAGAGGAAGAAAAGGGAGAAAATTAAAACACTTTCCGTACCTGAATGTTCTAGATAACACAGGTTAAGGCCGATGGCTGTTAAATCCTTGACGGTGTCCCATATGTGAGGTGAGGTCTGCAGGCAGGGGACGGCAGGGGGGACGGTTTCCTCCCGCATACCCCGCGGGGCTTCAGTGTTCAAAGCTCTGGGACTGGAAAAGAGACAAAAAACTCAATTAATTTGATTTAAATAAACATCACACACAGGTCAAAATCTGAAGGGAAAAAAACTCTACGGGCTTGAAAGTTAATTTTAAATAAGGGATAATTATTTGTGCTTCTGTTGAAGTTCCATGTTTTTTTATTTTTCCAAGAAGTCCTAATAGATGTGGAACCAGAAGGGTTTTTTTCTCTCTTCGGAGAATTTGATCATAAAAAGACTCTTTGTTTTTAGATTAAAATCCTTATTTCTGCGTAAAGTCAGAACTCCACGCACTATTTCGTTATTACAAGATCTTCACAGAGTGGATTTGTTTTTGATTTGCTCTGTAAAAAAAGGAAAAAAGAAGAATGAAATCAAATGAAACAAAGAAATGTGGACTCACCCACGTTCACAAAGAATCATCCTATTAAACCTCGAGAAGAGAAGAAATCCTGTTCCAGTTCTCTGGAGTCATAAAGACGCGCTTTCTGTTCACAATTCAACTTATTTAATAAATAAAATAAAACATCAAATCGGTTTAACTGGTTTTACATGAAGCGATGAGTGCAGACGATCGGGATCCGCGTCTGTCACGAATATAAAAACAGCGACTTCCTGCTCCAAACGGCGCGCGACAGGTGAGAAATAAAAACCCCAAAAAGAGACTCTGGATTCGGTGTAAAACCCTTCGGAGTGTGTTGTCGCCTGAGTGGGATCCAGTCGTGTGAAGGACAGAGGCTAAAGGCTTGGCTTTTAAAAATTTGCCGTTTCCTAGAAGTCGATTCTTGGAACTCGTCGCTGCACCGGCTCTGCCTCTGACGTCACGCCAGCCGCACCGGTTCTACCGCCCCGTCGCCGCCTGACAGTCCGCTGCTCGCGCGGCTTTGGACAAACTACGTTAACCTGGTCTGTACGAAGAACTCACGGGAGAAGCAACATTTTCCCCTGTTTTTTGGTTGTTTTCTGCGTGTTTTGTCGCGCAGCTCTTCTCGGGTCTCACGCGGCTCCCTCGCTGGTTTCGCTGAAAATCGGCGCGCGCTCGCTCCCAGGAACCGCGCGGCAGCTTCTGCCTACTCGCTTTCCAGGAACGATTGCAGGGGTTAGACTCCGCCCCGCCGGGCGGCCCTGACAGAGTCCTCATTCTGGGAATTTACCGCCTCGACATTAAAGATAATAGGAATGCACACAGGCTATTTCCACTGATATAGATTTCTCTCGATCCTGCTTGGAAAAACACAGCTGAAGCTTTTCGCGGAGGTTCAGAGTGATTATGCTTCAGATAACAAGCTGTTATTGTGGAAGTAAACTGGAAAGAAATAGCTTAACCTGACTGTGAGGCCTCAAAACCTTTTTATTCATTTATTATGAGCCTTAAAAAAACTCCTCTCCTTTTTATGAGCTGAACCACTTTCAGTCCATTAGGTTTAAAAGCCTAACGTTTGCTTCCTAATTTCTAAGGATTTCCAGGCCCTGACCTGTTTAATCCCAAGTATCCATAACTGTCACTAAATAAAATTGAAAAAACGATTGTTGATGAAGAATGTTTGTAGATTTGAGGAACATTCTGCTCAAGGCAAAAATTTTTAAATACTTCCTTAAATTAAACAGTCTGGAGTCATGTCTTGGTTCAGAAACTGTGTTTGGGAATGACACGAGAATCTGAAACAGGCTGCATGAGAATCACAAAAAGCCTGCTGATCCCAAAGAGTGGAATCTTAATCTTTTCCCAGGAATCCCAGAATGAGCTTTTTTTCTAAGAAGTCTTGTGGACTTTATCTCTGCTGGATGTTGTTGAACAAATATGTTTTTCTGTCTCGCAAAAAGTGGGGAAAAGAAAAAAAAAAAGCACACAGTAACACTTTGTAAAAGCAAACAACAAAAAGAAGTGTTTTAATGATTAGCCTTTAGCGAAAAGAAAAAAGTACAGCTTTAATTAAAAGTAACAAACAGCAGTGTAGATTTTGTTGTGATTAAAGTTTCGTCTTCTGGAGGAATGATGACACTCACAGGACAAAGCAGCAGAGACAAACAGATGAGCTGAAGCAAGGATCTGCACTTTAGGTCCCAGCTGTGTTTTTATGGAGCTGTTTTTCCTCCATGTTTCCCTGCAAGTGGAACGCTGTGATTGAAATGAGTTTCCATGTCAGTAAGTGTTAAAAAATGTCTGTAACAAACCCCCAAACTGATGCGTTCAACCTCTGAAAGTTTTACTTTGCAATCAGCCTCCTAAATGTCGACAACTGCAGCTTTTTGTTCTTCTTTTTGTCTTTAAATGACGTCAGAGAATTTATTGAGCTGTTAGTTAATGACTAATCATTTCCGTTCCACTTTAGACTTGGGAAATAAAGTTGTGGACTGAATGTGTATGTGAGTCCTGAGAAGTTCTCACATTAATATTTTGTGGGCGACAGATTTTTATTTAGAAATACTTGCACCTGATGCAGGTTTGCAGCATGTTTTCATTTACACTGACATGTGCTGGACCATCCAGACTTTGAACTGATGATAAACTTTAGTTTATGATCATAGAAGTAAAATCTTTATTAAAGACCAAAGGGCTTTTTATTGTTTCATCCAATTTGTGAATTCAGCTGAAGGTGCTGCTTTTAGTCGTTCTAACAAGATTACTGAGTAGCTCCTCACCTTTTCTCTGAAGGCCACCAGAGACCAGATGACTAAACGAGTCCTGTTCCAGTTAGAAACAATTAAAAACAATGAGATTCGCTGAAATCTGAGTAAAAACAACTGAACGACTTTAAAATAACTGTCATTTATTTGAAATAAATCAGTCAAATTGTAAAAGTGCGGCAGAATCTGTTATTATTCTCTAAATTCAGTGCCTGAACTTGTTTCAGGACATTTGTTCTGTATCCTCACACAAGGCCACGTTACTGTACTCATAAATTTATCATTTGAATTTAACTTTGCTTGTGTGTTCACACTGAATACGCAGAAAAAAAAAAAGCGACTGATGTCTAGGACTCGGTGAGTAAGTGCTGTCCTCCCACAGAGTTGGGGAGAAAAAAAAAAAAGTACATTTCAAGGATATTCTTAGAAAATCTGCCTTTGCCTGGAATGTGCAGCATAAATTCAGCCTTTGTGAGCGAGGAGAGAAAACCTTGTTCAACCGCAGAGCTTTAATCAAAGAGGATTGTCCTGAGTTGAACTGTGTAAAGCTGTTAGCAGCTGGAAAAAGGTGTTTGTCTGAGATTTCAACCTTTTATTTATGACGTGCTTTTAGTAACAGCACATAGATTCACTTGTTAGAAAATGTATTTCATGCACTATATTTTTCTGCTATTTAGGACCTTAATTGAGTTAAAATGTCATTTTCATGTAACATTTTCTTCAGAACATGATAAACTCAGAAAATAAACACAACATGGTAAATATGGCTGAAAGGTTAATTATAATGATTTAATAATTTTTTACATTTCAACATCCATGTCTCACATTTCTGTCTAGAAAGTTTGAACTTTGACATATATGTGATTAAAATGCAAATTTCTTTTTGTATTTCTTAGAAAAGTGATGCCTCTGAAACATGGAGGCTGTTTCTATGCTGACTTGTCCTTGAATCCTCTGCCCGTCTTTTCTCCCTGCGGGCTCGGCCTTCGTAGATTGTGTTTTTGTGCCCAGCTGTTATACTAATCACCTGTTTTGAAAGAACAATATTTTTTCTTGTTCCAAATATTTATGTAAATGTTTGTCTGTTTGCTGAGACTCCAGTCGCAACACGGAGCGTCACGTATGAAAGACATGCAGGTGTTTTCATTTATACTATTCAGCAGACAATTTGGAAGTAAAATGTAACAAAAAAAATACTTTTTTTCATTAACTCTTTCATTTCTGCACCAAAACAAAAGTTGCTTATGACTTTTTTTTAGTAATTTGAGGCCATAAAAATAATGCATAACTTTTTGTTGAGACATTCTCATAACTTTCATTATTATTGTTGTTATTATTAAATCAATGCACGTTTAAATGTTTTTTTTTAAGTTCTTGACAGACCCTTCAAATCGTTCCAGATGTTGAATCTGGATTTGTTTCTGGATAGAAAACCAGACGGGGCTTTTCTTTTTAACCTGCAGGATTTGGTCCATGTTTTCCAAGAACATTTTCAAACTTTGACTCAGTAGTTCACAGAACAGTTTGCCCACAATGCATTGCACCTGAGCCAGAAGTACTTTACACATCTGTTCCGAGACAGCTGAAGATCAAACCCACCTGAACAGGCTCAGATTCACGCAGACTTTATCAGTCATTTAAGGATTAAATATATAGCAAATAATAAAATCTTTTTATTATATTTCTATTTCTTTACCTCTAAAAGAAACAACTTTACCTACCTGGTGTAAAGCAAATCGATCAAAGGAGTTTATTTTATTTCAATTTTCATTTTTCCCATGCATTTCCAGCACAAAACTTCTTATTTTTCAAAAAAAACAACAAAAGATCTCCTTTGGAAAATGAGATTTGTTGCTATTGCATTAGAGATTAGAAGGATTTGAACGCGGCTGCATTCCTTTCTGAGCACGTCGAATGATACTGTCAGATTTTTAATTTAATGCTTTAAAAAGATGCTAACGTGGCTTATGATTCTAATAACTTTATTAATGTGGGTGCAACATTAATCTAAAACTAGATCTTTTGAGTTGAAAAAAAAAGTTGAATCCATGTGTTACATTATAAGACAAAGAAGAGTTGGAAAGACAAAAGGTTTGGAGTTTCTAATGCAGAAGAGTCTAGAAGACATTCTGCTTTAAAGGCCCAGATACAAACAATGGAAATCAGCTCTGTAATTGATTATGCGTGACTGCAGACTTGCAGTCAGAACACGCAGCTCCAGCTCAAATTATGTTTATATAAGTGAGTTATTGCAGTGGAGACTCTCAGATTGTTTGTTGCCAGCGTGCGGTTCTGTCTCCAGCTGTGGATGTCTGATTGTCTTTCTGCTGCTCGACTTTCGTTCGCCCTTAAAGAGACGTGTAATTATTTTAAATCAACCTAACGACCCGCAAATAAGACGAACAATAAAAGTCTAAAAAAAAAATCCTACAACAAAGATCCACTTGATAAACAAAATTGTGTTGACAGATTTGTTTTTAATCGATAATATCTTACAAATATTGCTGATACAAAAGTTGAACTTGTGATGAACTGTGTATTTACAAGTCACTTTAAAATTTTGCAAACTGCAGACCATGAAGAACAGACGATCAGTAGCAAAGTCGTCGTCTCCTTTTCAACCTGAGTCTATTCTGAATGCCTTTTATTCAATATTTCCTTCATTTAAATGTAAAACATCATCACAAACCAACCAAGACAATCTGATTAAAGATTGTTTATCGTCATGTATCAATCCAAAAATAAATAAGAAACATATTACAAGTATTTCAGTGCACACGCAGCAGAATCTGGCTGTTCAGTTCTGCTGGAGAAACTGAACCAGGAGCTGCGGAAGTTTCTGTAAATGCATCAATCTACTTCTAGCTGTCGATAATGGCCTCCCCCGTCCCCTTGATAAGACGCTTGTGTCCTCTTTTTCCCGCAGGGCCGCGGGGCTTCGCAAAGGCCTGTTTGTGAGCGTACTGCTTAGGATGGACCTCTTCGTACATGAACTCTTCGGTCAGTTCGTCTCCATCGTCTATTTCCAGCTGCACAATGATGCAAAAATATGGACAAAATGTGTAAGAATCAGGACGCAGGCTGTCCTGTAATCCTTTTCACTGAGTCAGAATCACACAGCTGTTGCCTCATTGAAGTCATAATGTCAAATGTTCAAATCACAAAGAATCTGGAGACAAAGACATTTTATACAACACTTCCTCAGATTCTTTAGTTTAAACTGCCATTGAATGTTAATCTGTTACCTTTTTAGCTATTTCCAGATGATAATCTCTCTCCACTTCCTCCAGTAGTCGACTTTTGCAGCTGGAATAGAGCATCCGCTCCTTAATGCTGCAGCTGTATCCTGGCATGGAGTATATGAACACTGCAGACAGGAAAACATCACCAGCATTTATGTATTTATTAGACTTTTGAAGGTGGTATTAAAAGGAAAAGCCACGGTTGTTTCTGCACAGTTTGGCTCTGCAGTAAAACGAGTGCACGTGATGAGTCCACGAGCCTGTTGTGCAAATGTGTCATTAAATAAAAAAATGTGTCTCATTGCAAAATAATATTCATGAAAAACGTGTCAGTAATAACAGTCTGAACTGTTTCCTCGTTCAAAATCCTGGAAGAAACAAGAGTGTGAAGAAACTACTTTCTTTGAAATACCACAATGATTCATTTTTCTAGGGATTGCGACGTTTTTTACAAAGAGAAAAAGGCTCGAAAGCATCGTCTTCGCTCTGTTTTCAGTTAAATATATGGTTTGACAAATGTGCAAATGACTGCATTCTTGCTGAGTACCACAAAGTCTTTGGAGGGTTGTTGTTTTTTTGTTTTTTTTTACAGGATTACAGACGAATGAGATCTTGTACAGATGTAAAAACAAGATTATGACAGCACAAATAACATCATACCGACAGATTCCAGGTAGTCTCCTTCATGGCAGTGCTTGTAAAGAAAGAAGTGATATCTGGGAGTGTCTTTAGGAACCCTGCGGGGCAAATCACAGGTTTCTGTTGGGTTTGAGTGAACCAGCTCAATTGTTTCCTTTTCAACATCCAGCTTCTGTAAAACAACATGTGTGATATTATTATTTGTCTATTTATTCTGCAGATCCACTTTTCAGATGTTGGTTTTTGGGAATGAAACTGGAACATCTGCTGTATGTTTCTGGTTTGTTTCAGCTTCTTCAGCTCACCAGTTGCACATAGTTGATGCGTCTTTGTGCCAGTAGCAGCAGGGTTCTTTTGGCTGATTCCTGCAGAGGAAACGCGAGGCCCTGAAGTGTCTGGTGCTTGTTGTCCACGCTGATCTCTGTCTTTACCTGCAGGGGGCAGCAAAGAGACGCACTTTACTGTCTGTGTCTATCCGTCCGTCCAAACAAATTTACACCCGGTTGTTCCTGTTCAGGGTTGCAGGGCTGGTGTCTCTCACAGGAGTCACTGGATGAGAGGCGGGGTCACACCTGGATAGGTCACCTGTCCATCACAGGGTCACACAGAGATGGAAAACCATCCACACGTTGTTCATGCACCTTTGGTCATGTGGAAAGAAGCCCGAGTCCCTGGAGAAAACGTGCACATGCACGGGAACAACATGCAAACTCCATGCAGAAAGACCCTGGACAAGTTTCAAACCCACGACCTTTTTCAACAGTGCTACCAGCTGTTCCACGATGCAGTCTCTTTATAACTTCAAAATAATTTGCTATGTTATTAAAACAAAGAAAACTTGATATTTTCTGTGTTTACTTCTAATCTGCACACATAAACTGACAAACTTACATGAATAAATTAGATTAATAAAACAGTCATATTAAATAAACATACCTGTTTAACTCGGCCCTGAAACGACAGCAACAATAAAGACGGTTACCTTATCTGACATTAGTTGTATAAAAGACACAAGCAGACCTCCGCTTGTGGATAATAAAAGAAACCAGCTCATACAAGAAGCTATGTGCAGTGGTGACGCCATCGCTGACCTCTCACCTCAGTGATTTTGATCCGTTGGAGCTCCTGCTCAGCCGGCGTGAGCGGGGCAGGGCCTGAGCAGGATGACACATGACGCTGGAAGCCCTGCAAGCAGATGTCCTCCTAATGTTTCAAGCAAAACAAGAAGTTTAAAACATGTCATCACAGCCGTTTATAGACATTTTGTCATGGAGTTGCTGAAACTTTTAGGTGTTGACCTCCGTGGTGCCAAAGATCTCGTACTTCACATGGCCGCCACCAAATTCTTTCTTCACTGTGGCTCGGGTGGCGGCGTACAGCATCTTCTGTTTCACCTGCAGCCAAAAGAGAAAATAACTTGATGAAACTGGAATATAAGTGATTAAAATATACATTATGCACACTATTAGCCACATTTTTTATCTCTACATTGCTACGAGAGTAGAGCATGTGATAGCTGAATGTATTACTGATCTTAAAAATGATACCAGATCAAAACATTCTCAACCTGTTATATAATCAGGCTAATTGTGTCCTTCATTAATTAAGTAATTACCCTCTTTTTATAGATGTGCAGTAAACAGTTTGTCTGCAACCCACAGACATTAACACTGTTTTATTTATGAGTTAGTGATTCGAGTTCAAGATGTATGTCTCCTTTTTTTTTTTAACTTACTTTGCTTCTTTCCTGTTATATTTAAATCATTTAGGAAAACATGGTTAGATGTTATTTTATTCCAGAAGTCTCAAATATTTTTGATGTTGCACAGAATGTATTTACTTTAATAATTATGACGTATCCTGGGAAACACATTTCAAGCGTCCATTTTCCACAGTTTTACTCAAACTGTAGAATATAAACTAAGTAGAACTTCTAAGTGGAATTTAAGCTGTTTGGTACACCTGGATTTTAAATCATTCCCTTTCAAGGATTAGGGTTAATTAGGGATGAAAATATAGTGATAAAGGAAAGAGGAAAAACACTTAAAGTTTTTATTTTATTCTATTGGTTGATATGTATGTGGTGTTCCTCAGGGCTTAATCATAGGAACCTTCTGTTTTCATGATTTCTCCTAGAAGTTCAACCTTTAGGAGACACAAGATTCTGTTTCACTGTTACACTGATGACACCCTGTATGCTTACAACTCTTACTGGTTTGTCTAATGTTTCAGAAAACCGAACAAAAACAATATCAAATTTCTTCTCTACATGTCCTGATTTCTTAGTTACTTTTGACCTTCATCACTGACAGCACACTTTCTTCTAATACATATTTAAATGTCATATCCAGCATCACTTTGTCTTAAGTGATGAATCAGGACGATGTTATGTGTCTTACTGGAGATTGGTCAGGAGACCACGAGAGGAAAATCCACTCATAGCCCAGTGCATTCTGGGAGTCAAGACGATACAGGATGTAGCAAGGCTCCTGGTCATCCAGGAGAGGAAGCAGGAAGTGATCATAATCCTGGTCCCAGTTGTGTCCCGGCTCTCTAAAGTCCCCCAGCACCAGCTGCTCTGAAAATCAGACCCCAAAGATGCACATTTAATTGACTCCCATTGTGATGCAGTTCATGTTTAACACTGAGAAGTAACATGTCAGTCAGATTAATGCGGCTGATTTTCCTCCAATCTCCTTTAGAGAAGAAGAGAGGAAAGTTTACTTATTCACAAACTCAAAATCAGATAAAATAGTGACAATTTTACCATTTAATATGAATTTTATTTTGATATAAAATAAAATCACATTTAAATTAAAATGGTTGTCTCAGTTGATTATTTTATGTTTGAGTCTTAAGGGTTAAAAAGGTGAATATTCACTGAGCAGTCAGGAGTTAAAGTCCAATCGACAGCTCAATCTACAACTGGATTATTCTCAGTCTGAAAACACTTAAGATTTGAGGAAAAACACACAGTTTAAACCCTAAAGTCTGAAGTCCTTTGTGGGGGGCAGGGGCTTTCCCCAACTGTCTCTTGGGGCACGTTGCTATTCTGAGCTGCAACAGATTCCAGCTCTGCACGCACATACTTTCCATCAGCCATTCTCTCCTGTCTTTATAGGTCTCTGTGAAACCATCCATGTTGGTGCTGCGGGTTTAGGAAACGCAGACATTGTTTACTGCTTTTATTTTATCAGGGTTAGACACAGTCTTTAGGCCTTGAGGGTGCAGCGGGCTGAATTTAAATCCCAAAATTGTTGCTGAAGTCAGATGCAAAAATCCTTTTTTTCCAGAACAAATAGTTTGAGCAACTAAGTCTCTTCAAAATGACCAAATTAAACCCCCCCAAATTCAAAGTTTTATGCTTTGGATTTAGGTAAATATGTCCTTGATGTTCCTCTAACAACTTTAAACTCAGACCTTCATTCACAGAAACTTAACCAACATCAGTGATCCACATTTAAATGTACTTAACTTTAAGATTCCACGAATACTCGGGCTGCGCCTGTCCCTGTTCTGACAAAGTCCTTTAAATATGAGAACAAGTCTTTCATGTGATCTGTGCCGTTCACAAAGATAGGCACAAACAAAATCTCAGAATGCACCTGACCTGAGTCATGTTACAGAGAGGCATTAAGTCAGATACAAAAACAAGATGTAAACACCTCATGATGGTTACCTAGAAAGCTTATTGCCTCATTGAACATTTTTACAGTTGTCACTTTGGAAGCGCGTTCCAACGCGTCAGCTGATTTTTTTTTCCGTGTTAAACAGAAGACAGAAATTTTCTGATATTTACAAAGTTTTATGCTTCCATGCACCTGTGAGTCGGAGTCAACGCCCTCGATACACGCTCTGTAGCTGGAGGGGCGTGAGCTGTTAAACCTTTGGTTGTCTGTGTTCTTCCATTAAAACTAAAGACACGCTCTAAAAACCTCCAACAATCCTAATGACCTCAAACTATCACAGGAATTCAGGTTGGAGTCTTTCAAGAAAATTATGAATTACTAGAAACTAAGTCCACAAACGGCACGATGGATTTTATACATTTAAATTGGACTTGTTTTAGTGCGTTTTATTGGGAACTTAAATTCCTTTGATGATACAGCTGACAATTGTTTTGATGTCAATACCACAAGAAATACAGTTCTGTTGCATTTTCAAATACTGATGAAATGATTAATCTAAAACTTTATACATTCAAGTAGACAGGCTTTCTTAAGATTTTGGACCTGTGTGTGTGGGTGGGGGGGTGGTGAGGCCTTTTGATCCCAATTAAAAACAAATTGCTGAGACATTTTGTAAAGAGCAACTCATCTCTGCTCTGGGTCACTCACCGTCCTGGATGCACACTTTGATGAGACGCACTGCTCCACCTCTTGCTCTGGCCAGGAACTGCCTCAGCTCCGGTGTCACCACCAGTGCGAGAAACATGGCGGGTCAGCGGTGTCTTCCTCCCGCCGCAGGCTGAAGAAGTGATGAAGATGGACCAAAAAGGACAAAGCAGGGAGAAGAAAAAATTCCCTACACCAAATTATTGAGTCCAACCCAGAGACGTGAATGTGTCCAAGGATCAGCGGTTGTTCTGAGTCCACAGCAGGAGGCTCACTCAGTGACTGGATTCGGTGAGAGTGTGTGACAACATGAGTTGGGACATTGCTCAAGTAACTGGGACAGTGTCATGTGCTCACAGAGACAGAACTTGATCACCTCTCTCCCAAATTTAGCTCCCTCTGACTGTCCAGCCTGTAATTCTGTTCTGCAAAGAGCCCAGCAGAGCAGAAGAGCACCTACAAACCAGATTGTCCCAACTCACGACCTTTCACCAAAGGAATGACATAAATCAACACACAGCTGCAAAAATACTGTCAGTAATACTGTCAATAAACCGTCAGGGTCAGGCAGCATGTAGATCTGTGCTGGGAACTTCCATCTCGAACACGAGACGATTATGATGGTCAACAGATTGTGCAAGATGTTTTTAGTGTCATAAAACACCTGGCCATGTTGATGTCATGTGACCCGATCAGAGAAACAACTTTCCACACGGTTAAAAATAACTTCAACTATGATGGTTCAGTAATTCTAGTGAAGTGAGGTGAATTAAACACAACAATCCAACATCTTACAAAGAAAAACAATTTAATGTTAAATACAAATAAAGAACAATAAACAATTTATCAATTCCCACAACTTATTTACAACAGGAACTGACACGACGCTGACCCCTGCTGGTCAGCTGCTGTATCTGCACCAATAAACTCCACAGTCATCATCAGTCATCGATGGTGGGGAGCCAGAATGCCTGAAAGATTAAATATTCATTATTTCAGTTCTAATAGGATAAATTTAAAGATGCACGAGTGTGTAAATCTCTGGAAAAAATCTGAAAACACCTCAAATCTTCATTTCTCTCACCATAATCACCTTCTCCTTTAATTTCTGAATTTAAACGTATTGAGTGGCTGAAACTCTGTCAAAAAAAGAATTTAGGAATCTCCTCTCACACACTCACCATGTTGGAACAGGCACTGGCAAACGTCATGAACTTGGGGTTAAACTGAAGACAGGTGATTGGACCTGTGTGCTTCCCATCTAAGAGCGCCACCTTCATCCCACTTTCTGCGTTCCACACGTGGATCTTTCCATCCTCAGAGCCTAAAATACACCCCACATTTCATTAAAAAAAACACATCCACTATTATAGAACAGTCAAAATCAGTATGTTCAATTTGAAATCTGAAATTCTTTACAAATTTATGGTATCTCACGTGGCCAAACAAATTGGTTTTAACATCTTTGTCATGTCATGTGATAAAGATTTAACACTCGTCCATCCAGGTCCTCTGATTTTCTACATCTGTTTGTTGTTCTGAGATTAAACTCTTTTCCCCATCAGAGACCCGGTACTTTTCCAAAGTGCCAAAATTACGAAGTGATAATTAAGTGTTTGAGAGATAAATGGAGCTCAAGGCTCCATGGAGCCCAGATTTAACATTGGTTCAACCAAACAGGATCAAAGCAGGTAAAAGAAAGGCACGTGAAACATCTAAAACACATTGTGATTAAAGACTGAAATAAAGATGAGGTAGTCCTAAAAAGGGTTGAATTTGTCATTCAACTTGCAAGTGAATCAGTGTGTTTCTAACACTAACAACAAAACAGAAATGTGAAATTTAACTCACCAATCATCACAAACTGAGAATCCGGCGTGAAGGATGCCTCCAGTATGACACCTTTACTGTTATTGTAGCCCTGTTGGTAAATGCACAGCAGCCATCAGCATTATAAAGCCAGTCCAGTTTTGCTCCATTCAAACCAAAGTTGTTTTTTTAGCGAGATACGGTTCTTACCCCAAAGGAATGTAGCACAGCGCCTTTAAATGCATCTAAGATGCGAAGAGCTCCACCGTTGGTGGAAAGAAGAATCAGTTTACCATCGTTGCTGAACTTGAGTCCAGTCCACTCACAAGTTCGATCATACTGAAGCTTAAAGGTTGCAAAAGGACCCTGTTGATGAAAAATTATCTTTTAAAAACATTAGCCTAATATCTTACCACTAACATTGAGGATTTTACACCTTTTCAAAAGTCAAATTCAAACACTTTTGCAAGGTTTTGGAAGGCAAAAACTAAGCAGGTCCAAATAGTGATCTTCGGAATCGTGTACAGCTTTAAATACTGTTTTCAAAATTCAAGCACTTTTAAAACTGTGAAACTGCTTCATTGTGATTAAGAAATTTTCAAGGATTTGAAGAATCTGAATCACCTTTATAAAACAGCCACATCAAAAACACCTCTTACCTTATCAAATGAGCGCAGGTCATAAAGTTTAACCATCTCCGAATTAATCCCAGCAGCAAAAATCAGACCTTCTGGATCAAACGAGCACACCGGCTTTCCTTGCAAGTGCATCAATCCCTAACATTTACAAACAATACAAAAGTCTGTCTCAGTTGTTTTAGCAAAGACAACTCACCAAAAAAGCAAAAAGTTTTGCCATCTTTCATTTCTCACAAACAGTCTGAAATGAGACTCACCTGGCAGTTAGGCGACCGCAGATCCCACAATCTGATGGTTTTATCTAATGAGCCAGAAATAAATGTGTCATCCACAGGAGACATGGAAAGAGATGTCACTCTGCTCAGAACAAAACAAAACAAAAACATTACAGCACAGTGACATGGAAAAAGAGTACACAGAAGTAGTTATCGAGCCCTCACCTTTTGTTGTGTCCAGGAAAATACCGAATGTATTTGTTGTCGTGAAGAGACAAGTACCTGATGGTATCTTACAGGAAAAGGGACACATCATTAAAGTGATGTCATACAATAAACATTACCTACAGCAGATGGAAAAACAAAATCAGCCAGCATCAACATGACGAGCTGCTGAAAAGCTGATGAGCGGACTCGACCGTGGGCAAGGCAGTCACCTGTACAGTTAGCTCCTGTATGGGACAGAATCACAGACCCTCAAACTGTACAAACAACTACCTCAGACCACAGTGAGCAGCGTGATCCCGACAATCCAACCAACACAACAAATCCTCATGCACAAGTCCCAAAAATTAAGAGATACATTTTAAACACACATACCATCGATTTTGTTGGAACTGTACACCACCGTGTTGGCAGCATGTGTGTACCTGATCAGATCCACTCCATACTTTTTACTATATAAAGTCCTCTTGGGTCTGTCATAAATCAGAGGAAATCAAATTTAACAAAACTAACATTAAACATTTAATTGAAAATATACATATCTGTCTTTTAAAGTTATCAAGTGACATTTTGTCAAAGTGTGCTTCTTTTTATATAATGTTTAACTTTAAAACTAGAATCAATCCACATTAAGAAGTCATATCATTCGGTCGAAATTAGACACGATTAATTTAAGTTACAGTAATAACACTTAAAAACTAGCAAACCACTTAACTATCAAACATTGATTTTGCATGTTACAACAGAGCAGTACGCTGCGCGACAGGCCTTGGTAGTTAGCGAAGCTAGCAGCTAACATAAACATAACAGCGTAAAGTTCGTCGGAACGGTTCTTACTTTCCCTCCTGGCAGTCGTACAGGACTATAGAGTCGTCGTCGCTGCTGGAAATAATAGTTTCTCCGTTTGAACTAAAATCAAAGCAATTAATTTTGTCTGAGTTTTCTCGAAACACTTTAGCAACCCTGAAGCTTCGCAGCACATTGTCCGTTAGCTTCATGGTGGCCTGGTTGTATTTGAGGGGAAATAAACCCTCGTTTTCTTTCAAATAAACTCGGAGTTTAAACTTGTGGTAATTCGTATAAATATAAAAGTAGAAGTTCTACTAAAACGTGCTACTGATATAACTATTAATAAATTTAGGTTCCAAACTGAACGGAAATCCCGCCTGTAGCAGTTTCACTCCAAGGCAGAGGAAAAAGCCCCGCCCATTAGTGACGTGAACGGTGTCACCTGATGCATGATACTACGTGATGACGCATAATTATCGCGAGATTTAACTCGAACGTCGAAAAAACATAAACAACAGGAATGTTTGACAGTAAAATTATCATGCAGATTTGAGCGCGTATGTCTATAATGTTTCGGGTCCATTTCTTAGAATGTTCTTTTGCATCTAAAACTATCATTTTATCAGAGTCTCGTTTTTCTGTCAGCGTCAAGATTTTGCTTCAACAGCGAAATGAAAACAAGTTACGAGGAAAGTTTCAGCAGGACTTTTGACCCTCCTAAAGGGAAAATCTGAGGTATGAAAGTTTTTTTATCTTGTCACTGGGGAGTTTGCCTTTTTGAATAATAAATTGGAACCATCATAAAATGAGTGGCACGTTCTAATGAAAAAAAAAAAGATACATTTTAAAACATAATCGTTTCTTTTCCTTTTAGGTTAATGCAATAGCTATTATATTTTATACCTGTATATTTATGATAAAATCAAAAACAACACCAAACAGAGCATTCTCAAAAAAGATGCCTTCTGCTCAGAAATCTGTATCACACAGATTTCTATCCAGTTTGACTCAAAAGCAAATCTTACATTTTATTAATTAATTTAAATATCTGCAAAATTAAACAGTGCAGTTTTACACATTAGCATGTTTGGCTTGGAAACTTAGTGCTTAAGTTGCAGCCTTTTATTCCAGAAATGGACACAATCTGCCAGACAGTTTATTTCACCCAAATCTTAACTACTGTAGTTTCTCATAAACATCGTTTTATTTCAGTTCACTTGTGAGTTCAAGTAAAATATAAACTGATCAACTTGCAGTTGGATGACAAGCTCCTTTTTGTGGTCTGTCAGTTAATTATTAAACTCAGTTTAAACACCACCAGTTGACATCTGGTTGGATTTGTACTTGGCTGCTGAGCCAGAACGCACGGCCGACTTCCACAGGAATCTGCAGACCGCGTTTACAAGCCACACAGGTAGGCCTTCTCAGGAATGCTGTTTGGAGAAGTTTGTTTACTCATGATGATAAAGACAAAGATGCACACAAGGTTAATCTACTTTTGGTGCAAAATTTTTTTCACTTTCTAAACCAACACTAGTATTACAGTGGGGCAAAAAAGTATTTAGTCAGCCACCAATTGTGTAAGTTCTCCCACTTAAAAAGATCAGAGAGGCCTGTAATTTTCATCATAGGTATACCTCAACTATGAGAGACAAAATGAGGAAAAAAAATCCAGAAAATCACATTGTCTGATTTTTAAAGAATTTATTTGCAAATTATGGTGGAAAATAAGTATTTGGTCACCTACAAACAAGTAAGATTTCTGGCTTTCACAGACCTGTAACTTCTTTAAGAAACTCCTCGGTCCTCCACTCGTTACCTGTATTAATGGCACCTGTGTGAACTCGTTATCAGTATAAAAGACACCTGTCCACAACCTCAAACAGTCACGCTCCAAACTCCACTATGGCCAAGACCAAAGAGCTGTCAAAGGACACCAGAAACAAAATTGTAGACCTTCACCAGGCTGGGAAGACTGAATCTGCAATAGGTAAGCAGCTTGGTGTGAAGAAATCAACTGTGGGAGCAATTATTAGAAAATGGAAGACATACAAGACCACTGATAATCTCCCTCGATCTGGGGCTCCATGCAAGATCTCACCCCGTGGGGTCAAAATGATCACAAGAACGGTGAGCAAAAATCCCAGAACCACACGGAGGGACCTAGTGAATGACCTGCAGAGAGCTGGGACCAAAGTAACAAAGGCTACCATCAGTAACACACTACGCCGCCAGGGACTCAAATCCTGCAGTGCCAGACGTGTCCCCCTGCTGAAGCCAGGACACGTCCAGGCCCGTCTGCGGTTTGCTAGAGAGCATTTGGATGATCCAGAAGAGGATTGGGAGAACATCATATGGTCAGATGAAACCAAAATAGAACTTTTTGGTAGAAACTCAACTTGTCGTGTTTGGAGGGGAAAGAATGCTGAGTTGGATCCAAAGAACACCATACCTACTGTAAAGCATGGGGGTGGAAACATCATGCTTTGGGGCTGTTTTTCTGCAAGGGGACCAGGACGACTGATCCGTGTAAAGGAAAGAATGAATGGGGCCATGTATCGTAAGATTTTGAGTGAAAACCTCCTTCCATCAGCAAGGGCATTGAAAATGAGACGTGGCTGGGTCTTTCAGCATGACAATGATCCCAAACACACCGCCCGGGCAACGAAGGAGTGGCTTCGTAAGAAGCATTTCAAGGTCCTGGAGTGGCCTAGCCAGTCTCCAGATCTCAACCCCATAGAAAATCTCTGGAGGGAGTTGAAAGTCCGTGTTGCCCAGCGTCAGCCCCAAAACATCACTGCTCTAGAGGAGATCTGCATGGAGGAATGGGCCAAAATACCAGCAACAGTGTGTGAAAACCTTGTGAAGACTTACAGAAAACGTTTGACCTCTGTCATTGCCAACAAAGGCTATATAACAAAGTATTGAGATTAACTTTTGTTATTGACCAAATACTTATTTTCCACCATAATTTGCAAATAAATTCTTTAAAAATCAGACAATGTGATTTTCTGGATTTATTTTCCTCATTTTGTCTCTCATAGTTGAGGTATACCTATGATGAAAATTACAGGCCTCTCTGATCTTTTTAAGTGGGAGAACTTACACAATTGGTGGCTGACTAAATACTTTTTTGCCCCACTGTATATTAGTATTTGTCTTGGAGTTATTGTGTCAGTTGTTTTTCCAAATAAATATATTTTACTGTCAATCTTTATCCTAATTTATGAACTCTACAGACACTTTGATCTGTCAATGGCCCGTATCCTTTCCCTGTTGCGGCCTCAGCCTCTTCTGGCCCTCGTGAGCCGGCAAAAACCTCCATTCTGCAAAATGTCAATGGACGCTCGAGCACGGGAAGTCTTTGCAGCTGCAGTGGGAGCTGTGCAGCCTGACACAGTTATTAGGCAGAGCATAGAGCGACAGGAGGATTCAGTTATTATCGAAGGTCGCAGATTTACACTCAAACACAACCTGCACCTGGTGGGTTTTGGGAAAGCTGTTCTGGGAATGGCTGCTGAGGTAGAGAGGATCATGGGTGATCATTTAGTAAGGGGAGTTCTAAGTGTTCCACACGGGATTCAGGAGACGCTACAGCAGCATGGGAAAAGGTGAGACAATGCCAGAAAATTTAAGGAACTTGGATTATTGCACAGAAAATTAGGAGTAAATTAAGTTCTGACTTCTTTCACAGCCATCTCCTGCTTAAAGAGAACAGTCGAATCAAAGTGATGGAAGGAGCTAAACACAACTTACCAGATGTTGATGCCCAGAAAGCAGCAGAAGGCATCAAGCAGTTAGCAAGTGAACTGACAGAGAAGGATCTGCTGCTTGTTCTGATTTCAGGTCAGTTTACTTTTCCTCTTTTTTTCCTTCAAGTTCTAATAATATAACCTCTAATATCTAATTCTGCTCTTGTTTGTAGGTGGAGGCTCTGCATTGTTACCTGCACCAATACCTCCAATTTCACTGCAAGAAAAACAAAATGTCACTCGAAGACTTGCAGCTGCCGGCGCCACCATTCAGGAGCTGAATAAAGTCCGTCGAGCTTTGTCCTTGTTAAAGGGTGGAGGGCTTGCACACCTTGCTCAGCCCGCACAGGTAACACACTGCATTTTATAAACAGGTAGATGGAGAGCAGGTTGTTAAAATCATAATTCTTCTAATCCTTCGTTTCCAGGTGGTTGCGTTGATACTGTCGGATGTGATCGGAGACCCTCTTGACCTGATAGCTAGTGGCCCGACTGTGAGAAGTGAAGTGTGGCCCGAGGAGATTTTGTCCATCCTTGAAAGTTACAAGCTGCTGGATTCCCTGCCAACTTCAGTAAAGGAGGTCCTTGCAAGACAGGGTCCCAGGTGGAAAGAGAATAAGGACGAATCAGGTGCATCAGGAGATGTTCTTAATGTTGTGATTGGCTCTAACAGCACTGCCCTTCAGTGTGCAGGTCGTCGTGCTCGAGAGCTTGGTTTACTCCCCGTCGTGCTTTCACTAGGAGTGTGTGGAGACGTGAGGTCCGTCTCCAGGCTTTATGGTCTTCTGGCCCGCTTCGCCTGTTCTCGTGAAGAACCTCCATCAGAGATTGCAGCTGAGCTGCTGCAGCTTGGGCCAGAAATCGGCGTGGAGAGCTGGGATCTGTGCCGTACCATGCAGGTATTGGATGAAGGGCGCACAGAGGGATGGGGTGCCACATGTCTGTTAGCTGGAGGAGAGCCCACAGTGGAGCTGACAGGGGGAGGCCGAGGTGGTCGAAACCAGGAGCTGGCTCTACGAGTGGGAGTGGAGCTGAAAGATCTAGACCTCCCACCTAACGGACCCATGTTTCTGAGTGGGGGCACTGATGGTCAAGATGGACCTACTGAGGCAGCAGGGGCCATCAGTGACGGGGGTCTGTGTGATGAAGCCCGGGCTCAAGGGTTGGACGTCCAGAACTTCCTCAGCAACAATGATTCTTATACATTTTTCTCTCGTCTCTCAGCTGGAAAACGTTTACTTGTTCCTGGTCTTACCTGCACTAATGTCATGGATGTGCATTTGTTACTGATTCCAGCTGTTCCTGTTTAATCAGTGAATTCTAAAGAAGAAAATATTAAATAATTCCTGGATTAAAAAAATTCTAAATTTGAATACTAGGTTTTTAACTGAACCCAAACATTCAGACCCCTGAAAGTTGAATTTGTGATTTGTTTTAGTAGATAGTAAAAACTGTTTTTTTAAACTTTAATAAAAATGAAATATTATATGATGAATTGTAACGTGTATGGTTGTAATAGACTGCTTTTTGGATTGAAGTTGTCCTAATGTTTCAGTACTTTTGAGTTTTAATGACTGACAGTGAAATGGTACATAAAGAGTATTAAAACATCAAAATGTCTGTTACTTTTCACTTACAATTAAATCATGGATTTAATAGTGTTTGCTTTCGTTTGCTTTAACATCCATGTTTTTAAGTTAATTTTTTAATAACAAGGGCTGTTCCTAAATTATAGAAAGATCCAACAAGACATTGAATAATTTCAACACTTCTCTATTTATTTATGAATAGCATAGAACAGCGTTATGCTTTAACCAATCATATGCACAGTCCTCCTGTAGGTGTTATCCAGCCTGTTCCTGTGGGTCTATATTGTGACTTCTGAAATTATATTTTTTTTAATTCATAAATAAAATCAGGTAGAGTGGTTTCCTGCTGTGTATGACCTTGAAACAGAAATGACTGCTGCCATTTCAAATGCAAACCAATAAATATCTTTCACACTGGAACAGCTGACGCTTTAAAAAGTCCATTTGAGTCTTTCATGCACAGAAGAGGCTCAAGTGTCCAGCACCAAAAGGTCAAAATAAATATTTCCCAGGATGACAGAAGGTACACCCATTTTTAGATTACCTCCAAGTCCAAATATGTCGTGACTCTGAAGTAAACTCTCAAGATCCAAACGCAAACATCAATGTCCTATTAATCCCGATGACTCTTGAACGCATCTCCCGCTTTACTTTCCCTAAAGAGAGAAAATAACATCAAAAACAGAAAAGAAAAAATACACCTTATTCTCATTAGCAGTCAGTTCAGTTGAAATTACGAATTATATATAGGTATCGGTCCTAAATGGGGTTAAATGAACCTTTCGAGCGTCAGAGTGCAGACATTTACCAGCCACTCGGGTTGGGAGCTGCATCAGGTGTTCCTCCGTTCTGTCCAGTCCCTAAATGTCAACACAAACAGAAGAAGCTAACTGATGTAGCTTCCTGAACAGAACCAAAAACCTAACAGAACCAAGTCAACCCACCTTGTCGGTAATACATGTCGTTCACCGTATTCCCGTAGACTTTCCATGCAAAATGTATTGCGATAAGACTAAAAATCAACCAGCTGAGAAGGATTTTAAATATAAAGACCCTCATGTCGTTAGCAAGCCAATCGTCCACAAACTCGGAGAGGAAGGACAAGCAACCGTCAGCTATACGGGACAAAAATTCAAAATCCCACGGTTCCCCCATAATGTCGCTTTTAAGGTGATGTCAATCAGACTGAGTAATCTAAAAGCTATTGATGTGTTAGCAGGCCATTTTAGCGGTTAGGCATATTTTACAGTTACCCAGACTAGAATCGAGGGACCGGAAATTACGCCATGACATTGCCCAATTAAAGCTCTGACTAAGATCAAAATTTTACCAAAACAGTTAATATGACCACTTATTTTTCGGTTATTTAAACTTATTATTTAAAACTTACACTACGTCCTAAATTACATATTTTACAAGAGATTTTTGCGTCGATTTTCTTTATTTCTTTTATTTTGAAAGGAATAAAGTCGCTCGGACAGTAAGCAGTTTGTGTCACCTGATCTCATGAGTGCATTTCATAAAAAAATATTTCAGATAATATAGTTTTCGTTAATTATTATTTGAAACCTCACATATTTGACCACACCAAGCTGGCCTCATAAAAGTAATTATACAGATAAACACAGTTTGAGCCTAAATAACCATGATGTCTAAGCAGTTTCAGAAAACTTGTTTAGAAATTACGTGTAAAGATGTTTTCAGTAAAACCAGAGCTGCATAAGGATCTCTTTCAAAGGCACTGAGTAAAACTAAACAGATTTATTTTGTCGATGTTCTTCAATACTGAAGATTTCACGTTTTTTTTTAATGTCACGTGTATCGAAAATGTATTACTCAATTTATTTAGAATAAAACTATATTCATTAAAGTGATCTATATAAACTTTAGAGTTGCTTTCAGGAACATTTCAATCCATGTAATACATAAAAAGGCGTTGAAGATTTGCATACATTATCCTGTTATAATTTATGTGTTTAAATGTTTACTGTGGCATTACAATCCTATCCTGTAAAAGGTTAATAAAAAAACTGGACCGTTGTGTTTTTCTTGAAAACGTTTTGCCTTTCATCCAAAATGCTTCTTCAATTCTGAACAACACTATCTGTTTATCTATCTTAAAATAATAAAAGATCACACCGAGATTTTTGACAGATATGAATGTATAATGTTTGATTATCATGCAAAAGATCTGAGTGATTTAAATTTTCCCGAATAAACTTCTTCCATTTATTTAAATTTAGCATTCTTTTTTTCTTAATTTAATTCAGATTATGCCGCTCAAAGCAAACGCGTAATTATGAGGCGGGACTAAGAGATGCCGACGTGCGTTCTGATTGGCTTGCGCAACAAGCAATCAACCGTTCCGGATATTCGCTGTAGCAAGAGGAAAAATTGTTTTTTCTCTTCTCGACAGCTCACCTGCCGCCGGGCTGCAGAAGAAAGTTAAGCAATTGGGATATTAAAATCAGCGTTTTGACATTTCACAGTCGTAAGTTTTATTCTTTGTCTTTATCTGTATTTTTGACCACCTTTATGAACCGTGAAAATCATCAGATTCCCTTGCTAGCAGGTAGCATTAGCTGTGTTACAGACAGTAAACCTTTCCCGAGTTATGTTGGAACTTACCGTCTGACATTTAACGTTGTGACGAGCTCAGCTGTCTTGACTGTCTTTAACTCCGCACATACGTTTTAATTCACCGCTTTAGAAACATATTTTTGTACGAAACGCGAGCTGGTCCGTCCAACCGATCCACTGGGGCGTGTGTAACATTAGATCGGCTACTCGAAGCTGTAATCAGATTTAAATTCCAGTGTCTGTTTAGTGTCTTTGAGCAATAAACTCCCTTCTGGAAGCATGTGACCTGATCACAGCGCCAGCATAAATAATATTATTCATAACAGTAGGTGCAATGTTTTAATATTAAGAATAATTAAGTATAAACCTTCTTCATTTACAGTCACTGGGATGTTATCATGGAGGGAGAAAATCACCAAGACGGAGAGGTTTCATCAGAAAGAAATCTGCCTGGTAAATTATACTGTTTTACACATTCAGATTACACTCAGATCTTTAACATTTGTTTTACATGTAATGTTTTAATATTAACATTCAAGTTTGAAGATTAATTTTGGAGAAGTGTGGTTTTAGAGCATCTGGAAATTTCTTCTTTATTTTTGCGTTTTACTTGCTCATTGTTACTTTAAAAATTAGCTTAGAATTTGTGATATTCTGTCAAATCAACCATTATAACCCACAATGTAAAGACAAATAAATAAATAAAACAATCTAACAGTGGATTCAAATTGAAAAAGTTCCCACTGAAGGAACCCAGAAGTGTAACAGAAGTGAGAACGGATGCGGTAAATCTCAGGCAGGATGTTACAAGAGAGGCGACTGTTTTAGTGTCTTCAGGCAATCATTAACCACAAAAGATTCTCAACAAAGTCTTCAATGAAACCCATTTTTTATTTGGTTTTATATGAAAGAAAACTATTTTCTAGACCTGTCATCATTCTTGGGCATTAATATTCTCATATTAAGGCTTAAAACTCATATTTTATACCTTTTTTTTTAAACATATTTTGGTCCTTTAAAAAAAATGACAGAAAAATTCTAGGTGTCCAAATACACATTGATTTGATTTTAAAATCTCTCGGTAAACGCCTGTATGTGTTGTCATCATTATTTTCATGCTCATACCACAAGTTTTGTTTTGCTCTCTTTTTAGCTGATATCCTGTCGGCGGATCGTGTGCTTCCTGAAACGGTGGTGAGAGATGATTTTACCGCAGCTGACAGAGAACAAACTGCAGATTTGCACCCATCATGTGTCACTGCAGATGAGCCTTGTCTAGATGCAGACCTACCTTCTAACCTGGGAACCAACCTGGAGCCTGAGTGTCACAACAATGTGTCCACCCATCTTGGTGACAGACCAACCGAGGACGGTACCACTGACAATGACCAGAGCGACTCTGGGGAGTTTGTTGTTACAATGCTGGCCAAGGCCAAGCTGGAAGAGCAAGGTATAGGTGTAAAAGGGAGATCATCTCCTTTGTTGGAGGCTGGAATCCAGGAATCTCCTACATTTAAATCTCACCGTGACGAAGATGTGACAACTGACAGCTGGTGGCAGCATAGAAAGCATGTTTTTGTGCTAAGTGAAGCTGGTAAACCCATTTATTCCCGCTACGGCAGTGAAGAGGCTCTTTCATCTACAATGGGAGTCATGATGGCGCTGGTGTCTTTTGTGCAAAGTGGAGATAACATCATCCGCTCCGTGTATTCAGGTAGGTGCATCGGTTCATTAGGCACAGATATGTAGCAATGCTGTTCAGTTCCACTCTGATCTGATATCATGTATTGGATTATCATTATATATGTATTAATCTAAGATTATTACATGCCTAATAAGCATTTCAGTATAGACACACAGTTAAAGTTATTTCTGAATCACATTTGTTGGTTTTACTGCATGTCAGTGATAATATGCAAAGGACTGCTGCACCATTGAGGCTGTTGACGCTGGATTTGCTTCCCTGTTGGTTAGAAAGGCTGCAGCTGTTAGTTTGCTGACTTCTCCTGTGAACAAACCTCATGAACAACAAGCTAAGAAATCGTTATTTGATTTTTATTTCATTTTATGGCATTTATTTTTGAGTAACTGTTCCGTATCACAGTCCCAGAAAGTTCAACTTTTTTATTGTGATGTTTTTCCGTGTGTTTATAAGATGTTGATAGTCGTAGGTATTCTTTATCAGCAGACATTCATTGTTTCTCTTCTTCTTGTCTCTCTTGATTCAGAGGAGCACACTGTGGTGTTCCTGCAGAAAGGACCTCTGGTGCTGGTGTGCGTCTCCTCTAGTCGTCAGTCTGAGCAGCAGCTGCGTGGTGAACTCCTCTACGTGTACTATCAGATTATCAGCATGCTCACCCAGGCCAGCATATCCCGCATCTTTGAACACAAGAAAAACTATGACCTGAGGAGACTCCTGGCAGGGTCCGAGAAGATCCTGGATGGCCTTCTCAACCTGGTGGATTCTGACCCGAGCTTCCTGCTGGCAGCCGTGCATTGCCTGCCATTAGCTTCATCTCTCAGGGACTCTCTCAGCCAGATCCTCCAGAAGGCCATCACGCCCAATCTGGTTTTCTCCATCCTCATCGCCAAGAACCAGCTGCTAACCATCGTCCAGGAGAAGACTGTCATCGAGGACGCCAGGCTGGAGCCAGCTGATGTTCACCTCCTGCTCAACCTCATTGGTGCCTCTTCTGCATTTCAGGCCGGGGAGATCTGGACTCCGATCTGCCTCCCCCTCTTTAATCCTGACTGTTACTTTTATGCATACATTTCTTACCTGGACCCCCCAGAATGCACCGTCTGTCTTCTGTTGCTGTCGACAGACAAGGAGGCTTTTTATGCTGTAGCTGAGTGCAAGAGGAAGATCGAGGAGGCCATGGTGGCTCAGAACTCCCTGAGCCTCATCGCTAAAGCTCAGCTGTACAGCGTGAGCCAGGTTGGTGTCTCTGACCTGAGACACTTTATGTACAAGCCCTTCGATGTTCCAGACAACCACCGTCAGCTCACTCAGTTCACCAGGTGTGTATGTGTGAATATTCTTTGGGCTTTATAAACTTAAATTCTTTTGATGATACTTAAGCAGCAATAATAATTGCAAATTATTTTACTGTCTGTATGTCGTACTAAATTTAAGTTACACACTGTGTGAGTCTGTGTATCGGACCGTTTGAGCTCAGTTTAACTTGTCTGTGTTTAATCTGCCTGCAGCCCAGAGATGGAGGCTCCATACAGCAGCGAGGAGGAGAAAATGAGACTCCTGGATCTCTATCGTTACATGCACAGCCGAATCCACAGCACATCGAGACCCCTCAAGCTCATCTACCATGTTGCTGAGAGGGAAACGCTGCTTGCCTGGGTAAGCAGCGTGTTTGTGGCTGCAGTCTCACCTCTTTGGAGAAGACGGGTCGTTCTGTATCTGTTTCAGTGTAAAGCTGGAACTGAGCTGGAACTGCTCGTCTCTGTGGAGTGACTGTACAAACTGTTCTTGATTGAAGAGTACATTTACGTGTACTCTCATCTCCAAAAACTACATCGTGCAGCTTTAGTGGGAATAATGTGATGGTTTTTGGTTGCAGGACTTTATATGATGTGGGTGGAAGTAACAATTAAAAAAGAGCCACATGCCGAAAAGGATTTTGGTGAAACTCAAACCTCTTTGTGATTGTTGGAGATTTTATGATAGAATATTCAACTTAGTGTGACGAAATGAAACACGCTAACTTTTAAAACTTTTCTGTCGTCTTTCCACTGGTGTGTCTGTCACTCCTTTAAGACATACAGTTGATGCTCAGATCCCACCGAATGCAGCGCGAACACCCCAAATTCCAAGTAGCTCCCATTATGCATCTGTTTTACACAATTAGAATTTAAATCCAGGTGTGCAGTTACCATGGTGACCCTGATGAGCCTCTGGCAGCAACTTTAACATGTTTTAAGGAAAGATTTTTTTTTTTTACAGTTGACGAAACTAAATCTGAAATCTGACTCGTCAAAATTTGATCCCAAATTTTTGGCTATTAACCTGATTTAACTTGACATAGATGGAGAATATCTCTCCCACCACGAAGATGCTTCACTCTGATCCTTTAAACTGTGACAGATTTGTGTGTCTTTTTTATCTTTACTTTAAATCTCTTTGTTTTTCTTGATATTTTAGGTGACCAGTAAATTCGAGCTCTACACCTGCTTCAGCCCTCTGGTGACAAAGACCTGTGCCATTACTGCCATCACTAAGCTTCTTAGATGGATTAAAAAGGAGGAGGACCGTCTCTTCATCAGATACCCCCCCAAGTATTCAACTACTCCTAACCCCAGCAAGAGCTCCAAAAGCAGCAAATCTGAGCAACAAGACTCCACAGATAATGGCTATTTATCCCTTCTATAGGATTCTGTTTGCACTACTAAAAGTCCAGTCTGCCTCATTCGACAAGAATCTGTACACTGGTTTGGTTCAACCCTGTTCTCTGAGACTTATGGGACTCGACTAACTACTAGAATTAAACACTATGTTTTACACTATTTAGAAAGGACAAGTAGAACAAGTTCTTACAATGAAGAAGAAAGCACGGCGTTGGTTCCCTGCTTTCATACAGAAACAGGGTGAAGCAGCATAAGTACATTTTAGGTGGTAGAACTTAATTCAAATATTATTTAATTGTTTTTATATTGTTTTATTATAACAGTAGGAGAGATTTTTTTCCTCTGGGCAGTGAATGTATCACTCAGATGACAGTTGATTAATATTTATTCAATAGCCATTTCTTGTGGAATTGATAGAAAAAAAGTTTTCTCAGAGTGAACTACGTGTGTACGTTCTGGGGAACGAGTGAGATGCAATAAAAATGTGTTTTCTATAAACTGGAACTGCTAGAAAAGGGTTGGACATTTACAAACTCCCTGCGGAGGAATTGAAAACACATTACATGTTTTATTCATGTTACATTTTTTGCAGAAAACATTTAAGGAATCCCATCGTGGTCACCACACAGGATTATCACCTTGTTTGTGTTTTCAGTGAGAAGACAGACTGTACCAGTCTTTTAAGCTACAAGAAGCTGCAGAGTTATGTCATGTTGTCATCTCACACCTCATCAGGTGTTTCACCTTCTGAATGATCGTTGTCCATGCGGTAGCTTCATCTTTGTGTCCTCAAAGGAAGTTCCTGTTAATTCAAGTCTTAACAGTTTGTCTGTAGTCTCATAGAATAAAATCCAGGTTGCACAAATATAATCTAATGACTGTGATTTTACAGTGTTGAAAGTCCAACCACTGGACGTCTGAGTCAAGTCCGGGATAATCACGAGACTTGTGTTAGTGTTTGATGTAGAAAACTTCCTCCTGCCAGTACTAGTTAACGTTAAATAGTTTCAGATATTTGCTGTGTGGGTTTTAAAGCTACGTGGCTTCTGGGGTTAAATATAAAGGGTTGAGCTTCTCATCCCTGAACAACTGAATTAAAATAAAGACAAAAATATAAACTGGTCAGAACTGAAGCTACAAAACATCTTGTTATATTCAGTGTTGATTGGCATTTTACAGCTTTTGGATTTTTGTACTTAAATGACACGATCGCTTGAGGAAACTGGATATAAACTGATCCAAGATCTGCAGACACGTGAAACATCACAAGCAGGTTTTTTTTTTATTTTCAAACAGCATTTATTCTTGAGTGAGAAAATATTGTCTCAAGCAGACTTTAGATCTTGTAGTGCAATTTTAAATTACAAGATCAGAAATCTGCACCACCAAGAAAACAAAAAGCAGCTGCAGCCGCCTGCACTTACGGTCTCGTGTCACCTCACTTGTACAGAATATTTTTCACCAACATGTTGGCAAATACCATCACTGTTACAAAGAGCTACGTAGATCATACATATTTCTTTTGAATATCTTACTTTTAAATAACAACTCTACTGCAACAAATTATAAATTAAAATCTATATTTGATCTCTGCATTCCTTAAATTACTTCATGTAAGCAAATATAAACATACATTTACATATTTACAAAACTATACACATGCACTTTTACCACACCAAGGTTGTTTACATACATATAGAAGCTGTACGCAGACAGTAGGTTTTTGCCACACGTGTCCCCCCCCCCCATACACCCCCCCAAAAAACACTAATCCTTAATGTTTTTGTTGTTTTTTTTTAAACCAGCGCATTTGTGCTTTTCAAGTCTTCTCATCCAGATTTGGTAACATTATTCCAGCAGTGTTGAACCTGCTTCAGCTTCGCAGTGGCTTTACATCTTACAGATCTGTTAAATGCACCAGCCACTTCCACATTCGGATATATTACAGTTTCACAATATGGAAAAATCAAACACAATTAAAGTCTCACTAACAAAACATCATAGCTGGACTTCAAGATCCCAAAATGTTTGTTTGCCTCAGTAGTTCTTAATGTCACGCAGAGAAAGCTTTACACAGAATCAATCGTGTTGACTGTTATTTTACACTTTTTCTGCATTTGTAAGTAGTAACTAGGAAAAATCTGAGTGACGTTGAGAGTAGAGTCCAGGTAAACTTTGATTTTATCATTTAAACACTACAAAGAGATCTCAGTGAAACTGATGCAGATTAGACAAGGACTGAAAAAGACTTTTGTCTTTACTGGAGGAATAAAAACAATCTCGTTTATCATTGTCTTTTTAAGGAGGATCAACAAAGAGTCCAAATATGATGTCAATGTTAAAGTGGGACTTTGACGCTTTATAACACAGTGACATTTCGATAGCAAATACAATCTAAATATGATTGGAACTCTAACAATCCCCTTTTACAGATAAATAATCACTCTTTTCTCCATCAAGTCTACTCGCTTTGGCCTAAGATAAAAACTTCATACGAACACACAGGAACAGTCATCGTGTAAAAACCCCCTTTAAAAACAGAATTACAACAATAAATGAGTTCATTCTATGGAAAAAATCTAAGTGATTTCTTCCCTCTCTATTTTTTTTATAAAGGACCACAACAGATTTATGAAAAACAAACATCTCCTTCTGGAAATGTTTCATACACGTCTGTAAGAGGTTGAAGAAGCTTCTGTACATACAACCAGATTGTTTTATATAATAAAATCTTATAAATAAACTTTATATAAAATTGGATGGAGTAAAGTTAAGATTCCCCCTCACGTGGTTTAAATGCACCATTGCCCGGTCATATGCAGTGTGTACAGACTTTCGAACGCTGGGTTTCTTCCCTTCCATCAGACGCAGTTTGTCAACAGTGTCGTCGATCCCCATCGGCAGTAGTTTGTTTCGAGGGAGCCATTGCCTAAAACCAGGAAAAACAAGTTACCCAGATGACTCCCGTTTGGTTTGAACATTCAGAAGGAGGTTCTATCCTCCTGTTAGAATCTTACCACGTTCTTTTGGTGTCAAAGAAAAGCACTAAGAAAAGCTTCTCGCCTTCTTCTGTTGTTCTACATTCCACCAGTTTGAGCACCTCCACAGGAGGAACCGGGATGGGAATGCCGTTGTGGAGGAGTCCTTCCTGAGGCATGTCCGGATCAACAATCTGTAACCAGGGATTATTTCAGCTACATCATGGTGAACATTTCTTCCATGTTTTACAGGTCAGACATATTCTCACCATTGCTGGGTAGGAAGGATATCCTCTACATTTTGCCCAAACAAGGTCCAGAGGTGAGAGTTCAGTATCACTATCTAAAGACAGAAGTGTAGACGTCCCTGTGAACAGGATATTCCAATATAATCCATTAATCTCCAATCAGGATCACGTTCAAGCCCAAACTTTATGTCTATAAATGTGTTTTTTTTCTGAGAAGTTTATAAAATTAGTTAGAGATGAAAATTTGGCACCATATTTGTGATGTTTTGAGATGATACACACCAGATGCAGCGATGTCTCCGTTCTCTTTGCTCGGGACTTTGGCCAAAGCTGGTTTTCCCCGGCTGCGTTTTGGGGGAGGGACCCTGCGGTGGGAGGAGGGAGAAGCAGAAGAGGAGGTTCCATTAATTCAACTCAAAGTTAATTAATGATGAAAAAAACTACTATTCAGTTCTAATGATATTCCAAGATATCAGAGCCTAGTTTAAGAACACTCAGACATATCTCAAATGCTTCAAATTCCCATAATTCAATACATTTGTTAGCTGGTTGGTTGAGACCAAAAACCAATGGAGATTTTATTATAACATCACAGTAATTTGAAATGAAATAAGACTTGGACTTTGTTTGAAAGGCTGGATGTGATTCTGGGACAAACAGTCTCTTGGATCTGTGACCCTAAACTCACATTAAGTTTGAGTCATCATCTTCATCCTCCTCCTCCTCCTCCTCCTCCTCTTCCTCTTCCTCTTCCTCCTGATCTGCAGCAGAGTGCTTTCCATTTGTCAGACCTAGCAGAAACAAAAGTTGAACAGTGACTAAAAGAACTTCCTAAAGAATCACATATTTGTGATTTATTCTCTCTGACCTCCTTTTCTGGGCGGTGCAGGAGCGTCACTCTCCAAGCTGGGACCTCTGGACCTCAGGTGATGTGAGGAAGGAGAGGAAGGAGCAGGACAGGTGTTAGGAGTTGGATGTAAGGTGGTGGTGTTGACACTGGTTGAATTTTGGCTAACAGAAGTGGTATCCAGTCCGTTGGTTTTCCCCTCTGAGGTTTTGCCATTTTGCCATGGGGGGGACTTGTTTTTCACCATCCGTGCCCCATTTTTAGCTTTTTTAAACAAAACAGATGTGCGGCGGCCAACTCCAACCAGAGGCAGAGCTGGAGGTGAGCCCAGTGGTGTGACCTCGTGAACGGCCTCGGGTTGTGAAGATGGTGTTTCTCCCACTTCCGCCTCATCTTCACCTTGGCTTTTGCTTCCACTGCGAGAGGATCTCTGACGCTTATAAGAACGCCCAGGTGACCTTCGTCCTCCGGTCACTATGCCCAGGACAGGGGGCTCCAGAGGGGCGTCTCCTGGTAAAGGTGATGATACTGGACAGGTAAGCTCTAGCACAGGTGGAGAGTCATCTGCATCAGAAAGTTTGACATCATCAGGATTATAGATACTAAGTCAAACTGCAGTAAAACATTTGAAATAATGGTAAAAAACCTAAATCCTACCTGTCCCAGAGTTAGACACTGAAGTTAAAGGTCCATTCTCTACAGCCACCTTCTCTTTTTTCTTTGATTTCTCCTGCTTTTCCTCCTCCACCTCGCTGTGCTCTTCTTCCTCCTTGTTGTTTCCGTTCATACACTGAACATTTTGCTGCTCCTGGTTCATCTTCTGCCTCAGAGTGTTGATCTCTCGGCGCAGCAGTCTAATGCGTTTGGTGCGACCACCGCTGGTGCGCATGGACGTGACTATATCCAGTTTATCCAGTAAAGCCTTGAGCTGCTCATCTGTGGTTAGGTGCAGTCTATTTTCTGGATCCAGGAGAGAATCCACTGTGGAGAGGCAAAGAGAAATATGGAGAAAGGCCAGATGATGCATGTTGGATACTTTCTAAGGAAATAAATCTATTTCTCACAATCCACTCACCATCTTCCCATGTGCAGTTATAGAAGCCATGTTTGTTTGGTGCATCTTCCAGGTGCATGCCTGTGCTGGGGTCAAGGCCTATGCTCTGAGACTGCCTGTGGGCATGACGAAGAATGGCTCCTCCCACTTCCCTCAGCTGCAATGCTGCTTTGTGGAACATGGTGTCCTTGGAGTTGTACTTGAGGCAGTTGGAGATCATTAACTCAAAGTCCTTCTCTAGGTCTCCAATTGAGCAGTAGGCATGTCCCTCCAGTTTGGTTCGCATGGTGGAGAAGTCCATGGGTTGGGATATAAACTCCAGATAATCAGGGACCTCAGATAACCACAGAAAAAAAAGAAAGAATGTCAAAACACGTAAAAAGCTTTGGTTCATCATATCCAACTCATATATAACTTTGAGTAGCAGCATGAACGTTATTCAGTGGATAAAATGGTGACAAATTTAACACCAGTCTCATGTGAAGGTCTACATTTGTATTTGTTAGAATAACATCATACACCCTTTTCTCTTTGTGTGGTTTTAAACAGATAAAATTCAGCTGAAATGGAGGAAAACATCTGAGTAACTGTCTGCAGCTCTGAGGCCTCACTTCTCGTAAAACAAACACCAGGATACTGATAACTTCACACAACAGACCTTTAAACATCTGAACTAACCTGTTCAGTCAGTCAGTCAATAATTTATACCAGTTTATTCCTGTTCAGGGTCGTGGGGAGCTGGTGTCTGTCAGGGTTACACCTGGACAGGTTACCAGTCCATCACAGCAGTATATTCACTGTGTGTTTCAGGAAGGCTGTTTACTAACTGCACCAACCTCTGACAGATTGACAGGCTGAGAGAAGATTTTGGCTGTGTCCTTCTCCTGCAGTTGGTCCAGAGTGGAACTCAGAAGCATCAGAGCAGGAGTTAATGTTAACTCAAGAGCTGCCTGCTGGATTTTCATCTGATGGTGACATAGAAACAGAGAAGGAAATAATAAAATGTCACTCCACGTAGTTTAAATGACAAATACAGAGGGAGACGGATTCAAATCGTCTTTTGCTTTGGATGACGGATAAATAATTTCCCCCCAATGGATTGATCAGTAACAGCAGTTGATGGACAAAAGTGAAGAAGGCAGAAGTCAAAGTGTTTCGAAGCATTCAAAGACTAGAAAAGCACTCGGAGAGCGCAGACCTCCGCCAAGCTGCACTTGGACATGTAGAAAGTACTCTGTCAGTGTCCTTAAAAATATATTCCTGGATCCAGACGGTAATCTGGATCATCCCCAAAATCTAATGGATTGTTCCTTAAGTCATTTCTGATCTTTCCTGAAATTTTCATAAAAATCCATCTATAGGTTTTTGAGTTATCCTGCCAACAATCTAAGGACTTCATGAAAAGTCAAATATCAACCCCTCACCCAAAAAATCCTTAAATAAGATAAACCTTAAACTGTTTGGCATGTTACATCACTACAATAAATGTGCAGTTTTCAAAAGAAATACATTTTGCAGCCATTAAACAAATGCTTACTTCCGATTTGCAGACTTCTTAGGAATTTTGCCAGAAGCATAACAATAAATCATTTGACAACATTTCAGTTCCAAACATTACAAATGTCCTCTTTTACCTGCTCTCTCTTTAACCTCTCTCTTTTGCGAATGAGTTCCACCAGAAGTCGAGCTCTTTCCAGGTCTTGCCTCAACTTCTGCCAGTACCGGAGTTCCTCCCTCGCAGCGCTCAGCTTCTCGTCAGGCTCCCGCTGAAATCAAGACAGAGACAAACACATATCAGACTTGCATCTGAACCACAACTGTTCAGTTCTCATAACAGAATAACACCGTTTTTATTATGAGTACTGCAGAAGATGGCTGTGTTAACCTGCTCTGCTGTCTTGTGAGCTTGTAGATGGGAATGTAATCGGCGTATTAAAGGCATGCCATTTCGTGACTGTCGTTTCAGTAACCAAAAATTATGAAGTCTCTGCATGAACTGATTCTTCCTCTGTACTTCAACTCCTGTGCAGATCTTGTTCAGCCTGTGATAAAAGAAGTGGCGATTACAGAATTAAAGATCCCAGTCGTGAAGCTTCCTCATGGTTTATTATGAGATGGTATATTGACGAATGTACATAAAAACACTTGAAGCACTGAATCATTAGAAACTACAATAGTTAAACTGGTATGCAACATGTCAGTGAGGTCACCTGTGAGAGGGGATCTGAGGGACAAGCAGCACTGGAATATTCAAGCGACGTGTTGAACCAGATCTTTTTGTATTCTTCTTCTTCTGGCCTTTGGTTGCCTTTTTGTTGATAGGTGAAGGGGGACTTTGAGTATACGATCTCTGACCACGGTTGCCCCTCCCACCTACCATCCTCCCTTCGACTGACTCATCTCCAGACCCGTCCCGCCGAGACCCAACAGGGGAGTGATGCTCACAGAAAGCGGTCTTCTTCACGGAAAAGGTGGTGCCGTTAACACCTGTCTCTCGAACCGGGTCTATTTTCATGTACAAGCCAGCCTTTTGGGCACAGGTGACATGAAAAGCCCTGTAACAGTTGGCTTTGTGGCACTGAATAGATGCTCCCCTGCCTTTCTGCTTACACAAGTAACATGTTAGCTTCCAGCGAGCAGGAGGGATGTTCTTGACCCCCTCAATGGGCTCTAAGAACACTGTGTTGGCAAAGCACACCTCTGGGATCCATATGGCACAGACAACATGAGCCCATCGTCCATCACTCGTCTGTTTGAAGGCACCTCCTTGGTTGGGACAGAGCACACAGTCTACAGGGCGGGAGGGGGACTGCAGGCAGCAGCGGCACAGCCACTGGCCTTCGGGTACGTAGGGCACACCATAGCACTCCTGGTGGACGGCTAAGTTGCAGATGTCACAGAACAGGATGACGTTACTGTTCAGACATTCATCATCCAGGCAGACGCAGCAGAAGGCATCCTCGTCGATGGCACTCTGGGACAGAGCCTGGCTGCGGGACTCAAGGATGGACTCCCTCTCCAAGCGGTCGATCAAAAGCTCAAAGGTGTCCGGAGATACAGACGCATGGCCATCAGACACTCTTTTTTGATTCACCATCTCCAACCAAGCCAGGTCCTCCTCATCCATGTCGTACTCGGCCACACTGTCCTGCTCCTCTCCTGACTTTTCTATGTAACGATAGTATGCAGCTGGGAGGGGAGGGGTCTCTGAGAGGGAAACTGAACTCAGCACACGAAAGATGGGCTCAGGTAGAGGGGTTTGATGGGACAGGTGCTGGGGAGAATGAGTAGATCCAGTGTGCTGGCCAGACCTTTGGTTCTGCTGAGATGTATTCTTACTGCTTCTTCTGTTTTTATTATTTGAGGGTTTCCTCCACGATTTGTTTTTACTCTGTGTCTGCTCACTGTTCTCCTTGTTGCTGTTGCACTCAGCAATATCCTGAGCCATCATCTCGTCTTCTGTGATAACTGGCAGAAGATCTGTGATGTTAATTCGATGGAGTCTTCCATCGAGATCCACTTCCACTATTTTCTGGGCCTGAGCATATGTCAAAGTTTCCCTGGATGGTGAAAGCTGCAGTTTGTAAGGCGAGGGGGGCCGCAACCGACCAGCTGATCCCCTGCCTCTTCCTCTCCCTCTGCCTCGACCCCTTCCCATGTTGAGTCCTCTAACAACCGTCTCGCATTCCCACTTCTTCAACTTCCGCATGGGACTTCACTCCAGCTCTCTGACAAATTGAAAGAAAGAAAATGTTTATAAAAACTGTTTCATATTTCACATTAATATTTAAATTAATATTCTAAAGAAGCTTTTGCTGAATTTGTTACTCTCCACTACCTTTGTATAACTATATGTAGTTTGTGTTGAAAGCCAATCAGTTATCTAAAGGCTTCTGCAGAACTACCATCACTGCTTTCCCAAATTAATTAGATTCGGAAGATCCATATTCTATTTGACCTCTGGTTCAATTCAAATCAGTTGTTTTAAATTCAATTTTGAATACACATTTTATTTAATTATGACAGATTAATAGAGCTCAACTTACACATTCACACGAATGAATATACACTTTTGAATAACTGATAAAATATATTACAATAAGAAATAAATAAGGTCAAAAACCACAAATGGAAAAAAGTTGAATTTGTGGATATACTGTTTCAACATTTTTGACATGGTGGCTGCAATGTTATTTATTCTCGGTAAAATCATTAACATGTAAAAGGGGATAAAACCTGCTCCTGTGCTCTGTAATAACACTGTTACCTCAAACACCCCTGCTGCACAAACACAACTTGCGCTACTTGCATGTGTTTACCTCAGCCCTCCCTCCATTGGCCCAATCACCAGTCTATAATACGACAGTACGTCCTTTCAACCAATCACACGCTAGCACAGTGTTTTTTCCCCTTGTTGCTGTGCATAGTTAGGTTGTAGAGCACAAAATACCAGCCCAAGTATCTAACATCTGTCAGCCATTTTAAGCAACAACACCAGAGACAACGCTTGTATTGCAAGTTGATTAGCAGCCCAATTATACATTCAATCAGCAACCAGAGAGCAGAAGCTCACGAAACACCGTGCCTTAATGCATCAAATTACGGCATGTATACATTAGAGCACGACACGGCAACGGTTTACCGTTCCGGGTATTTCTTTGTGCTCAAGACCCCTGCAGAAACGGCTGATGTGATAACGTTTGGTCGGGCAGGACACCAGAATATCGCGATTAAACAGCTGCATTTCAATTCGACAACAATGACGAAAAACCGTAAAAGACTAGAGTTGTTTACCTCGATAAGTCGTCCACTGCAGAGCGAGAGTTAAACAGAAAAACAGCGCCTGGCTAAATGTCAGTTAGTGACAGACTCCGACCAAGGCGGACATGTTAGCCGTTAGCTTAGCTGGCCGGTAATTTCAGGAGCGACATTTTCAGCTCTCCACTTCTCCGCCGGGGCTTCAGTTGAACACACAGACCCGAGCCGGTTACATTGGTACAGTTCAAGCCTTTCAAACGATAGTGATGAGCAACTTGGGGACAACAAAATCCCGAAAATATCAAATTAATGTACCTTGGATGAGGCTAAATATTCAGTCAAGATGGCTTGAAAAATACGCCCCTTTCGAAAAAAAGTACCTCAGCCAATTGCAGGTCGATGCTTTACCTCGCACGCGACGCGCACCGGTTTGAGGTTGGTCCGCGAGACGAAGCGAGTTCACCGGACTCGTTCTGCAGCTCATCACGGAAACATGCGCGGAGAAAAACAACAAGGTCGTAATTCTGCGCGCTTTCTGCTACATGTTTAGATGAAGATGGCAAGTTTTCTCTGAAAGCAAAAATCTTTTATTATTAGGCAACTGAAATCCATTTTTCTGTTAAATTTATTTATTTAGCTTATAAATCAAAAATAAGTGTAATAAGCTAAAAGGAAAGCAAAAACATGATAAAACAGGATTAACACAAGTTTTCGACGAAGTGTCACAAATCGATAGCTTCCTTTTGAGTTACTTTTGTGCCATTCTGTGATAAAGCTATTATTCTTTATCTTTGTATTTATCTACAACTAGTTTTTATAGCCAATGTTTTTTAAACTGGTGTTTGGTTTTATTTTCTTAGAGTATCAAATAGAATTTTACATAATTGAACTGATGATTATCATTTACTGAAATACACAAAGTAGGCCTATTTTAAAATTCAAGCATTTTAAAATTCAGTTTTCCTCTTATATTTTTTCTGACTCAGTAAATAGGTTTCATTATTCTATTTGGAACCATGTTCTGTCTTGCTTTAAACATTATTTGTGTTGTTTTAAACTGAATAAAATCAGTTTAGCAGTTTTATACCTTGTGTTTTAATAAAAGTTTATTTGTATGATCTGTTTCCTGTGTTATTGATCTTTCTGATTTCTCTTTTCTGCATGATGTTTATTACTTCCCTAAAAAACAGGGATTATTAAAGAACATGTATTTAATTTTTCTCACACAGTCCTTTTTTCAGTTTTTACAGTTTATTATGACCCTCACTGGAAAACATGTTTAAGGTAAAAATGTTTAATACAACTGCTACCACGACGCTCTTAAACACACATTTTGTTCCAATTTTGACTGAATGAATGAAAATGACCAAAGATAACATAGTTTGACCTGAAATACAAATTTATCTGTGGTAATGTGATTCCACAAAGTTTTTTGCTGCAAAAATCATGCAGTGGAGGATCAGATGCAGCATGATGCAACTCAGTTACAGTATCAGTTTAAGCTGGATTTAGTTTTTCTTGCTTTATAAAGACTTGCTGTAAATGATGTTTTTAGGCCGGATTATGCTTTTATCCCCCACTTGTTCAGATTTTTTAAGCACTCATTGTTCAATATGTAGTCATGGATTAAAAAAGTAAATGAGTAAAGCAGAAAACTCAAATGATCAAAAGGTTTTCTTTGACAGACGTTTTGATTAATTTAATTTGAAATAATATAACAATGTCTGACTGCTAGGATACAAAGTTAAAAGATATTTCTCATTCCAAATTTATGTGTAAAACAATCAAAGATGTTTCTCTCTTTCAGCTCAAACACAGTTAAGGATAAAGTTCTGTTCATTCATGCTTTTCTCTCCACCCTTTCAGAAGAATTTAGTTTTTTTTCTCCACCCACCAAAACTTGACTGGCTCTCTCCCCTGAATCTGACAGTTCAGTTCAGAGCTTACTGCAGTTTGTTTTCAGCGGAGGTGCTAATTCAGCATCTGGATCTTGGATTTTTGTTGGTAGTTTGGATTTTCATTCTCTCAAATTAACCCTGATTGTTCATTTGAAGCTCTAATCGCAACTGATTTGGTTAATAGTGAATTTTTGTTGTGTTGATGTGTAAGTTAACAAAATCATGTGATGTACCACAAACCATAAAGTATTTTTTTTTGTTTGTTTTTGTAATTTATAGGCTGGAAACTGTTAGAACCAGAATGCTGTTTGTTTTTTTCCTTTTGTATTCTGGGTTTTTCCTGGACATGGGAGCATCCGCTGCAGGTAAGACACTTTCTATCTTGTGTTAATGCAGAAACAACGTCGTGAGTTTAAAAATATCTTGTTTATTTGGACTGATAAAGAGAAAAGTTGTAACATTCGAAAAAATAATGTAAAAAAAAAAAAAAAAATTGGGTCTTGATTCTTGACCTGGTCAGTACATTTTTCATTTATCGTTATGGCAGCTTCCTTTTTCTTCCTAGCCAAATCCCTCATGTTCTCTCTGCAGGATGTGGTTTAAATTTCTCAGACTTGACAAGAGATAAATTCATGGACTGTCAGCTTGGATGAATATCAAAGTGTTGCACCACATCCTGTCCAGTTTTTGGGAGAGAGAGAAAAGCAAGCCAACTGACAGTCTTACAAAACCGGTAATAAATCAAGTCCTGTAATGTGAACAAAGACCCTGTGTTTCAGAGTGGCCAGAAAGTGGCGGGGGCTTGACGAGCTCATATACGTGTCATCTTTTTAAAAAGGAGGATCTGATGGTTGTCAGGATCATCCTGTGGTGACGGATCCCCAAGGGCTTGGCCTGAATTGAGGCTTTTGATGCTCTTTGTCTGCCCTCCCATCAAACACTGCAAAGCCACTGAGGCTCTTTAAATTGACACACAGCTCTAAATAGATTATGGAGTGTGCTTATTAAAAGAAAGAAAAATATTAGCTCGATCTCCAGGGTTTCAGGAAACCGACAGTGACCAGAGATTCAATACCACCAGCTTTACATCTTTGTGTTTAAGTCTGAAGTCAATCAGAGCACAAAGAGGATTTTTAGTTTACAAAAATTCGAGTGGGCAGCAGCTGTGGACACATCATCAATATAACAACAACCAAAGTCTTTTACTTTACTTTTTCCAGTGGTGAAATAATATTGCAAGAATATACATGCTAATTTCAGACTTCAGCAAACAGCCTTTCAACTATGAATTATTAAAAAATTGAATTAATAAATCCTTCACACATTGTGGCAGCTCCGGTCTGCAGGCAGGTCAGTTCAATAACCACAATGTCTTCTTCCAGAATCAGGGCTTTGCAATGTGTGCAGACTATAGTTGTTAAAAATCTTGTTAAAAATGCAGGAAATAACCCTAAAAATATTTTCAAAGAAGCTTAGGTATATTATATATAAAACATAACCATTATTTCCTGTTTTTCTGTGATGATTAGAAGAACATTAGCTGTAGATGTATTGTGGGAATCAGAGGTGTGTAGTAGTGCAGGTTCTTCTGCACACATTCATATTCCCCTAAATTCATTCAGTTATTCAAGAACAGGCAGAATTACTACATTTGATAGTTTCATATTTTAATTGTTTATATATTTATATTTATAATTTAATGTGTTTTTTCCAATCATTCTCAATTAAAATAGCCTAAAAAGTAAATGAAATTAAAACGAAGTGAAATTCATAGATTGCCAAAATGTACTATACTATGAATAAACTGAATACTGATGGATCTAAATAAAATGAAATGAAAAATTGAAGTGAAGGTAAACTATGAAAGATTTGTCCTCTGTGTAAAAAACAAAATGAATATTAATTCTCACTGGATGACCAATCCTGATACAATGTTTTAATGTATAAAGTTTACATGAATAAACATTCCACAGTTTGAAATATACAGAGCTGAAAGTAATGCAGTATTTTTCCTGTGTTCTCCTCATCGAAACCAGTACAACCTGAGCTGAGAATCACAACAATAAAGGTACTTAATCTATGATTAATGCAACAAGTTCCAGTCTCATTAAATACGAAATTAAAGATGAAATTTAAAGTTTTTTACAACCTCTTCTTTAAGCAAGAGCCTTACACAATGGCTAAAGGTGCTCAGCTGGAAGGCTTCTGCATAGACTTGCTTTCCGAAGTATCCAAGAAACTTGGCTTCAGGTACAAAGTGCATCTGGTGAAAGACGGTTCATACGGCAGGCAAGATGAGAACGGGAACTGGAATGGGATGATTGGCGAGGTGGTGAGGGGGGTGAGTACAGAAAATAACGATTTTAGAAGGGATAAACAAGTAAGATAATATGGACTGATGAATGTTTTATTTACAGGAAGCAGATCTTGCCATTGCTCCTCTGACGCTCACTGCAGCCCGGGAGAAGGCTGTAGGAATGACCAAACCTTTCATGCAGACAGGGATTAGCATCCTGTTGAGGAAGGACATCTCAGAAGGATCAGGCTTCTTCGACTTCCTGACCCCCTTCAGTCTGGAAACATGGATCGGTATACTCTTCGCTTATCTGGGGACTGCGGCTTGCATCTTCGTTACTGCCAGGTCACTATAAAAGCTTTATTTATCTTTAAAGAAGCGATGATTACGGTTTATTCGTGTTGCATGCGGTTGTAGTTTCGGGTGCCATCGTTTTAAAGTTGGACACTTCTTATGCAAAACGCAGACTCAGCCCATGTGAGTGGAGTCAGGCTCAGAGTGAGAAAAACAGATTCAGTTTCCTCTACAGCCTGTGGTACACAGCTGGAGCGCTAACTCTTCAAGGTAAACAGGGAAAACAAACATGTTTTAAAATAAAAAGAATGAAACAATAGCTCATTATATAATATAAACCTGATCATTAACTGTGAGTTCTTGTTGACACCCTGTTTTTGATTATTCTTTCAGGTGCTGGTCATCATCCCAAAGCTCTGTCTGGACGTGTCATTTGCAGTAGCTGGTGGTTATTTTCCATCATCCTCTTGGCATGTTATTTCTCTAACCTGAGCTCATCTAAGTCTCCAGAGTCCAGTCGTCTGACTGTGAAAGGATTTGAGGACTTGGCCAACCAGGACATGATCGAGTACGGTTGCCTCTCTGGCTCTTCTACACTCGCTTTTTTCAAGGTGTGTATGAATGAAGCATTGATCTGTTTTCTGAAGAATCCCTAGAAATCTGTTGCTTTGCTTCTTCCAGAATTCAAACAACCCATTGTACCGCAGAATCTATGAACACATGGAGAGAACCAAGAGTTTCGTTTCATCCATGGACGAAGGTGTCAAACGTGCAAGAGAAGGAAACTATGCCTTTATTGGAGAGTCTGTTTCTTTGGACTTGGCGGTAGCTCGTTACTGTGAGCTGGTGAGAGCGCATGAAGTCATCGGGATGAGGGGATACAGCATTGCTGCCACCCTCGGTGAGCCTATTTATTTCAAACTCTCAACAACTTAATCTGTTAAATGTTAAGAGGGTGAAATCAATTAAATCTCAAAACATTATATTTAATGAAGGTTCTCCAGTCATAAAGAACCTCAGCATTGCAATCCTTCAACTGAGTGAGGCAGGTGAACTGGCCTACCTGCGCAGCAAGTGGTGGGCAAGCAGCTGCTTTGCAGACAAGGCCAAACCTTTAGCTCTGCAGCCTCATAGCCTGAAGGGGATGTTCTTGGTCCTGTCCTTGGGCCTGGGTCTGGGGATGATTGTGGCTGTCCTCGAGCTCACCTTCAAGAGTCGAAGAAAAGCTGCCGAGCAGCAGGTTTGTGCAAGTGTGCATTGTTTTAGACATGTAAAAAACTGTGATATTTCATTATCTGTCTGAGTAGAGTATGTAGATTAGGCCTTGTTCACACTGAATGAAAAACACATGGATGGTCTGGTGGATTATCCTACGTAGATTAAAACACAGTGGGCTCTCCACTGCATGTGACAGAGCTTCTCAACATGGGTCACCATCATAGTGGCAACTCACTGATGTCCTGGTTGGAGGGTGGGGGAGCGTATCAAAGTCAAGAAGCCCATGTTAACGGAGCATCATGTTAACGCTGCATGATCTACTGCCATATACATCCTGGTCTGAGATACTCGTGTCATGGTAGATCTGATGTTGTAGAGTGAACTTGTGAGTAAACGTATAGATATTTGTGGAAAAGCTTCAGACATAAACTACAGTGAGGGTGCAGGAGAACATCTCAGAGACATGAAGTATTAGAAAAAAAACCTCATTCCTGGCAAGTACTCACGTTGTCGCATCATCTTTGTGTCCTGGTGTGGAAACAATCATCTTATCTTGAATATGAACAAGACAAAGAAGAGGATTGGGGATTTTAGGAGCAGCAACATGCCAAAACCAAGTTCCATCATAGGCGAAGAAGTGGAGGTGGTGGAGGAGTATAAATACCTGGTGTTCACCAGGACAACAAACTGAACTGGAGACACAACTGTGATGCTGTTTTTAGGAAGGGACGGAGCAGATTGGACTGCCTCAGGAAGCTACAATAACTCTATGAAGAAAAACTGAGCTAGAACATCTAATTTCCCTTCAGGGATTAATAAAGTTTGTCTGATTTAAAATTTGAAGGAAGGCCTTTTGACTGAAGGAGGATCTTCATAAATAGTTTCTGTCCAGACCTGCCGTAATAGGTTGTGTACATCATGTGAGGTAGCCATTCAGTGTGAAGGGGGCTGTAACAAATTCTAATAAATAATAAACATACCCATGTTTCTCCATACCAACGTTTACATGAAACACATCGTAGTAATAAATTCTTGTGTTTCTCTTCTGTCCATGTTGATCTCTCTACAGAAATCCCGCTGCTCTGTTCTAACTGAGGAGCTGAGTCTGCGCTTGAGAAACAGCAAAGCAAACAAACCCCAAGAAAGTGTCGAAAAAGAAAAAGCATAAAGATTTTTTTTTTTAACATTAACACTCTGAAAAATCCTTTTAAATTGAATGTAAAATAAATAATTCACAGAAACTGAACTTTATAGGATTTGAGTTCTGTAACTGACATTTTACTTATCTGAACTAAAAAAGTGACAGAAAAATCATTTGACTTCGTAAAAAAAAAACTTAAAGTTAACATTTATAATGTGAGAAATGTCTCCAACAAAACTTACAAGAACATGTCTAACTAATAATGTAACTGTAAAACATTTTAGTTGTGTTATAATAATTAAACTTTTGTTTCAGTTCTGTGTCAGAACTGCTTTGAGATCTGGTTCCTGCTTCTTCCTCCACTTTATGTTTGGTGAGTATTTACTCATTTTCTTGGATATTTGACTCATCATCTAGAATCGATCGGTCCCATCTTCTGGTTGAACAAGACTTTCTTGTCCCTCTGAAGACTGTCCTCATATTGCTCAGGCCCTGCTGCCACACAGGACGGCACAGGAACCACCTCTGGTGTCTGAAGAGACTTTTTTCATGATTATCCGTAGGTTGACCTTTTTCTGATTTCTGCAAACTCCAGATGGAAATATCAGGGTTTTGCAACGCTTCAGGCTTTACTATGTACACTCTCAGAAATAGAGGTACGAGACAAGAACCTTTTTGTACCAATAGGTAAATTGTAGGGCCGGGACTCGATTAAAAATTTTAATCTAATTAATTAGAGGCTTTGTAATTAATTAATCAAAATTAATCGCATTTTAATCGCATATAAATATTTGACCAGAGAACAGTGAGAATTTTTTTCAAACTGATTTTTAGTATACCATTGAATCATGACTGAATACACATAAGCTTAAGCAACAAAATATTGTTTATTTTTGTTCAACCAAGTCCAACAGACCAGTGCATTAAGTGTAGAAAATGTCTACACTTGTACTCGGAGTCGGGCTAACGTCCACGCTAGCTGCTATATGTTTAACATTGAGTTGATACTTCAGGCCCGGTGTGCTGCAGTGATGTGCAAATTCCTTGCTGCATAGCTTGCACACATGCTCTTATCCACGCTTCCATCCAGTTGTTTTTTATAACAAAACTTCCCATCCACGGGGCCAATCAAAGCGGTCGCTTCTTCATTCATGTTCACTGTGGTTTGTTGTTGTCCTAAATAATGAACCCTGGTAGGTGCTCCAGTATAATCGGTCCGCTGAAACTCATGAGAGATGTTCTGCGGTGCTTAAATAAGTGCGATTAAAATGCGTTTAAAAAAATTAACGCGTTATTTTTGAGTAATTAATTAATCTTAATTAATGCGTTAAAGTCCCGGCCCTAGTAAATTGTTCCCTCAAAAGTACAATATTGGTCTTTAAAAGGCCAGAAATGTCCCTCTGAGGGTTAAAATTGATATAAAGTACAAATTTGTACCATTTCAACTGCACCTGCAACCCTGGCCAAGGCTGGTTAATCTCCATTTTATTAAGTTTCATCCATCATTTTCAATATTATGTTTCAGAATGTTGGTTTAAAACTTCAAAACATCGTATAATTTTACTGTTTTAGTGGAAAAACTTCATAAGGTACAAAAATGGACCTGGACTACAGGGTACACCCCCAGCGACAAGAATTTGTACCCTTCTTGTCGCTGGTAAGTTTTAAACCAACATTCTGAAACATAATATTGAAAATAATGGATGAAACTTAATAAAATAGAGATTAACCAGCCTTGGCCAGGGTTGCAGGTGCAGTTGAAATGGTACAAATTTGTACTTTATATCAATTTTAACCCTCAGAGGGACATTTCTGACCTTTTAAAGACCAATATTGTACTTTTGAGGGAACAATTTACCTATAGGTACAAAAATGTTCTTGTCTCGTACCTCTATTTCCGAGAGTGTATAAAATTGTGTCTCATAGAAGACAGTAGAATGTTCAAGCTTTTTGTTAAAACCAGTAAACTGAAGGCTTAAAGTTGCAGGTGCAGCTCAGAAACAACAATTTGAAAGCAACAATATGAGACCATTCATGATTATTTCTCAACACTTTTCATTAAACTTTCCTGCAAACCTGCACATTTTCTTTCAGTCAAGCACAGACTCAATTAAAATATAGCAAAAATAAAGACGTATTTTTGGATTGATGATACCAGGCATCATGCTGGCGAGAGCTACAGTCCTCTGTCCGATGAAATCTCGTCCAATAGGGTCGTGGTCCCACACTTGGAACCTCACCAGGGCCATCTGCGGCATCTGAATGTTGAAGACGAGGGTCTCCTCCCACATCGGATTGAAGCCTGAACGACAGAGACGTTTTCATACAGTTTCATGAAGCTGCTGTCTGTCGTGTGATCTGAATATCCAGATGTAGTTTTTACACACCGTTGTCGTCCACGACGCGGGTTTGCTGCTTGGAGCAATCGACAGGCAGACCAATAATCTCAACTTCAACAAAGGGATCAATTATCTGAAATCATTAACACACATACAAATCCCATAAGTGTATGAATGTAAGCATTGCCATCCATGCTGCAGTTTGTATATGTTCATATCTTTGGACAAAATAAAACGGTTACACACATGCAAATGAAATGCAAAGACCTTTGTGATTATATCAGGCATCATTTAGGTGCACGTGACACATCCCATTGTTGCAAATTTAACTTTGCTAACTGCGTTTGCAATGACATGAATGACTCTGGTATTTGTTAGGCATATAACTGCACAAAGTTTGTTATCCTGCCTCCCATGTGACCTATCAGTTTAGGATGCCTAATCCAATTAGGATTGTAGCTCACCCGTTAGCTCTCCTAAGCTTCCAGCCAGGTCAGGAGATATTTGTGAACTTCTACAACGGAAAAGAGTCAAAAAGGTAAAACAGTCTATTCCAGAAAAGGACATAAAGATATTTAGACTGCTTATGTTTATGTTTTTATAGTTTTCAGTTGAAATGAAGTGACTTGATAGAAAAGGGCCTTTTGTTTGTTTTAATCAAAATACCAGCTGATTGTCTTCAGGTTCTTCACTATGTCCATTGTTAAGATCCACGCCCGAGAGATCTTTGACTCCCGTGGAAATCCGACGGTGGAGGTTGATCTTTACACAGACAAAGGTATTCTTTGCAACTTTTTTTTTTTTTGACCGTGTACTCCAAAACATAAATTTACCCTAGAGGTTGAGTCTTTTTTGATCCAGGATGTGAGTGAGGATATTTACACCTTTTCTAACTAACTGTTCATTTGAAATACCTGCTGTATTTAATTTGCTTAAACAATCAATTTTCCTGCATGTATCATTAATCATTTTTGTTCTTTTAGATTCTGTTAAATCAATAGTGTATACAGCTATTCTAAATTACTGAATTTACAAGCTGATGATAACTAAATGAAAGGTATGAATGTAAAAAAGGCTCATTGTTTTGTGTTAGCACACTCTCAGAAATAGAGGTACGAGACAAGAACATTTTTGTACCTATAGGTAAATTGTTCCCGCAAAAGTACAATATTGGTCTTTAAAAGGTCAAAAATGTCCCTCTGAGGGTTAAAATTGATATAAAGTACAAATTTGTACCATTTCAACTGCACCTGCAACCCTGGTCAAGGCTGGTTAATCTCCATTTTATTAAGTTTCATCCATCATTTTCAATATTATGATTTACATGTTGGTTTAAGACTTCAAAACGTGGCATAATTTTACTGTTTTAGTGGAAAAACTTCATAAGGTACAAAAATGGACCTGGACTACAGGGTACACCCCCAGCGACAAGAAGGGTACAAATTCTTGTCGCTGGGGGTGTACCTTGTAGTCCAGGTCCATTTTTGTACCTTATGAAGTTTTTCCACTTAAACAGTAAAATTATGCCACATTTTGAAGTTTTAAATCAACATTCTGAAACATAATATTGAAAATGATGGATGAAACTTAATAAAATAGAGATTAACCAGCCTTGGCCAGGGTTGCAGGTGCAGTTGAAATGGTACAAATTTGTACTTTATATCAATTTTAACCCTCAGAGGGACATTTCTGACCTTTTAAAGACCAATATTGTACTTTTGAGGGAACAATTTACCTATAGGTACAAAAATGTACTTGTCTCGTACCTCTATTTCTGAGAGTGCAGGGAAATTCCAGTTGATTTCCATGTGATGATATCTGAATCCTGTTTGTTTGCATTTTCCAGGCTTGTTTAGAGCTGCTGTACCGAGCGGTGCATCCACTGGTATCTATGAAGCCCTGGAGCTCCGGGACAATGACAAGTCTCGCTACCTGGGAAAAGGTTTGTGCACCATTTTGTGCTGGAATGAATTAGTTAAATTTGTAGTTTTACCACAAAGGTAAAAGTTTTTATTGCCCTCTTGGTTTGATTTCTCTTTAATGGATAGAGAAGTGTTAGTGATTTATTTATTCATTTTGCTTCTTGACTTTAAAAACTGTAAATTACTTTTTGGTAACAGAAGAATTACATAAAACATGATGATAATTGATTGATTGAATGATTTTAGGAATCAAATGCAAAGGACATCAATCAATAATTCAACATGATGTCAAAAAACATTTATCAGATGAATAAAAAACCAGTATAACACAAACATGAAGGGTTGCATGATTTGTTATTTTTTTCATCTCTGAGATTTGTTCACCGTGTTGTGATGTTCATATTTTCATTGCAGGAGTCTCACAGGCTGTTGAACACATAAACTCAATGATTGCACCTGCACTTGTTGCTCAGGTGAAACTCAAGCTCTGTTTTTTTTAAAAAAAAAAGTATTAATAAAATGTTTTTGTGTTTTTAAATTTATGTGAATGTTTTTTCAGGATGTATCTGTGGTTGAGCAGGAGAGAATTGATCAGATCATGATTGATTTGGATGGTACAGAGAACAAATGTGAGGAACGAACACACAAACACACAAACTTAAACTCTTGCTGCATCTTTAGAAATCTTACAACATCTGCTTTAAAGTCAACTTAACTCTTTACAGTCATTTTATGTGTGAAACAGATTTTTGTTTTTGCTTTTTTCTGCTTAACTGACAATAAATACGGAAATCTCATTAATTTAATTGACTGAAAACAGCCAAATTTGGAGCAAACGCCATTCTGGGGGTTTCTCTGGCTGTTTGCAAAGCTGGTGCTGCAGAGAAAGGAGTTCCCCTGTACCGCCATATTGCTGACCTGGCAGGAAACCCAGAGGTCATATTGCCCGTACCGGTGAGACTGTCCTACAGATAACATGCAAACAGTCACTGCTTTTATTTTCCCTAATTTATACTTATAACAAGTCATATGATTGTCTTCTTTGCCTCCATCAGGCTTTCAATGTGATCAATGGAGGCTCTCATGCAGGCAACAAGCTCGCCATGCAGGAGTTCATGATCCTCCCTGTCGGTGCCAGCACCTTTAAAGAAGCAATGCGGATCGGAGCGGAGGTTTACCACAATCTCAAGAACGTCATCAAGAAGAAATATGGGCAGGACGCCACCAATGTGGGTGATGAAGGTGGATTTGCTCCAAATATACTGGAAAATAAGGAAGGTGAGTCTTTCAGCTTCAGTTTGTCTATTTAAAAATAAAACTATTTAGAAGAACTGAATTCCACTTTAAAAAGATTTAGGAGCTGAGATAAAGGACTGAGTTAAATCATTGATGATTATGATTTCAGGCATATTTGAGTGCATTTTGGTTTAATAACACGACATCATGATACCCTGTCCTTTGTTTTTTTCCAAATGTATGTGAAGCTCTGGAGTTACTGAAGGAGGCCATCGCCAAAGCTGGTTACACAGACGAGGTTGTGATCGGAATGGATGTGGCTGCTTCTGAGTTCTACAGAGATGGAAAATATGACCTGGACTTTAAGTCACCTGACGACCCGGACCGTTACATCACTGCTGACGAGCTGGCTGATCTCTACAAGAGCTTTGTGAAGGATTATCCAGGTGCACGCCTGAGGCTTTTTATACATTATTCAGCACTAAGAGAGAAGGACATGGAATCTCAGCAAAATGATTCCAATATGTCCTGCTGATGACACTGATTTACAATATAAAACATGTTCTAAATGTGTAAAAGATCAAAATAAACTTTTATAAACAAGCTTTTATAGCAAGCTCATTTAATTCAAAGTGTACAACAAAATTTAGCCGCATTTTAAATGGTTTGAAATGAATTGATAATGAAAAGATCTGCAACATTGTGATCAACTCCTAATGAACTGTTTTATTTCAGTGGTGTCCATTGAGGATCCTTTTGACCAGGACGACTGGCAGGCCTGGACCAACTTCACCAACACCACAGACGTCCAGGTGGTCGGAGATGATCTGACGGTGACGAATCCTAATCGCATCTGTAAGGCTGTGGAGGAGAAGGCCTGCAACTGTCTCCTGCTTAAAGTCAATCAGATAGGAACAGTTACCGAGTCCATGCAGGCGTAAGTTATTCACAGGGTGACCTCCAGTACTGAGACTGTGACAAACTAAATCTTCTTTCTACAATATTAACAAAATGTTACGAAAAATTGTAAATTCTCAGCATGTCAGTGATGTTTCAGTGAAATCTCGTTGCATCCTTCAGGTGTAAGATGGCTCAAGAGAGTGGCTGGGGGGTGATGGTCAGTCACCGCTCCGGAGAGACTGAGGACACCTTCATCGCAGATCTGGTGGTTGGATTATGTACCGGACAGGTAAAAAATTTCACATGAGAGACGTTTGAGAACATATTTACCAATAAATGTTTAAATCTCTGATTTTATTTTTGTCAGCTGGTAAATTTGGAAACTATTGGTAGATTTTAGATTTAATGTGCTAAACAGTTTCTCCATCCATCCATCCATCCATCCATCCATCCATCCATCATCCATCCATCCATCCATCCATCCATCCATCCATCATCCATCCATCCATCCATCCATCCATCCATCCATCCATCCATCCATCCATCCGAAAAATTAATAATGCAGGATACATCATACAAATAAACTCTTCATTAAAACATGAGCTATATAACACTCCAGGATTTGGTTCAGTTTAAAACAGCACAAATAATGTTTAAAGCAAATGGAATAATAATAAATAATAAAATAATAATAATAAAATAATAAATAATTAAATAATAAAATAATAAAACTATTTGCTGAGTTAAAAAAAAATAATTTAAAGAAAAAAGGAATTTAAAAGGCATTGCGTAAGAATATTTTGAAAAAGTTTGTATAGGGATTAGGGGTTAAATTATGGAAAAGTCTATCTGATGAGCTAAAATTAAGTAAAATTAAACATCAGTTTAAAAGAATATATAATTATACATAAATACAAACATGAAGAACAAGAGTTTTATCCCAGAATGGCACTAGCAGTGTAACAAAGGGGATATTGTTTGTGAGTTTGGACTTTAATCAACAAGAACTTGCATTATTTTGTTTTGTTTTTTTGTTTTTCTTCATGTGAGACATTGAATTGTGTATTTTTGGACGAGGGAAGGTGTTAATGAGTTTATAGTTCTGCGAACTCCTTTTTAAACACTGGAGGCGAATTTTCTTTGAAAATTTGGTGAAGGTGGAGCATGTTTGAGATAAATAACACAAAATAAATACTGATATGGGAAATTTTTAAAAAACAAATGAATTTAAATAACCACTGCTTTTCTCACACCCAGATTAAGACTGGAGCTCCATGTCGCTCTGAGCGCCTCGCTAAATACAACCAGATTCTGAGGTGAGTCTCAGTCTTGTGAATAGAATGACTGATATTTTCAGTTTCCATCATTTAAAACAAGTCCAGTCTCTTTCGGAGCTTCACCCTCAAACAATATTATTTGCCAAAAGTTAACTGATATTACTGTGTAGATTAAAACTGAGAAAAAATAGGTCCCAAATATAGGCTTGTATTTACTGTATAAACCAAAACATTTCAGAATCTTAATGTTTTTTGATTGGACAACAAATTAAGAGTTATAGATATACTATTTACTGGAAATTGAAAGTATCATTAAACAAAAGAGCTGAAGAAAACAAAGTCGCCTGAAAGTGAAAGTCCTTTTTTATGATTACTTTTACAGAATTGAAGAAGAGTTGGGAGACGAGGCGCTGTTTGCTGGAAAAAACTTCAGAAGACCCGTGATTGAGTGAATTACTGAGACATTTGTTTGTGGATTCATTCACACAATTGTGAGAAAAAATTACTTGAAGAGAATAAATTTATACCAAAAAATCTATAACTGGAATTGTTAGACCTCATATGTGCTGTACCCAGGTTTTACATAAGAACTAGTCCAGTCTCTGCTTTCTGAAGCTGTAAAAAAGTAAACGGCAGTTTCCTGTTTATGGGCGCTCCATGTTGCATACACTCTCAGAAATAGAGGTACGAGACAAGAACATTTTTGTACCTATAGGTAAATTGTTCCCGCAAAAGTACAATATTGGTCTTTAAAAGGTCAGAAATGTCCCTCTGAGGGTTAAAATTGATATTAAAGTACAAATTTGTACCATACAAGAATTTGTACCCTTCTTGTCGCTGGGGGTGTACCCTGTAGTCCAGGTCCATTTTTGTACCTTATGAAGTTTTTCCACTAAAACAGTAAAATTATGACACGTTTTGAAGTTTTAAACCAACATTCTGAAACATAATATTGAAAATGATGGATGAAACTTAATAAAAGGGAGATTAACCAGCCTTGGCCAGGGTTGCAGGTGCAGTTGAAATGGTACAAATTTGTACTTTATATCAATTTTAACCCTCAGAGGGACATTTTTGACCTTTTAAAGACCAATATTGTACTTTTGAGGGAACAATTTACCTATAGGTACAAAAATGTACTCGTCTCGTACCTCTATTTCTGAGAGTGCATGGATCCAAAAGTTTGAATTTCTCACTGTCACTCAATAAGCATGTGGAAATTAGTTGCGATAACTCAGTTAAAAGTTTCTTTAGCGAGTCATTGTAGATGGTTCTAGCTATGGGCAGAAATATATAAGCAATTAAGAAGAACAACGTTCAATTTTTTTTAATTACTTATTTACATGGTCAGAGGCGAAATTTTGTTTCAGCTTTACCTTCTGCATCATCATTAAAAAAATTCACTGGCATAAAAAATCTTTGATTTTCTCTTTATTAGAAAAATACTCAAGTTGACATGTAAAATGTGAAAAATGTAACTAATGAAGCACATATATTTAGTTGTTTACTAGTTTAAAAGTCAACATCAAGTTGTTTTGTACAGTTGGCAGCAGCATCAAGTGATTAACAAATTTCTTTTACAAAAATTGTCTAACAAAACAAATGATTCAACTGTAAACATTTCAGTTGTACTTAAATAAATAAACTGTTTATTTCAGATCTGTTTTTTTCTTCTTCCTCTTTATTTTTGGTGATTTTCTTCTAAAGGACTTTGGTATCATGAATCAACTGATCTACAGCCTTTTATATATTGATTTTCTTCCTCGTCTGATTCGTCATCTAGAAAAAGTGGTGATTTACATCGAATCTCTCTCATCTTCTGGTCGAACAAGGCCTTCATTTCCCTCTGCAGGGTTCCCTCATGTTGCTCCGCCCCTGCTGGCACACGGGAGGGCACAAACTCCAGGCTATCTGTGCTGCCGTCACCGGAGCTGGACGTGCTGTCTGACAGACAGAGACCGTTGGGTATGCGTCTCACCTGGTTGCCATAGCTACCGTAGCTCTGCGCTCGTTTTTGGCTTTGGAAAGCGAGTCTGCGATTTACGGCCGGTGTCTGAGGAGATGTAGTCTTCTTTCTAGGGCAACTATGTGAACGGGCTTTTGTTCGAATTGGGGTTGACGGCAGGACGGGACGAGGAGCCTCTAGGGTCCGTCTGACCCTGGCAGGGGATGATGGGGGGATCAGTGATGAAGGATTGGCTTCAGGTTGTGGTACAGGTTCAGACTCAGGGACAGAGTGAGCTTTTGGAGGTTGCTCAGGTTCAGTGAAAACATCCTTGTCTGACTCTTGTTCTGATTCCTCTGGTAGCTCCGGCTGCTCTGGTTCAAATCTTTTACCCGTCTGCAGCTCTATACAGTTCGACCACGGTGGTTTGCTTTCCAAATTTATTGGATCAGTCTGATTCTGGCTGTCAGGATTCTCAGATGGGGAGTCAAGGTCAAAGCTTTTCTCTTTCACACAGGAAGCTGCCCCGCTGTGATGGGAGTCAGTGGAGGACATCCGGCTGAAGAAGCCTCTCCTCGTCTCCGGCGGTTCGTGAATCTTTACTCTGTGAGCTCGTCTCACTGGTTCGCTCATGATCCCTTTGTGGATAGAAGCTTTGGCCGCTGGCCCTTGTGCCACAGGAGACATTTCCCCGTTCTTGCTGTCCTGTGAGAAGCTGTCCACATCCTTGTAGAAGTACAGAGGACGTCCATCCTCTGAGGACTGGACAGAGACTTCTAGTGAAGGATGCCTTTGGTGACCCCTCATGTGCTTCTGAGCTGCTTTTTGAATGTGTTTTCTGGCTGCTTGCACAGCGTGAGCAGGTTTAATCTATTTGACAAAGAGAATATTTAAAATAAATTGATGAGAGTAACATGTGACACAAATTTACTTTGAAGTACTGTACCTTTCCTGTTTGGTCATGGACGGCCACATGAACAAAGATTGATGACTCAGCCATTCCATCCAGGTAGACATGTCTATAACCTGAAAAAGAAAATCACACAACTTATTATTTCTCCTTCCTCTTCAAGCAGTAAATGAATTGAATTTAAATATAGATTAAATCAGTCATCATGAAAAGGTCTGCAGTGGTCATGCACATGCAGCACTTCTGGGGAAGTCAGGGGTCACATGCACCAAGAAATAACGGTGTAGTGGCTTGTAGGCTTCGTAGATGACGTCACTCAACCTACCAGGCATCATGCTGGCGAGAGCTACAGTCCTCTGTCCGATGAAATCTCGTCCAATAGGGTCGTGGTCCCACACTTGGAACCTCACCAGGGCCATCTGCGGCATCTGAATGTTGAAGACGAGGGTCTCCTCCCACATCGGATTGAAGCCTGAACGACAGAGACGTTTTCATACAGTTTCATGAAGCTGCTGTCTGTCGTGTGATCTGAATATCCAGATGTAGTTTTTACACACCGTTGTCGTCCACGACGCGGGTTTGCTGCTTGGAGCAATCGACAGGCAGACCAATAATCTCAACTTCAACAAAGGGATCAATTATCTGAAATCATTAACACACATACAAATCCCACAAATGTATGAATGTAAGTGCTTTTAAGAAGGAAAGTCAACTTCTATGTTTTTACTTCTCCTCTGTCCCCAAACATGGAGTCTTTGGGTTTAGGAAGTTGCTGTCCACTGATGATCTTTAGCACCAGCTGAGTTTTTTTGTGTCCTGGTAGATGATCCACCTCCACCGGATTAAAGGCACCTGAGAGGAACCAATCATATTTATAACTCTATCTCACAGAGAGCATTGCCATCCATGCTGCAGTTTGGATATGTTCATACCTTTGGACATGCACTTAGGTCTCAGAATATATCCACAGTTTCCATTGCTTGCAAACTTGGCTCGGTACAGTTCAAGCATTTGACCTTCTGTTTGGTAATTCATTGCAACTAAAATAAATAGTTACACACATGCAAATGAAATGCAAAGACCTTTGTGATGATATCAGGGATCATTTAGGTGCGTGTGACTGTTACCCATATGGCATCCTGCGTTCCAATATGTCTGTGGGTTGAAGTTGCTGGAGTCCACTCTGAAGTTAGATGGATAGACTCTCAGAAGCTGGCGCTGGTTCAAACGTACCAGCTCTTCAGGTTTTAACTGTAAAATCTGGTTCACCACAGTTTCATTTAAAGATGACACCTGCCAGCTGCTTGTAAATCCTGCCAAAGACAAACACGCAACAACATGCAGGGTAAACAAAAAACAGAGCAAAATATACCACAGCGCTAGTCGATTTGAGCTTCACCTTGTGTTTCTATCTCATGTACACGAACAGATTTTGTGTACTTAACCAGGTCTGACAGCGCTCGGGACAATCTCATTGTTTTCCTTTTTCTGCAAAGATAAAACAGGCAAGTTGAACCTTTTATTCGCCGTAGATTTTGATGGAAAGGTTACTAAGTTCACGTAGCGATTTACTTGGGATGGTAAACAATCTGGGTTCTCTCCCGACTGCCGCTGTAGTCAGATTCACCATCAGACACGGCCTTGTTCTTCACACGTGCTCTCTTTTTTCTCTGAAGAATAAAATACTGTGAGCTTTTTTGGCGATAGGTGTGGGGTGTTTGCTTAATTCTAATGTTTTTAAATTGTTTTTTGAATAATGCAGGACTGAAAAAGGTCTGACCTTCCTTTTAAAACTCCTTATGATTGATCGGCCAAATCGTCTTTTCTTTTTGGGCTGATTTACTGATGCAACATTATTTTCATCCTGAAACAGTTAAAATGTAGATTTTACTACCTGTCCGTCCATCCATCCATCCATCCATCCATCCATCCATCCATCCATCCATCCATCCATCCATCCAACCACCTACTCATCCATCCATCCATCCATCCATCCATCCATCCATCCATCCAACCACCTACTCATCCATCCATCCATCCATCCATCCATCCATCCATCCATCCATCCATCCATCCATCCATCCATCCATCCATCCATCCATCCATCCATCCATCCATCCATCCATCCATCCATCCATCCAACCAACCACCTACTCATCCATCCATCCATCCATCCATCCATCCATCCATCCATCCATCCATCCATCCATCCATCCATCCATCCATCCATCCATCCATCCATCCATCCAACCACCTACTCATCCATCCATCCATCCATCCATCCTTCCATCCATCCATCCATCCATCCAACCACCTACCCATCCATCCATCCATCCATCCATCCATCCATCCATCCATCCATCCATCCATCCATCCATCCATCCTTCCATCCATCCATCCATCCATCCATCCAACCACCTACTCATCCATCCATCCATCCATCCATCCATCCATCCATCCATCCATCCATCCATCCATCCATCCAACCATCCATCCATCCATCCATCCATCCATCCATCCATCCAACCACCTACTCATCCATCCATCCATCCATCCATCCATCCATCCAACCAACCACCTACTCATCCATCCATCCATCCATCCATCCATCCATCCATCCATCCATCCATCCATCCATCCATCCATCCATCCATCCATCCATCCATCCATCCATCCATCCATTCATCCATCCATCCATGTTCTCCTGCATAGTTTGCCTGAAAGATGTTATCATCACTGTCATCCTCCTCTTCCTCATTCTCAGTGTCTTCATCAGACACGTCTCCCTCCTCTGCTTCAGGATCGAGGTTTGCTGGCAGTTTTTTTCCCTGAAGAAAAAGAGTTCATTATCTTCAATAATGTGATGATGACGAATATGTTGTGTAAGAAAACAATTCTACCTTGACCAGAATCTTCCCTTTCAGGATCTCAGGTGACGGCAGCTTCTTACATTCATGCACGTTGATGTTGGAAAGGTCTAGTTTGTCCTGCAGCACCTCTTTTAGGTACGCAGCCATCTTTTTTTGTTGAGGCACGGAGCAGTGGTTCTCTATGGATAGAATCACCGGGTACCTGAGAAACAACCAACACGAGGCTTTAAAAACCGTTTGACAAGAAGGTTTATCAGTGTCATGACACAAAGAAACTCACGGCGACTTTGTGAAGGCATATTTGTTAATTGTTTCAACAACATCTTTGAAGAGAATTTTGGATGTCAAAGTGTAGCCATGATGTATAATGGGTTCTCCATCTGGTCCATCCCAGCAGTCCACTGAGAGGAAATAAACACAGTAAGATCTGTTGGTTAGTCTTATATTTAATTATAATAAAGTTCAGTTTAGCTGGTTCTTACCTTCAACACAGCGACAGCCTGCCTGCAGGACATAAGCATACATTTCCACCCTTGACTGAGAGAGCAGCTGATCTCCAGTCAGGTATGTGTTGTGTGATGTCGCGATGAAATAATTTGAGAGAGGCTGCATCATGTCCTGGTTCACCTGATTGTGCTCAGGGTTAAAGATGTCTCCAGCTGGACTTCGCATGTAGTTGGTGAAACCTGAAGGAAGAAAGTTCCACACCAGGTCAGTCCCAGATTCACATCTTGTTTTGTTGGACTGGAAACAGGAAATCAACTTACCATCAATACCTAGAACCATGTGCTGGAGGTTCTCGGGACACGGCTCAAACTTAGCAACAATGTCAAGTAGATGCTCTCTGGTAAGACCTCGCATCTATAAATAAAGTAAAACTTATAAGAAATATTACTGTTTCAGCTGGGTTTAACTAATAATGTTTTGTCAAAACAATAAGATCCAAATGAACTTCTGCACAAATATCAGTCCTAAAGAGAAACAATAACAATAAATATGACATGATTAAAAAAAAAATTACTTTGAAATCACAGATCAGTGTGATTCCTCTGGTTGCTCATACCTTTTGTTCGTTTTCCAGAAAGCGTGCAAGGTCGTGCATATCTAATACTTCTTTTTGATTGCTGTAGGAGATCATGATCAGGTAGAGGTCTCTACGGGTGGAAATCATCTTATAGAAGGAACAGAATTCATCAAAGCCCAGAGATCCCTGGATCTCATCCGTATCTGCTTCCTGTAGTGATAAAAGGATTTTATTGGCAGAGTGAACCGAGAAAACTACCCTGTTAAAGAAAAGTATACGATACGAAGAATATCTCCATCTTACCATCAAAATATGACTCATTTGTAGGTATTGATGGAATTAATGGAATAACACACCTAAAGCCAAATGTTTTAGCCATGTGGTTTCATGTCTGTCTTCTCTGCCATTCTTTCAACTTTTTTGCATCTTTCACTAAAATTGTTGAATCAAAGAGAACATTAATTTTGTTAAATCTTTTTGGATTTTACACTTTTTCTAACTTTTGTCTTTTTTTGTGTGTTTTCTCACTTTTTTTTTTTTACAAATGACTCAGCCCTATGCCAAATGTACCATATTTGATATGTCTATCTCTAAAAGCTCTACTTCACTAACAGGATTAGCACTTTCATCAAAAAAACTGCTGTATCAAAGCCTTTAATTGCCCCTAACGGAGGATCGAAGTACTACAAGCGCCAATTTAATGTTATCAATGTCATATAAATATTACCTTATATAATAATATAATATATACATATAATTATAAAAATTAATATTATATTTACTGTATCAGGCATTAAAAGGTCAAACTTTTATTTAAGTTTTGTCCAACAGTTTTTTGTTTTCTTCTTTTTATTAGCTGTTTGTGAAATTTTGTATGTTTCTTTAATATTATTTGGGTTGAATGACAAATAACAACTATCTAGATTATAAATCTCGTATTTTCATCAGCTTCCTTCTTTCACACGTCCATAAATTTGCAAGAAAAAACTCTACAAACTCTAAAAAATCTTGCCTTGAGATATTCCAACATGTTGCTGGCGAACACAAACATGCAACAATCATAAAATTAGCATTTCAGCTCGCTACATATTAGCATATTAGCTTGACCATTTTTTGGTATTTCAGCAAATGCACAGCAACTGTGTGAATTACATGAAAACTTGATGTTTATTTGTGTGTTTTACAGAGTTTGTACTTCACTGAAGTAGAATCATTGATGAAGTCAGCATCATGATGTCATAAATAAATATTGAATTTAGTTCCCCGCTGGCTTCGTAAGCTATTTAAATAGTTGTGAAATCTTTGACAACTTGCTGAATTCCAAGTTGTTGATACGAGATCTTACTTGAAACATTTCCCTGACTTTCTGTTTGGGTAAATTCACGTTGAGTTTATGGAGCAGCTGATGAACCTCCCCAATGCTTAAGGTGCCATCTCCATTTTTGTCAGCTTCTGAGAAGGTCTGCTGTAACCATGTGCACCTGCAGTTAAGGCTGAATCGCAGAACTATTTAAGCTTTGAAGATACAGATTGAAGGCTGGATGAAAAGGATATTGATCACGTGTGCGCTGCCTGCGAGCCAAACTGTCCTCATCACTGATTCCAGCCATGAGGTATTTCAGCCCAGTGACCCAGGTACGGGCCTCCTCTGCGATGGTGGAGACCAGGTCCAGGGACTTCACACGATCCCCGTAGTAAATACTGAAACAACAGTTTGGGTCGAAACGATTTTCTGCATAACGCCTGAAGATCTCGGACTTTTTGCCCTCACAGACTTCATGGATGGAATCAATAGAAACTGAAAGAAGAATTGGCAAACATATTAATGATCAACATTAGCCCCAGGATGTTTATTTTCTTTACTCAATAAAACCTTTAATTATTTCGAACCATTTTCGAACAATGCAAAGTGTTGATCTCTTACTTTTGGCCTTGTCGTGCTTTTTGGAAGGCCGCCACCGAATGCAGGACTTGTGTTCATCCAGGTAGAAAAAACGGACCAATCCTTTCTTCTTCCCTTTCAGTTTGGTCATGGTAATGCCAGTCTGCATGGTGCACATACACCGTTCCACTACAAACAAGCACATGAACCATCGCGGATCAAAATCTGTCACTAATTCTTACGCTTCTTGAGATCTTGACCTTATTTACGTGGACGCATCTGACCCCAGTCAGTGATCTGATTTCATAAACTGATCACAACTCAGTAAAAGCAACTTGACAACAACAGCAAAGTGTAAAATTGTGCAACATGGTGTTATAATTTATAAACTGTTGTTTACCCTTGAGCAGTGCATGAGATTAAAGGCTGAGTCATACAGCGTTAAGTAGTTGTTTACATGTTTTTTTAATGAAATCTTCATCAAGGACAATATAAAAAATTCTAAAAAGATTGTTTAAACTCTATAAAACATTATTAGTATCTTCAAAGAGTTGCATTGTGGGTCATTCTTCAAACTTTTTGTCAGTGATTTTCTTCATAAAGTCATTTTAACAAATCCCACAAACAGTCGGTGTAATACCGACACGAGAATTCAGGTCGTGGGTTTTTTTGTTTCTGTTTTCTGTGAGCAGGTAACCTTTGTTTGTAATCTGAAGCTCAGGTTCATGTGACGCTACCTGGCACATCATTCAGGCTAATCCTTAAGGATTGTCTCCTGTCCATATGCTCATTATCTGCTTCTCTGCTTTTCTGTCCTGTTGTCTGAGAAGCTGAACTACTTTAGAGGTCAACTGAAAGAAGAAGCAATTTTCAAAAGCACTTGTTTATAATACATCAATGAAAAAACAATACAATTTCAGCAGATACTCAGCGAGTCTGCATAATGTTTTGTTGATGTTTACTGATGTTGGCATCTCTGGGTGTGTCTTACCTATCTGGCCCAGTCTCCATTTAGGCTGTGCGACCACGCTGCCTCCAATCCAAAAAAACTCCTCTGCGAGCCTGGAGACAGAAGCTTTCGGCCAAAGTTTTGGTGAGCTCATGATGGAATGGGTGGGCGAGTTCACGGGGCCGGGGGGATGTTTGGCCTCCTTTGGGGAGCGCTTACCCAATGAGGGGGAGAACATTCCTGCAGAAACAGATCCCAAAGACTGGAAGGTAGTGTTCTTAGGAGACAGGGAGGACAGCGGTGGACTGCTGCTCACCCCCAGTGACTGTGGTGCCATCACTGGGCTGATGTTCATTCCTGAACTCTTCATTTGGCTCCAGATCTCGTGTCCCGTTCACTCAACATGAACCCACCTTCCACTTCATCCATCCTGAAGATTCAGTCTCCATCGTCTTGTGTCCAGTCCTCCAGTATGACCTCAGACTTGTCTTTATTTACTTTCTGCACCTGTAGAAGGCTCTCAGTGAGGAAGCGTGCAACTTGTTTGAGTCACTAAATCTTCCTTGAGCTGTAATCCCACAGCGAGGCTTCAGCCTCGTCTTCATAGAGGGATTTTCTCTGCAGCCAATAAGCCTCTGAGAAAAGAGACGAGAACATAAAACAGTTTACGTGTTTATTTTACAACTCATGTGGGAGTTTTAACTCCTTCAAAATTATAAGAGTTACACTCGATTTCATAAATTGTCTCGTGTTCCAGTATTTTGGGTTGTAAACAAGCTTGAAAGGTGTCTGTGGGGTATTACTCCCCCTAGAGGCAAAACAAGTTAAATACTGTACACCAGGGATCACATCTCCAGTCCTGGAGGGGCCCCGTCCTCTATGATGTAGATGTTTCCTTGTTTTACCACACCTGATTTAAATGAATGGATGTTTATAAGAACATGATGACGGACCAGGAAGGTAATTCTACTATTTGAATCAGGTGTGATTAAACGAGGAGACGTAGATTTCCTGTGCTGAGATCACAGACGAACAGAGTTGTTGACTGCTGCTTCCTTCAGACATGTTTACAACCATCTTCTTTAATACTTGGAATAATTGACTCATCCGTCTTATAATAAAAACATTTCAGGTTTCTAGTTGAGGTGACTCAGACATCAGCAGATTTTTCTTCTGCTAAAATTATTTGACTTTCAGATTTATTTTTCTGAACGCGCATGCAGCTCATTTATTACTTTAACCTCTTTTTCATTGTGTACACCAGTGTTTTAGTTTAGGATTTTCTTCTTTTTTTTTTCTTTTTTTTACAACCGCAACACCAAAAGAGTTGGGACGATGTAGAAAATGTCAAGAAATTTGTAAATTTCCTGAACCCATATTTTATTCCTATTAGAACATAAACCACATTTCAGATGTTGAAACTGAGACATTTCACAGAATAGATTAACTAAAAATCCAGCCACAAAGGACCAGAACTGTTGAGCTGCTAGAATCCTGCATCAAACCAGAATGGGAAAACATCTCCAGCAGCTGGTCTCCTCACTTCCCAGATGTGTACAGACAGATGTTAAAAGAAGAAGAGATGCTACACAATAATAAATGCCTCCCTGTTGCAACTTTGACTTTTTGTGACGTGCTGCTGCCATGAAACTCAATCTGACTTATAAATACTTTTACCTCAGGATTTTAGCCACAGCTTGACAAACTATCTTGGTCTATCATATTTATGTTTATATGTAATTTTTAACTTTATGCTTTTATAGCAGCCCTAAATCTGTAAGATGGATGGGGGGGGGGGGGTACCAAAACAGTTCCATTAGGAGATTGGAAAAAATTAATAGATAGAAAACTTAAAAACGAGTTTTATTGTTTCCCTCTTGAAGTGGCTGTGGACAGGAAGGATCTCCTGGGTTCTAGTTGTGGATGGGAAGGATCTCCTGGGTTCTAGTTGTGGATGGGAAGGATCTCCTGGGTTCTAGTTGTGGATGGGAAGGATCTCCTGGGTTCTAGCTGTGGACAGGAAGGATCTCCTGTAGAGGGTTCTAGCTGTGGACAGGAAGGATCTCCTGTAGAGGGTTCTAGCTGTGGACAGGAAGGATCTCCTGTAGAGGGTTCTAGCTGTGGACGGGAAGGATCTCCTGGGTTCTAGTTGTGGATGGGAAGGATCTCCTGTAGAGGGTTCTAGCTGTGGACAGGAAGGATCTCCTGTAGAGGGTTCTAGCTGTGGACAGGAAGGATCTCCTGTAGAGGGTTCTAGCTGTGGACAGGAAGGATCTCCTGTAGAGGGTTGTAGCTGTGGATGGGAAGGATCTCCTGTGGAGGGGTCTAGCTGTGGACAGGACGGATCTCCTGGAGAGGGTTCTAGCTGTGGACGGGAAGGATCTCCTGGGTTCTAGTAGGGATGGGAAGGATCTCCTGTAGAGGGTTCTAGCTGTGGACAGGAAGGATCTCCTGTAGAGGGTTCTAGCTGTGGACAGGAAGGATCTCCTGTAGAGGGTTCTAGCTGTGGACGGGAAGGATCTCCTGGGTTCTAGCTGTGGACAGGAAGGATCTCCTGTAGAGGGTTCTAGCTGTGGACAGGAAGGATCTCCTGTAGAGGGTTCTAGCTGTGGACGGGAAGGATCTCCTGGGTTCTAGTTGTGGATGGGAAGGATCTCCTGGGTTCTAGTTGTGGATGGGAAGGATCTCCTGGGTTCTAGTTGTGGATGGGAAGGATCTCCTGGGTTCTAGTTGTGGATGGGAAGGATCTCCTGGTTCTAGCTGTGGACGGGAAGGATCTCCTGGGTTCTAGTTGTGGATGGGAAGGATCTCCTGTAGAGGGTTCTAGCTGTGGACAGGAAGGATCTCCTGTAGAGGGTTCTAGCTGTGGACGGGAAGGATCTCCTGGGTTCTAGCTGTGGACAGGAAGGATCTCCTGTAGAGGGTTCTAGCTGTGGACAGGAAGGATCTCCTGTAGAGGGTTCTAGCTGTGGACAGGAAGGATCTCCTGCGGAGGGTTCTAGCTGTGGACAGGAAGGATCTCCTGTAGAGGGTTCTAGCTGTGGACGGGAAGGATCTCCTGGGTTCTAGTTGTGGATGGGAAGGATCTCCTGGGTTCTAGTTGTGGATGGGAAGGATCTCCTGGGTTCTAGTTGTGGATGGGAAGGATTTCCTGGGTTCTAGCTGTGGACGGGAAGGATCTCCTGGGTTCTAGTTGTGGATGGGAAGGATCTCCTGTAGAGGGTTCTAGTTGTGGATGGGAAGGATCTCCTGTAGAGGGTTCTAGCTGTGGACAGGAAGGATCTCCTGTAGAGGGTTCTAGCTGTGGACAGGAAGGATCTCCTGTAGAGGGTTCTAGCTGTGGACGGGAAGGAGCTCCTGCCGAGGGTTCTAGCTGTAGACAGGAAGGATCTCCTGTAGAGGGTTCTAGCTGTGGACAGGAAGGATCTCCTGTAGAGGGTTCTAGCTGTGGACAGGAAGGATCTCCTGTAGAGGGTTCTAGCTGTGGACGGGAAGGATCTCCTGGGTTCTAGTTGTGGATGGGAAGGATCTCCTGGGTTCTAGTTGTGGATGGGAAGGATCTCCTGGGTTCTAGTTGTGGATGGGAAGGATCTCCTGGGTTCTAGTTGTGGATGGGAAGGATCTCCTGGGTTCTAGCTGTGGACGGGAAGGATCTCCTGGGTTCTAGTTGTGGATGGGAAGGATCTCCTGTAGAGGGTTCTAGTTGTGGATGGGAAGGATCTCCTGTAGAGGGTTCTAGCTGTGGACAGGAAGGATCTCCTGTAGAGGGTTCTAGCTGTGGACAGGAAGGATCTCCTGTAGAGGGTTCTAGCTGTGGACAGGAAGGATCTCCTGTAGAGGGTTCTAGCTGTGGACGGGAAGGATCTCCTGTAGAGGGTTCTAGCTGTGGACAGGAAGGATCTCCTGCGGAGGGTTCTAGCTGTGGACAGGAAGGATCTCCTGTAGAGGGTTCTAGCTGTGGACGGGAAGGATCTCCTGGGTTCTAGTTGTGGACAGGAAGGATCTCCTGTAGAGGGTTCTAGCTGTGGACAGGAAGGACAGCCTGTAGAGGGTTCTAGCTGTGGACGGGAAGGATCTCCTGGGTTCTAGTTGTGGACGGGAAGGATCTCCTGGGTTCTAGTTGTGGATGGGAAGGATCTCCTGTAGAGGGTTCTAGCTGTGGACAGGAAGGATCTCCTGCGGAGGGTTCTAGCTGTGGACAGGAAGGATCTCCTGTAGAGGGTTCTAGCTGTGGACAGGAAGGATCTCCTGTAGAGGGTTCTAGCTGTGGACGGGAAGGATCTCCTGTAGAGGGTTCTAGCTGTGGACGGGAAGGATCTCCTGGGTTCTAGTTGTGGATGGGAAGGATCTCCTGTAGAGGGTTCTAGCTGTGGACAGGAAGGTGTGCCTGTAGAGGGTTCTAGCTGTGGACAGGAAGGATCTCCTGTAGAGGGTTCTAGCTGTGGACAGGAAGGATCTCCTGTAGAGGGTTCTAGCTGTGGACAGGCAGTAGCTCCTGTAGAGGGTTCTAGCCGGGGACAGGAAGGATCTCCTGTAGAGGGTTCTAGCTGTGGACGGGAAGGATCTCCTGGGTTCTAGTTGTGGATGGGAAGGATCTCCTGTAGAGGGTTCTAGCTGTGGACAGGAAGGATCTCCTGTAGAGGGTTCTAGCTGTGGACAGGAAGGATCTCCTGCGGAGGGTTCTAGCTGTAGACAGGAAGGATCTCCTGTAGAGGGTTCTAGCTGTGGACAGGAAGGATCTCCTGTAGAGGGTTCTAGCTGTAGACAGGAAGGATCTCCTGTAGCGTTCTGTGCTGACTGAAGACACTCTGTTGTTGAGTTACTGTGTTCTGAAGAGGATGATGAGGGTTCTCCGTCATGTTCTTCATCCTCCTTTGATCAACTTAAGAGGATCTAGAACAGTACCCAGAACAGAACCAGCTTTCTTTTTCAGTTTGTTCAGCCTCTTCATGTCACTTACTCTGATGCTCCGCCCCCAACAGGTGACTGCAGGTGTGATCACACTCTCTACAACAGACTTATAGAAAATCTTCAACATCTTGCTGCAAACGTTGAAGGATCTGAACTTCCTGAAGAGGTCTAGTCTGTTCTTCTTAAAAACATAATCACTGCTGCAATATTTAGGTTCTGAAGTAATTAGATGATGTTTGGATACAATTTAAAACCTTTAAAATGGACTAGAATAAAAATCATAATTAGTTCAATCTGAAGCAAATGAACCAACATGAAGCCACGCAGAGTAGAACTTATTTGGATTTTAATGGGTATTATACATGTTTCTCTGAAGGAAAAAAACATTAAAACAAAGAAGCAAGTGAAACTTTCACACCCAAATTACAACAGCTTCAGCTAACAAAATGGATACCTCTATTACACTGTATTCAACAAATACTGAGAGAGGGAATTATAATCATAAGACATGAGAGTGCTTTTTCATCTAGTTTTTATACGAGAGCACCAAAAACAAAGGTTTTAATCATGTTATTCTACCTGACGATGGAGCAGGAAGTGCAGAGAATTATGATCCATTTTGTCAGTTTTTTGGTCTGAAGTGATTTTTATTTTAATATATGTATATTCTATTATTCATCCATTTGTAATAAATCTAAATAAAACAAACTGGACTGGTAGGTTATAATAATCTATTGGTGTATCAAATGTACAAGAGCTAACGGGTAAAGTTCACAACCACCGACAGGTTAGACGTGTTCCTGTCATGGTGAATGCCCTGTGATTGCAGTGGTACTCACGAATCAGCAACAAGGAAATTACAAATTTGCAATTCCAAATAGAGTCTCACTTATTTAAATTCTTTTTTTTTTTTTTGGTTTCAAGTAAAACAAAACAAACAAGGTAAACAAATAATAATAATAATAATAATACGCAGATTCATTTAAAGTCTGGAGCAAGCAAACATCTTATTTACATCATTATTGTATTTATATTAGAAGATAATAAGGGGAAAAAAAAAAAAACGTGTTTAAATTTCAATAGTCTTGTTCATTTCTGTTCTTAAAAACCTTTAACGGGTGAAATGTACACTACTTGGTTCTGTCTTTAAAAAGTGCAATTACTTTTCTCAAAGTAAAAAAATATATATGTTGTATATTTGTAAAAATGTTTCTTTTTTTTTCATACAAACAGCAAGTGTTGGTTTAAGAGCCCTAAAAACAAGCACAAAAACAAAAAAAAAAAATTCTACGACAGGCAGCAAAATAATGTGGATTATAAAGGATTTTAGAATCAGAAGTACCACCTTTTAACTGAGGAGTCTGTGTTTGGATCCATGTGGGGACAAAATATCTGGTATTTATGACCTGTAGTAATAATAATAATACTTACATAAAATTTGTGTTAAACATCAGTGAACATGAAGACAGTCCACTGAACAGCCAATACTTCAGGTTTATAAAATACAAAAAGGTAGATAAGCTGCTATTGGATACGGACGTTTGATTTCCTTTCCTGTGGAATAAGCAAACGATGTTTCTTATAAAGTACATCCTCTACATATTTATAAAAAGCGAGCAGATACCTAAAAAGTAACTAGTGGTAAACGTGTGTCTCTTGTTTCCAGTGGTCTGCAGTGACACCTCAGAGTGTACCGTTATTCTCTGGCACGGAGACGGTTTTTCTGCTCGTGTTTCGTCGACACGTTTCTTCCCTTCATTTTCAAGTAGTGTTGTGTCTTGCACATCTTTGAAATAGCTTATACCAAAAGAAAATCCTCGCCTCAGAGTCAGGAAGGGCTCTGATTTTACAGAAAACACAAAGCGGTCTTTCATAGTTCCGGTCTTTAGCATGCTTGTGCTTCCTTCCAGTTCATGTCAAGACGTTTTGTCATATTCTCATAATAATATTGACGTATACTGTAACATATAAATGCGGCGGATTGTAGTGACTTTTCCTTCCAAACAGGAAGTGCAACAAAGTCCTTGAACATGCTTCTTCTTATTTAGTCTCTCTCTCTATCTGTCCAGTTTGAAATGATAGAACTTTAGGATCCTTTGCTGGGCTGTGTCATCGGGCTTTTAGCGTCTGTGTGTTTGCGGTTTTCAGGAGCGCTGCAGTTCGCTTGCAGCGCCAGTTGGGTCTGCAGGTCTTTCACCACGTTCTCCAGGTTCTGTCGAGCTTCTCTCTCGTGCTGCAGCTCCTGCCTCAGCTGCTTACGGTCGGCCTCGGCCTGCTGCAGCTGCACGTGCAGCTCCTCGATCTGCACACAGGGAGTGGACGAGATAACCAGCTGAGTCAAATTAAATCGAAGCAGTTACATGATATTTAAGAACTAGAAAAAAAAAAAATCAAACCTACCTAAAAAGTTACATTTTGAGCTATTTTTGAGATAAAAGTAAAAATCCTACAGATATTATGTATCAGTGCTACAATACGTCTTCATGTCTGTCCAGTTTATTTAGTCCAGTGTTTCCCCACCCTGGTCCTCAAGACACGCTGTCCTGCATGTTTTAGATATTTCCTTACTTGGGAACATTTAAACAAATGGATAATTAGAAGCTTCTGCTGATGTTAAAACCAAAGTTTGGTAATTTGCTCATTTAACTCAGCCGTGTTGAAGCAGGGAAACATCTAAAACATGCAGGACAGCGTGCCTTGAGGACCAGGGTTGGGAAACACTGATTTAGTACTCCAATACTTTTTAGACAAACCCTGTTTGTTTGCATCAGCCTGAGAAGTCAGGGATCTTAATAAATGGCATTCCACTTTTAAGTTTTCCTCATTTAGGTCATCTTGCTCCCAACTTTGTTCCATTTGCCCTTTTCATGATTCTGACCTAAAGATCCTCAGAAGCCAGACATCATGACACCATCCGAGGAGATTTAGAAACAAAGTAATTAAGTTCTATCAGTCTGGGAAAGATGATGAAGCCAGTTCTAAAACTTTGGGACTCCAGTGAATCACAGTGAGAGAAATTACCCACAGTGGTCACAATAACCCCAAGAGCTCATCCAGGAGGTCACATGACACCCCAGGTCAGTATTCATGACTCCACTTTAAGGAAAAGAAACTGGGCTGAAATGTCATGGCAGAGTTACACGAGGAAAACCACAGCTGAGCACAAACTGATGATCCTCCAGACTTTAGAAAGAATCTTGTGGACTGATGAGAGAGAACTGAACGTTTTGGATGGTGTGAGTCTCGTCACGTCTGGCGTAAAAGTAACTCAGCGTTTTGAAAGAAGGAACATCACAGCAACAGTAAAACACGGTGGTGGTAGTACGATGAAGGAGAACGTCCAGCATCTGTTCAGGTTTCTGCTGCAATGATCCAAAACACACCAGCTGATCCAAGTGACTGAACAAGACACTGTATTTTGTGTTTACTTGTGTTGTATGTGTCTAAATAAGTTTGATGATCTGAAACAGAGAAAACTGTGTGTTTTATTCTGTGCGGTGTAGTCGAGGTTCCGGAGGCGTCTAACCTGAGTGGAGTATTTAATCCGGAGACGTTCAGCTTCACAACTTTGGTCACAAGCTCGTGCCTGTCGTTCTCTCCCCAACTCCCTCTTAAGCCTGCTGCACGACTCCTCTGCATCCCTCATCTTCCTCTCCCAGTCCGCACGAAGACGCTCTATTTCCTTTCGTAAGTTGCGTTTTGCTTCGATAGCGTCACGAAGACGGCCCTTTTTAGCCACTCTCACAAACTCTAGCTCCTAAAAAAACATCACAAGTGTCACTTTATTAAAAAAAAGAATAAAACTGTTAATGTTTTCGTCTCCTGAATCGTCTCAGATTCACTTTACAAATCAAAGACATACCTGCTGCAGGTTGCGTTTGGCTTGCAGAGCAGCTGCCAGCTTCTCTTCCTGTTTTACTCTCATTCTGAAAATCTCCTGAAGGACCTTTTCTCGAGCTTCTTTAGTGTCCAGACCGGCATACAGCATCTGTCTCATGGAGTCTATCTCTGGGGAAACAGTCCCCGGGAGCCAGGAGGCAAAATCCTGAGCCGCTTTCTGAGGAGTCAGAGTCTGAGAAACACCGGAGGAGGCAGAGGGAGGCGACGCCACCGAGGAGGTCAGCACTGGACCTGAGGGCCAATTACTTATTAATACAAGAGTAACAGGAAAAAACTAACATACAGTTAAACTTTCTGTTCAGTATTTTCAGATTCTTTGACAGTATTTGAAGTATTCAGATGATTTGGAGGATGTTGTGTGGACAAAAACAAGCTTCAGGTTATTTATTTTTTTGACACCAGGTGGCGCAGTTGCACTAGAATGAGACTCAACCCACACTGTGATATAATATAAAACTTGCAACTAAAACTGTGTGTATTTTACAGACGACTTGTGTAATCCTGAAATTACTGCTTTATTTTTCGGATTAAACTGGAGGACAATGCTCACCGTCATCGCAGTCATCGACATCAATCTCCCCGTCTGTGTCCATGTCCTCGGTTTGACCGGTGGTGACAGAACGGGGCGGTTTCGGGGATGGCTGTGCGCCGCTGGTCTGCAGCTCTTGTGCAGAAGGGATTTTGGACTCCCTGCCGGAAGCGTGACTGTTGTTGGGATGGAGCAGAGGAACCACAAGAGCAGCCAAGCTCTCCTGATTCTTCAGGCAGGATCTATGAATAATAAAAAAAAAAACAACATGTCAAAACATGATTTTCTGTATTTAAAACTAAACTGTGACAGATCTGGTGGGAGGACTCACCTTTCAGCCTCATTTTGAGAAGCTGCTTTGTCTTTTTCAGCTGCTTTGGGAGACCAGGGGCGAAAAGCAGAGGGTCTCTGTTTCAACTGAACCTGTTTCAGATCCTACAACAACAACAACACAGATAAACTCAGTGAACTCACACAGATAATAATAAAACAACTCGAACAGCTTTTATGTCCCAATTTTCACATTCGTTTTGATTTTCTTAATAATTTGGTCATGAGACACACAAACCTTGTGAGCAGACTTGGACATCGACTGCAGCCAATCAGGTTTCCTATCTTTGTCAGCTGATGGAGACTGTAATTTGTCAAATTTGAACCTCTTGGGTGGGATCGGACTGGGGGACTGAGGAGGGAGAGAGAGAAGATTTAATCATCATCATTCTTGCAAAGATAAAGTGCACATGTGACATCACAGAGGTGGTTTCAAGAACCCACAGGTTCTAAAAACAGATCATTACGACTGTAAACGGCATTAATCACAAGTAGGACACGGATTTGTCGGAACGCTCGGTGTGTTTTACAGTTCTTTCCCACACTAAATAACAGAAGGTCACGGAGCGGGAGAAAATTATAGAGTCACAGCGAGGACTGGAGGAAAGATGCATCTGTGTAAGCATTCAGTGTCTAAGTTTGGCATGTCTGCGTGCGTGTGCGTGTGTGTGAGCGGGTCTTTGAGCTGAGCAGACACTCAAGCTGGTCTGGCTGGCAGCCAGTAGGGCTACATTGCTCCCTGCCAAGGAGAAGAGGCGCCGTCAGGTGGAGCAGATCGACTCCACAAACCACAGAAATACAGCAACCAAAAAGTCACACACACACACACACACACACATGTTTGTTTTGGTATCCTTATGGGGACCGTCCATTGACTTCCATTGATTTTAGTAACTAGATTTATACCTAACCCAAACCCTTTTACTAACCTTAACCATTACTGATCTATAACTAACCCTAAGACTAACTAAAACTCTATTTACACCATACCTATAAACCTAGCCCCTAACCCTAAAAAGGGGAGTCCCCCTCATGGGGACCAGGCTTCGGTCCCCACAAGAACCCTCGGACCCCAGAAAGATGGTAAAAGTCAGGAAACGGGTCCCACACACACACACACACACACACACACACACACACACACACACACACACACACACACACCACACACACACACACACACACACACACAGACAGACAGACAGAGGGGAAAGGAAATTAAAGTAATTGCTCTGGGTTCTGACAGGAGATGGAGTCGAAGTGTTTTGAAACAGATTCAGATTCATGCAGAACTGCCATGGTGAACAGTTCGAGGGCGTTCTCGAGCATCTGTCTGAATAAGAGCAGCAAAACGCCGAATCCCACAAGCTTTTCCTGGGATATTTAGTTTCCCTGTGTGTGTTGAGACGGTTAACCTCCTCAGCCCTCAGGTCTGCACTTGTCAGACTCAGGATATGTTTACCTAGGCAGGCACAGAGACCGGCGCAGACCTGCCTGTTGCTTTTCTTACTCACTACAATGACATCCTGCCTGCAGGACGAGCCCACACTCCCATCTCCTCACGAGCAGTTCGAGAGAAATGAATAATCTCCTGAATGAAAAACACTCCCGCGGGTTTGTGTGTATTTGTGAAATCGTAATCGCTGTTTAGCTGTAATCACCTAAATATGGAAATTTAGTGCGAAGCCTGTTTGGTAATGAATCGCATTTAAAATAGTTTCTGTACAAAGCTAGGCCTCGTGTGTGTGTGTGTGTGTGTTCACGCAGCTATGAGTAAAATGTGTGGGAAGGTGGGTGGGTAGACGTGTACGTCTGTGTGGGAGGGTGTGTGTGTGTGTGTGATGCAGCGTGATACAGCATACCTAAAATACAGATAATACCGTGTCAGTTGTGGTTAAAAAAAAGCTTTAATTTAGCCTTTTTCAAACTTTTTTAAGGGCTTCCTTAAATCTGCTCCTGTCTGACCACATTACACACCTTGCACACACAAAGTTCAGTGTTTCTATCCTCCTTCTGAGCCGGAACCCCTCCTGAAGCGCTGGGTGATGACTCGATCCTTCACCTGCCCTCGTCATGGCCGGTGGTAAACTAAGAGCTGCTGCTCGGGTGTAATCAGACTCTGTAATTACTGACGCGACTGCTGTTTTCCTGACAAAGGATGTCTGTGCGTCTGCTACTATTTCTACCCTGAGGTTTTCAGCTCCAGGAAGGCTACGAGCACTAGACATAATAAAGCCAGAAAACAGACACTCCCAGACACCACAAGGGACCTGCTGGCTAAATATGACACTGACCTCACAGGAGAGCAGCCGCATGGGGCTCTACTCACCGCCACATCATAGACATAGCATGACCACAGAGACATAACAGCCTCCTCACACATCCTACTGCCTCTCAGGTCCCGCAGGGCCTGGATCGGACATCCATCCCTCTCTTTCTCTCACACTGGAAGGAGAGGGAGACTTCCTCTGAGGAGTTTGCTTTGGCTGAGTCCCCTGTGGGAACGGAGTCTTGAGTGGGAGAGGGATGGGCCAGAAGAAGGGGACCACAGAGGAAGCACTGAGCTGAAGGAATGTGTACTTGAAGGCCAAGTACAGCCTCTCCTTTCAGGCTCCATTCAAGGATCGGCCTTTTCAACTCGCTATTGTATGAGATTTCTTTGAGGGACTGTAATGAGGCAGCGGTTCAAAGCAAACCTGTGGGCTAAACAAGTTCTAATAGCAGATGGGCAAGAGCAGACATGCTTTATTTTTTTAATTAGCACTATATAATAGCGTTGTAACACAAGCACAAGTCTCAACTATTTTCATGCCGGCGTGTCTGATAATCACACGGCACATTGCAAACATATCAGTATCTGTTTGAACACTGTGCTGTTTGACCTGCCCGCTGTGTAATTATTTATCGATGTCTTGCTAAATGTTTGTTTTGTTTTTTAAATTCATTGTGGAGGTAATCATATTTTTTTTCTGATTGAATGCTATAAATCTCTAATTAGGTGAACGTTTTTTTGAATTGATCTTTTTCTTTTTTTGAATGGGAACTGTGCAAACACAGCAGAAAATCTCAGGTTTTAAAGGCTATATCCAGAATGGTGGAATTTGAGTCTTAGTTTAGGAACTTATGTTGATGCAGCAGCTTTTCTGGGACATGGAATAGAGATTTGCAAAAATGAGCAAGAAAGAAGATGTCATTGATGGGAGACTGAAGGTCACAACAAGGACTGTGGTCAGAAAGATGACAGTTATTTGGGGTTAAAATGTTGCCATTGTTTTATATTCAGTGACATTTTCTGCTATAATCCTAGTTTGCAGGGCAATTTTAGCTAGAACAATGCAGATAATTAAAAGCTAAAAAAGAAAAATAACTAATTGGGCATGGAATCTTTTGGATATGATACACTAAAGTAGACAGTTTGCTTTGTCTAAAGATAATAATCCAAAAACTTGTTTGCAGCCTTTTGGCATGAAGAAAAAAAAAGTAGGGAAAATGATTTAAGGATCGTTATTATCATCATTTTGAGGCTACAGCTAGCAGCCATTTCACGTAGCCTAGCTTAGTATTAATTAAAGAATAACTTGACCCTGTCTAAGGATAAAATACACCAAAGCAAACAGGTTGGACAATAAACTTGTCACATGATGGTTAGTTTGGAGATCCTCTTTGGATTTATGCTACATGCTTAAAGCTATAGTGCTTCTGTCGCCCCCTAGCGGAATTTTGCGTTATTACAACAATGAAGCTGGCGCTTCCATATGACGTACGCCCACCTGTCCCCCCCCACCCCCCTTCCCCCAACCGCTATCCCTCTGCCGCTGTGATTCGCGATTCAACAACATTTTCATTCTGTTTGAATAAGGACAGCTGTTGAAAAAAGATGGACTCTTTGGAAGAGGTAATTATTGTATTTTTTAATTTATTTTCTGCAGAAACGCAAATAGCTTATTACAAACGGGAGACAAGGTGCCTGCTAATTTGTAACTGACAAGTTAGTGAATGATCTCCTGCTACGAGACTCTCCGCTCGTCCTCCCCCTCCCTTCTTGTTGTAAAAGACGTAATTTCCTGCGCGCCAGCGCGGGAATGTTGCCGGTCGACACGCAAAGTAAAAATGATATATATTGAAAAATACCGTGAGATGTTTGAGGAGCCGATCGGCTTAATCTGCATTGTGTCATCTCCTCTAATAGTGGCTTGGCTGAAACAGACATTCACGGACATGTAAAAGTTTACACACTATAGCTTTAATGATTGCTGGATGTGGTTTACATTTAAGTGATATTCTCAGGAAGAGCACAAAAACAAGCAGGTGCACTTCCCTTTATATAATCTTGCCAAGTCTGTAAATTTTTCATGCTTTTCCAAGGCGCACACTGTGATAGAAGGCTAAATGTAAGCCTCTAGCATCTGCTGCGCTTCTAAAGAAAAACACTAATGAAATTAGGAAGAAACAAAACATGGTGCAGCTCTCATCTCAAAAATACCCCCCCCCCTTCCAGATGAACTTCCTCCGGCAATGGTCATACAATACCAATGCATGCTGCATGATAGCACAGCATTAAGAGAAGTGCACGGCAACAAGCCACAACAGTTTCAGATTACAGCCTCCTTTCCCCTCCTAAACCCCTGAATGTAATCCCCTGATCGACATGTGCTTAGTGGGGCGCTGTCTGACTCAAGGGCACACCAACTGGCATGGCTCATTCGGGTAACAGCCTTAGTGGGAAGTGAGAGAATACTAGTTTTAGTAACGTGATCCCTGCAGTTTGATATAGAGAGAGTCCCAGAGATGCCTCGAGCTGCAGAAATCGTATGATAGTTTTGATTTATATAAAGCCCTGTGGTCACCTGGTATACAAACAGCTGGGTGAAAACTATTGGTACATGCTTAGAATATCCCTGCAACTTCATCCTTTTTCCACACAGACGCAGCTCACATTTCCTCTTATTAAATCTTAGCTTAATTTATCAATTGACTCAGTCGCCACCGCGTCCCGTTTTAGGATATTTTGTTTATGTAGTTATCTGAGTCATGGAAGTAGCGCTACAGAGGCTGCCGCAAGGCTCAGCATAAGGTCGGCATTACAGCAATGCTTATTGGATTGTCTTAATTGTCTTTGGGATTGAGAATTGATGAGGTCTGAGGTGGATGGAGGACAAGCTGCTGCTCCTCCTGAAGGTGGGAAATCTCATCAGGTACGCACAGCTTGTTCACTTCAAGGCACGCGACCTGAACATTAAAGATATCAAATATGATGTGTTAAGCACATTAAATAATGAATAAAAGACTTGTTCTGGGAGTTGTGTTTGGTTCCACGTATTTTCAGGGTACTGGGTCATTTTGAAGGTGACAACTACCGAAGAAATTTTAATTTTTGTCCACATAATGACAACAAAGAACTCTACGAGCTTGGGTCCAAGTTGGAGAACAACTAATCATTGGAGATACAGGCACATGTCTGAATTATTGATTTGTTTTGGGCTTAAAAAAAATCCACACTAACAACAAAGCTAGAGACAGCCAAAAAGAAAAAAGTTTGGCGCTTCAAGGCAGGAAAACTAATAAATGATGCATATAAATAGAGTTTATGATAAAGTTGTCTGAAGTGCAATGATTTTGTCGCCACTAGGGGGCAGAAAAAACAGCATTTTAAGGTAACAGGAGATTTTCATTTATGCTAAATTCATCTGGAGTTGTTTTTGTTGACTTGAAAAACAAACATCAAAAAGCAATTTATTCTGTACTGAATCTGTGATTTATTATCTGAACAAGATATTTGACTGTTCAGTTGTTACATCCTAGTTTCTGTTGATATGCTAGTTTTCTATGTGAGCTGCCTGGTGTTTGATGGTTGAACAGGACTGCAGTGTTTTCTTGAAACATTATAGATCTACTTTTCTTTATTTTTTAAATTTTTTGTGCCAAATCATGGTGGAGCAGTCGGTTGCACCGTTGCCTTGCAGGAGGTCCTCAGTTCAAAACCTGATCAGGACCTTTCTGCAGAGTTGATGTTCTTCTCGTGCATGTGTGGGTTCTCTCCAGGGACTCTGGCTTCTTCACACAGACCAAACACACACATGATACATTCATTGTCAACTCTAAATTGTCCCTAGATGTGTGTGTGTGTGACTGGTTGTTTATTTCAACGTGGCCCTGTGATGAACTGGCGACCTGTCCAGGTGTGACCCCACCTCTCACCCAATGACCGCTGGAGAGAAACACCAGCTCCTCGTGACCCTGAACAGGAACACACGACTACAGGAAATGACTGTTTGACTGCCAACGCAAGGACACTAAATCCAAAAATATATAAGCTGAAAGCAGACTATATAGCGATTTACACCAAAACGTTGCAACGCCTGACGTTGCCATGCACAGCGGGACAGGAAACAGTATTCTTTGCTCTCATAGGCTAGTTTGTTAGCCAATCAGAGTCCAGCAAATTCGAACAATGAATATGAACGAGCTGCTGACGAAGCAGTTGAAGCAGCATAAGTGTTTCCTGACATTTTTTAGATATAAAATGTTTCATATTACTGGTTAATACTTAAGAAATAACCACAAAGTTTTTGTATTTCCAGGTGTTTTAATAGATGCATGGAGAGTTTGACACACTGTATATTCTAATGGAATTCTCTTCATTCAGAGACATTGTGCAACAAATCCCAGTCTAGATTAAGACTATTATAAACACACTGAACTCTCACTAATCTTTCTGCTGAAAGTTTCATTTTTGGTGTCATGAACATAAAACCTGTTCCTGAATGAGATGAAGTGCCTGTGTGAGCATGACTAGATCATCTCATCGCTGAGAGCAAACAAAAAAGGAGGAAATGACTGTCTTTTCTGGTGCACGAGAAGAAACAAATTCCACTTCAGGTCCAAACACGGCAACCATAACAACAGGACACGCCTTTTGTCACTGTATGTCGACGGCGGCGTCTTCTAAATCCCTCCCTCTCGTAAAGGATCCCCTCGCCGTAAACGTTTTTTACTCTGTCTGATGTAGCTGAGAATATAAAAGAGCACATTGTGTTGAATAAACAATCTGAGGTTACACACTGGACTAGACGCACACGCAGTGTTTATGCTTCTGTTAACATTTAGCACACTTACAATGTAGGCTACAGGAGCAGCTGCAGAGCTGACCAGGAGGCCAGAGGGGATGAAGATTAACGAGGAAGACAAAGATAGAAACCACAGACTCTGCCCCTGATGGATTTTAATTTATAACACCGATACAATTAACTTTTACTCAAATGTGTCAGAAACCTGAAGAATAAAACGGATGAGAAAATTTGATCGCAAATTTTGATTTTTTTTTAGTCAACTGTGCTAAAAAAGACATTCACGTAACTGCTTCAGGGTTTTCTGTTATTCCCACACTTCTCTCTCTTTTCCTGCAGTATTTATTGATCACAAGAAGCTCTGACCTGGTAGTTTCTGGTGATAAAAAAACAGATTTCACATCGTTGATGTGCCTGTGAACAGAATCGAGCAAAAGAAAGCCTTTCTGTGAGGCACATCGAACACATAAAGAAATTCCTCCAACATTCTGTTCTCATTGATATTTAAATTCCATGAATCAACCAACGGGGAGAAGAAGTGACGCAGCTTGTCTGGTTTTGTATTTGGAGTTTTGTGCGTCTGCAGTGCGTGCCCTCACAAATCTTGATCTCGGTTCTGCAGCTGTGCCAACGCCATGGCTGCTAGCTTAATCCCCTCGCATTAACATTTCTCCCTCATCTGGGTTTCTGCTGGTGATGCGTTTTGGGTTTTTATCTCAGGTTGAATCCTGTTTTCTTATAACTTGGATCATAATTGAAATCCACGTTATTTAACATGTGGAGCAATAATAACACCTTGAATGACATTTATTTACACAGATATTAAGCTTCTGTCCTCCAACTAAAACTAAATATATGTATTTCCAAGAATGTAAAAGCTGAAATCAACTAGTCTCATTCAGGGGAGAATTTTAATGGATGTTGAAACTAATGCAAAGAAAATATTGCTGCAATTCAGTTTCAATGGGTTTGACATCATTTACACAACAAAAAAACAACAAATTCTTGTAATATTTTATTGCACAAGGCAATGAAAGTCATTACACTCTTTCTTTTTTCTTCCCTCTTATTCTTCCCTTTTTGCCATAACGTAAAAAAACCTGGTAGTAATTTTTTCTCCGACTTACAAAGACACCTGAGAAAAAATGGATATATTAACTGAAAAGTAGTTATCTTGCACTTTGGGTATTCAATTACAAGATGTTTTTTTGTTCTGAAAATGCTTTTAGCTCAAAAAAAAAAACAAAAAACGGAAGAAAATATCTCTATACAGACAACATAAAGGAGTCACAGCTGATTTAGAAGAGACCTTTAAGGAAAACTCCTGCTTCTGACTGATAAACACAACAACGCCGTTCCTTTTAACATGTTAACATCTCAGCGCTGGACTGATTTGGACCGACTGTAAAGCTCTGGGTCTGTCACTGATAAGCACATCCCTGCCTTGTACGCAGGGAAGCGTGCACGACACTCCCGCGCACGCCGCTAACAAGCTCTCCCTCGCAACAAGGCTGCAAGTCCTGTTTGTGACCGGCAGAGTTTTAATCCTGCAGATTAATACTAATGCCACGGCAAAGAAGGCAGATTGACGATTAAAATGTCACTGGATGACCTCCTTACGACCAAACAGTGACAGCTTCAAATACACAGAGTGAATATCACTCACAGTACCTGGTACTGAACCGCTCCCCTGCACCTCCCCCACAGGGCAGAGAGCGTGAGGAAGAGGAGGAGGAGGAGGCTGGGGGTGACTGAAGAAGGGAAGGGAGGGTAACTGTAAGAGGGTTGCTAGTTAACAGGTCTAGACTTCCTGATTGGACTCACAGGCCAGACAGACAAATCCCATAGCTCACAACTACAGAGAATAAAGCCTTTACTTCAACAGGAAAACAATTCATATGAAAATAAAAAAATACAAATAATTATATATTTGAGTTTTGTCTAATGTTCTTTAACATAAAACTTAATTTGATCTTCCAGTTTTACCTAACCGTACCCTCCGCTTGGTTTTAGAAAGCAGGAAAAAAAGCTTGATTTTGTCAAATAATTTTGTTGTTGCCGACACCCCCACACAAGGATTCCAGACAAGCCAGCAAACAAATACAAACAACAGAGAAACCCATTTTACAGGATTTACAGTTTTTGCTTTTTTGAAGAGGATCATAATGCTGGTCTCACACAACAGGATCAAGAGCGAGCTGTCGAGGGTTTTTGCATAAAGCCAAACTGTAAATTTATGTTCAAATTGTCATTTCTGACTTGCCTTTTAAGATTTTTTTTTTCTATCAAATATTTGCTTTTCTCAGTGAGATTTACCACCATGATCCTACATCTTTGTTCTGCATCGGGTCTAAACCCACCTGGAAAAGAATCGACAGCTTATACACGGTCACTCTGCTCCCGTCCGATCAAACGTGTCATTTTCATCTTTGCTGTGAAATGATTTATTAATTTGAGAAACCACGACTGTCAGCGAAGCAACACGTGGCCATAAATAAATCAAAAGCAGCTGTGTAAGCAGCGACCCTAAGAAGGCTGGGTCGTTCCCAAAATGTTAAAGCGGTTCACTGGTCAGCTGAGCTGCGGTTTGTGCTGCCGTGCCTTCACCGTAACCTGAGCCTGATAACCACACGCCCCCTCCGCCACCTCTTCTTGCCCCCGTATGGGCAGCAAAGAAGAGGGCAGGTGGCAGGTTTATTTGGAAGATGAAAATGGGATGAATAACAGAGGTTAAGGGGTGTGTGGGGATGGGAGGGAGGCCGTAAAAGCTCTGAGAGGGCGAGGTGAAGTTGGGGTCACGGCTCTCTGAGGGTCCCATATGATGTCATTTCACCAACACAGTACACATCCTGAGAAACTGCTCAGGAGCTAATTGCTTGAACTGAAGTCATAAATCCTGGTGAAATTTATAGATACCATTGGTTGAAAGGCTGCCCTCCTGGTCACGGGTTAGAAAACCCAATATCTGCCACACCACTGTCGCTTTTATCACTATTTAAACAATGAAATACTACAAAGGGAGTCCTTTGAACTTCAAATTTAGCCTGTAAGCTTGATAACACGGTCAAATCCTCCTCGTCTCCATTGCTACACCACCGCACACTGGCTGTTATTATTATAAAAGAAAGCACAACCCCAAATTTGCATTGCTTGAAATGTGCTAATGGGCCCATTCAGATACAGATGTAATGGTGAGAGGAAAATGACTCGTATTAAGGAGAAATAAGAAGCTTTGACAAAACTGAAGAGAATTACACTTTCAGGAAAAAGGGAATACAAGAAAGCCGGTGGGTTTTATTAGTGTTCGACCAATTAACTGTCAGCCCATTTCAAGCCAACCAGAAATGTTCTGCTCTCTACCGACGGAGAAGCAGTCGAGCAAAAATGTTCAATGGTCACACAGTTTGTGTATCCTGAAATATTTGAGAGATCAAATAGGCATTTCACTTGTTTCCACATGTTCAAAGAGTGGTCTGTCAGGGAAATAGGGGATAAAACACCCACAACATCCGCTCTTATGATCACACATTCCATGCCTAAAGACCAGTTTTGTTTCCCTTCTCAATTCAAAGAAAAACATATCTGCTTACAGAACTAATTAGGTGAGAGGACCCGAGCCTTGCAGCTTCCATAAAAACCAATACGAGTGCTCTAAAATGGAGGGCTGAGAAGGGTGGGTGGTGGACCGCAGCACCTCATGAAATCTGCAATTTGCCGTCTGTTTCTTCACTCTAGAAAATTCTTGGAAACGTCTTTTCCTGGATGATTTTTATTGCACAAGAGCGTGTGTTTTTCTCCATGGCAACTGCATAACAGCAGAGCCCAACTGAGCTCTGACTCAACAACCAGAACTTCACAAAATACTCATTCTAGCGCCAGGGTCCCCCCGGTCTTTGCTCCCAGTTTTTTCTGCAGTCCCTGTCTGATGAGACTACCCTGAATGGACACGCTGGCTGTGAATTTAAGGCTCCTGCAGCAATTAATCAGAGCTCATACATGCTATTCTGTAAAGCCTTTGCTGTAGGGCCTGGCGAGCTCATGATGAGCCTCAGGTGTCGTGTGGGTCTGAGCTTGTCATAGACATGATCCTCGTCATGTTTCGTACAGTAGGACGGGCGGCAGCTGGGTATTGTTAACCTGCAGGAACCCTGCTTAAAGCAACAGCAGGTTTTGAACTCATACACTGGGCAGAGCGTTACATAAAAGTCTGTCTCGTTCACGGCGAGCTGAGCTGAAGGGACACAGGCGCTTTTCGGCTCTCGCGAGCCGCAAGCGGGCAAGCCAGGGATTAGTGTTACAGGCAAGCACGGACCCGAGTGAGAGGCAGGATGCATGTAATCTCCAAGACTTTTTCTCAAATGGCAAAACTCCCAAACATTTTCATATGCGGTGCTGCAAAAGTCCTGTGAAAACATGTGAAACAAATGAAGCAAACCCTGAAATTTTCAGGTTGCCAAAGGAGTCGTCCTGCCACCTGTCCGCTCCTCGTTGGCCAAACCTTCTTGTTTCAACTAGTAAAAGGCCAGTCCAAAAAAAAAAAAAAGATTGTAACTCAAGACACCAGCGAGCTATAGGCAGCAGTTTCAGCTGCTGTCATGCAGCTGTGCAGCTGATAGCATGTGTGGCTGCTCTCAATCACGCCAGTCTTTCAGAAGCTTCTATCATGCGAAAACTGTGAATTAAGCAAAATCATATTTTATTTGTTACATCCAAAGTCATTGCAAAGGAGCATGGGAGCCTGCCAATGTTTCCCTCTGCCTCTGTCATACTGGCTGTCTACATTGTAGTGAATACAGACGAGTATGCCACTGGGAGGGGAGGCCTTACACAGGAACTCAATAATAACTTTCAGCAGTCTAGCCAGGAGGCTGGAAGCCCAGACTGCGGCTGTTCCCTCCTGTCCTCGTTCCTCCCTCCGCACAGCCCCATGCTCCTCCCTTTCACCCCCCCCCCCCTC